>CM023449.1:102144942-102555816 GCA_013339765.2 Haemaphysalis longicornis
GGAGAGAGGCCATAGTAGTGGCTTTCCTGAAGGAAGGAAAAGACCCTTCCTCTCCCGCTAGCTATCGGCCCATCGCCCTCACAAGCTGCCTGTGCTAGCTCCCCGAGAAGATGATAAACAGGAGACTCATGTACTTTCTTGAGTACAATGGTCTTCTCGAGAGCTGCCAGGCAGGCTTCAGGGTGGGGCGGTCCACCAACGACCAACTCGTCGCGCTCGAGTCCTATATAAAGGACGCCTTCATTCACGAACAGTTTTTCACAACGGTGTTTTTTGACCTTGAGAAGGCCTATGACACCGCTTGGCGTTACGGGATCCTCAGTGACCTAAAGTCTTTCGGTGTTTCGGGCCATATGCTCAACACCCCTGCTAGTTTTTTACCGAAAGAACGTTTCGCGTGAGAGTAGGTAGCGCACTCTCAAGAGTTCATGTGCAAGAAAACGGCGTCCCGCAAGGTGGAGTGCTAAGCTGCACTCTGTTCATAGTTAAGATGAACTCCCTTGGGAAGGCACTGCCACCTACAATTTCTTATTCAATGTATGTAGACGACATCCAGGTATCTTTTAAATCATGTAATATGTCCATCTGTGAGCGTCAAGTCCAGCTCGGTGTCAAAAAACTTGCCAGCTGGGCAGACAAGAACGGTTTTAAACTTAACCCAGAAAAAAGCACCTGTGTTGTCTTCTCCAGGAGGCGTGGGATCCATCCGGACCCAGACATTATCCTTAATGGCGTATCGATTCCTGTGAGGAAGGAACACAAGTTTTTAGGTGTGGTGTTGGATGAAAGGCTTACCTTCATCCCTCACATTAAACAATTGAAACATAAATGTCTAAAGGCTCTCAACATTCTTAAAATCGTGTCCCACCAGTCGTATGGAACGGATAAGCAACTCCTGTTACGTATTTTCAGAAGCCCAGTGGGGTCTAGATTGGACTATGGGAGTGTTGTGTATGGGTCAGCCACTAAAACAGCACTTAAAATGCTCGACCCAGTGCCTCACTTGGGGCTTCGCCTCTCTTGTGGCGCATTCCGTAAGAGCCCTGTACAGAGTCTTTACGCAGAGTGTGACAAATGGTGCTTATCACACCAGCGAACCTATGTTGACTTGTTATATGCCTCTAAAATTTCATCAATGGACAACCATTCTTTTAAACCGGTTTTTAATGATACATCCACATCAAAGCTCTTTTTAAATCGCCCATCCATTCCTGTTCCCTTCTCGCTCAGAGTAAGGGACGAGGTCACTATTCATGAGGTCTCCTTTGTAGACACATTCAAGTCATCTATCACCGATCTTGTAGCACCATGGCATCTTCGTCCTGTTGCATGTGACTTGTCTTTCTTAAAATACAATAAGAACAGGACACCAACAAGTGGGATTTTGCAGCACTTCATGTATATACAGGATAAATACAAGGCTGCAGAGTTTTTCAGCGATGCATCTAAAACGTCCACTGCGGTGTCTTGTGCTGCGCATGGGCCCAATTTTGAAGCATGTAGAACAATGAATGTTAATACAAGTATTTTTACGGCAGAAGGATATGGCATATTTCTCGTTGTAAGTCACATAGTTGAACATCGTATTCCTACATCCGTCATTTATACAGATTCGTTGAGCGTCGTCCGTGCATTATCATCCGGAAAATCATTAAAAAACCATATCATTAATCTTGTCTTCAAAACAATTATGGTAGCTTATTCCTCAAACCTTGGGGTGACTGTGTGTTGGGTGCCAGGCCACTCTGGCATTGGCGGTAATGAAGTGGCGGATGAAATGGCCGCCAATGCTGCACTCCGAAACACAGTAGACATGGCAACACTACCTTACACAGACCTCAAGCCACACATTAGACAACAACTCCGTAAAACTTGGCAAGCAGACTGGAGCGAACAGACAGACAACAAACTACACGTAATAAAACCACACGTGGGACAATAAACTACTGACTCACACAACAGGCACATTGAAGTTACCTTAGCTAGATTACGGATAGGCCATACACATGTGACGCCCTCGCACCTGCTCACGGGATCTCCAAGACCCCTGTGTAGCAGGTGTGGGGAGGGCCTATCCGTGGTCCACATACTCATACAATGCAAGGCACTTGACACAACACGACACAAACACTTCAGAGAACTCTACAGACAACATATTCCCCTACACCCATCCCTGTTTCTAGGTGACGATGCCATGGTTTCTGTGAAACGCGTTTTTAAATATTTGTCAGATGTTAAGCTTTTAAACCTCATTTCCTATCATGCATAATCAAATCTGGCCCTATACACCAGCCATCACCATTATCTTTATAGATCTTACTATGTCCAGTTTACAGATTTTATACCTACCTTTTGTGGTAATCACTTCTTTTCATTAAATAACTTCTCTGGCGCTCTTTGCCCTCGTCGGCCTTGCGCCATTAAACACCAACTATCATCATCATCAACTATCACCAAGGTATACCTCTCATTTCAAACATCTGTCTGTAATATGAAACGCGTTTTTTGATCAACGAGACGATGTACTAGTAAGTCTCGTGGGGCAGCCTATAACACCGCTTCCTTGTTTACGTGCCTGTGCCCAAAGGTGCTGGATAGTACTTTTTGTCGACATCCCTCCCCTTCAAGCTGGACACTAGCGTAAGGAATGTCTCGATGTCAGTTAACCCGCCCTGTGACAATGATGTCTTGGAGGTTTAATCAAGCAATGCCATTCCATCCTATCTATGTGCATCGGAGCTGAATCTCTCATTTGTCACGCACTTCTCTATACGTACTGAAACTGATTTCTTTCTGGGGGATGTTTCTTTAGATCACAATGCCTCCACTCCTTGTCAAAGCACCGGGTCAGCCATCATTGCCTATAAAAGGAAAAAGCATTCATCTTATAGCATTCAAGAAAATAGCATTCAACCTGCCATCTATTGTTATCAACTCCTATGTTTCGCATTTCAGCTTACCTAATATGAACTCTCCACTTTATTATATGTCGTTAGCAAAGCTGACGGCATATTGTGTATCAGCGAAACATTTTCGCGCACTCTCACATGTAATAAAAAGTTCGGCTGATAAAGCACTAATGACCTCAAAACTCGATCGTGCTACGTCAGCGGGAAACCTCTGCCTTCATATACTATACACTGCTCTTGAAATGGCTCAAATTAGATTTGTAAGATTCATTCACCCCATTTGTAACCATACTATAAGCATTTGGTTCTTCAAATGTAATATCGGAATCAAATCTTTATGTTCCCGTCTAACCATTTTTCGTCTTACCTTGGTTCACAAACAGTGTCATCACTTTATCACGCACGACCAACTGAATAATTCACCGTAATTCGATTTGAGCCCCCTAAGGAAGTTGGCATCAAGCATAACAACACACGACATTTTCTGAGTCATTCATTCTGGGATGGTCACCTTAAGAGAATTGCATTCCCTCAAAAGTTGTGGCCATACATGATGATCGTCTATTTCACACTGTATTAGCCAATACTGTATAATCACGTTATTAAGATATTGTAACCACAGTTGGGCTGTTGTCATGTTCATGTACCCTGCTTTCGCAACCACTCCCCTCTCTAACACCGCTTCCCCTACAGGTATAATAAAAATCAATAAACCAACAAATGCATAAATTGTAAATATTTCGGTCAATAATGAGGTTCATGACCTGTGTTTTATAAGAGCTAAGCAATCTGTGCTATACTTGCTGCTAAGCGGTCAATTTCTCGTTAGGGCGAAATTGCCAGGCACATTTCAGAGGCTCGTTGTATAAGTCGTCTACCATGCATTTTAGAGGGGACACGTCACTGTTTACTTTGCTGTTCAGGTGTTGTGACGGCCTCTCAAATTTGTTTGGGAGGAACCGTTTCACACAATTTTTTCCAACTTGGTCACATCCCCTTGTATCGACGACAAAGTTACGCTCGAGTCTGTCCACATCGTGTACTTTACTTGTACGTTCGTGAATATGGTTGTCACAGCTTAAACTTATTGCGTCATTTAAAGCTCCAATCCGCTCCAACCGCGGTAAGATGATTTTGTTCAGTGCGGCCACCTAAGACGTGGTGATCAGCAGGCTACACTTAACTTTATTCTCTGTAAATACGTACACTACTGCTCTATACGCTTGGGGGCTTGCATCTAAGATAACGTGCACTTGCCGTATGTAGGGAAACATGTTATCCAGTTATCAATCGGGGATCCACGATTTCTTGAAGGTTTGGACGCTTGAATACCCACTTGCCTCCCCCTTTCTGTAGATTTCCAGGTAGCTGCTCGGCAACTCCTATTTGTCGATGACAGAGGCTTCAGAACCCCAGCCTTGCATGAATAGAGTATGGTACAACGAAACCTACTGTATCAATTATACTTTAGGGAGCTCGAAGAACAAATATCTTTGTTTGAGTTGTTGATTTTAGGTAGGCTTGAGATTAGACATCTGGAACCGAAGCTTGCCCCTTTCATGGTGCCAAGCGCCTAGCACTTTCTCCGTAGATTCGTGAATACGATCAATTTTTTGCAGACTTCCTGTTCTTTATGTTAAGGATGACGTTTTAATTCGCCTTATTTTTTCTCTGTTTTCTGACTGTCATGCAGGCTGGCTTCATGTTTTCGCATGCTTCAGAGAACAGACTCCTCGCTGGTTCTAGGGAAACGGCATTCCTGACAAGGTTGTCGACATAAAACGATTCACTTAAACGTTTAGAAATGTGAGGTCGCTCTGGAGCCACGTATTTTTATTATGAAGTGTCGTCGCGGTTAGAGAAAAGTGGTTTATGTAGCTGAGAAGGATATGCTTGCGATCCTCCATTCCTGTTTGGCTTACACAGACCTACGAAGGGATTCCTTCTTTCAACCAAAGAAAGCTAAAAACATCTGTGTCTTCCTCTTAGGTGTAGATTAGGAGGAACGCCTTTTTGATGTTTGCCTATATGGCAATACGATGATCCCTAAAACGAAGCACCATCTTTTCCAGGTCACGGTACAAATTGTGGCCCTTTTCTAGACACTCGTTGAGTGACTCGCATTGTTTCACGTCTGAAGAAGCGTCAAAGACCATCGTTTAGTAGTTGCCAAGGCTTGTTTTTTTATGACTTCTTTGTGGAGCATAAACTACAATTTTATTGGATTTGACGGTGGTTCCTGGGTTATTTCGGCATGCTGTGCCCGTAGACATTCTCTAATTATGATGTCGTAGGTGAGCAGCAGTCCTTCTTTCTCCTCCAGTCCGCGAAGTTTCCGTAGCCTTGTAATAGCTACGTCCTTGTTTTTCCCAAACCTGTCCATTAGTTTTCCGCGGCAGCGCCACTCTGTGTCGTCCATGCCGGAAGGAGACGTTGTTCGCGAACTGCTTCCACGCTGCTCTATTGAAGGCACCACTGCTCGTGGGATCCAAGATGCCTATGCTTTGACCTTTTAAAAACTTTGACCTTTTAAAAACCACTGCGTTTTGGCAGTCCTAAAACGGAGACCATCGTGCGCGAAGTTTTTGCTGTCGCTGTTACTTCCGTGCTACTACCCTGAAACGTCCAGCAAGGTTTCGTGCTTATAGCAAACAGAGCCTGCTTTACGACGGAACTCGCCAATTCGCCAGATATTTTGGTCCACATATTGTCCGATCAAATGAGAATGCTTATGCCACCCGAAGGCATGACGTCAGGGTGACCCTGGTCATCAGCCATGTCCTTTGCCGATGTTTTTGAAGACACAAAAAAGGACGAAACCATCGTCGAGGCCTCAATGTCCTGAAAGATGCGTGGTCTCTCTATGGAGCTCAGTACAATATCGATGTCGGAAAATATGCTTTTTACTCGAACCTCGACGATCCGGCGCCTCGTAGCTGGTTGACTTTCGATGTTCGCGAACGTGCTCAGATCAGCATCGATAAATGCGATGCATTTCACTTGAAGTGTTGCAATGTTCCTCGGTCATGAATGGGTGCTGGCTGCCACCATCGAATATGCTTCTGAGGTTGCGGCAGGCGTTGTCACTCACTAACAAGGCTAGAAATGTTTGAAGGAGCACGCAGCCACGTTTATTTTCTACTCAAGACTTCACTCCAACTGATGCGCAGACCGTCGTGTGTGGATTTGTATTTCCTTCAGTGCAGAAAATCTTCGTAGAAATTCAGTACAGAAAATCTTATTAATATTCTTCGTAGGCTTACGGGCACATCATGGGGTGGACGTACATCATCACTACTACAGGTTCACTCTGCATTAATTAGGCAAAGAATTGCGTATTCAGCGCCAATTCTGCACGGGCTTTCCAACACCGCTGAAGAAAGACTTCAAAGGTTGCTGGCTAGGAGTTTGCGCGTTTGTTTGAGTGTTCCCAGACCATCGTCAAGTCCTCTGGTAATTGCTGAAGCTCGCCAGCCTCCCTTCCCAGTGATGCGAACTGTAGAAACGTGTCGGAATTTTTTTCGATTATCAACCCAGCATTCCCGCCATCATCTTAAACAAGGTCTTTTAGAAAGGAAAGGTTGTAGGTTGCACAGGTCGCTGGAGGCAAATGTAAGCATTTTACCTATGTACGAGGTTTGGCCAGGTGATCCTGTGTATCCGCCATGGCTTCTTCCAAGTCCTGCTATTCAGTTAACTGTGCAGGGTCTATTCCGAAAAGGGGATTTGCCTGCTGTCGCTGCGCAGCAACTCTCTCTTTGTCAAATATATATGATCTACCCTGGCTTCACACATGTGTATACAGACGGGTCTTGTCTGCATACCTCCTCTACATCTGCTTTTGTAATACCGACCTTACACTATGAACACAAAATTAGGCTGTCCCATTACACTTCCTCAACTACGGCAGAACTTTACGCTGTTCTGTTGGCCTTGCGGTTCATCGGCAGTGTGGCAGTTCCACAAAATTGGTTGATTCTTTCTGACTCTCAAGCAGCATTAGCATCTATGAAACATACTAGCAATGCTTTCAATGATTCATTGGTGTATGAAACTTTGAAAGCATTAACGCGAGCCTCTGAGCTGCACCATATTGTGTTTCAATGCATTCCTGGCCACTGCAATATTCCCGGCAATGCAGCGGCAGATGTGGCAGCTCGCCAAGCGCACCAATTTCCAACCTCCGACATATTGCCCCTCTACATTTCGGACTTGCGACATATTTTAACGAGAGCTAGTGACAGCCTTTGCCATGCTACATGGTTTGACGAACGGTCCCAAAGTAGCCTGCTCTTTGAGGTTGATCCCTTACTACGATTCCAAATTCCAACACCTACATCCAGATGCTTAGAGACGCTTATACACCGCTTGCGTATTGGCACTGCTTACACAAAGCACTTTCTCCACAAAATCGGCAAAGTTCAAAGTGCAAGATGTTTATGTGGTCATCCTGATGAAACGATTCATCATGTAATCTTAGAATGTCCCCGACATGACGATGCCAGGAGGAACTTTAAACGTGTGCTCATGTCCTTAGACAATAGGCCGTTTAACCTCGCCAAAGTTCTCGGACCATGGACAACACCCAGTCAGCGACGGCGTTCTTTTTCTGCTCTTAAACTCTTTCTAGAGACTGCTTTATTAGGACTTTATTAGTAGGAAATGTTCCTCTACCTTTGGTAATATTGCGCTTAGAGTCTCCAACCATGACTGCCCACACTACGTTTTATTGCGTTTCTCGTTGTGCCGTTTTTCCTTCCTCCATTCTGTACTGCACATTGTGACTTCTTTAGTGTGTGATTTGTTTGTAATCTTCTGTGTGCTTTGTGATCTCCTGTTGTGTGTGACGTTTCCCCTAACCACCATCAAGTGTCTACCATAGTTGCTGACTCCTATTAAGGGACACCAGGGACACATTTGTGTTTGCAGTATATTGTGTGCATTGACTCCATGAATCATTGCAAGAACTCTCCCGCAAGAGCTGCCTTCGCCGAAGTGGCCAGTGAGTTTGAGACTCTTGAAATGTCTATTACGCACAGTAACTTTCGCGAGAAGGAGTAGCCGGCGCTTCTATAAAGCGTCAACCTCTCCTATTTTTTCATCAGGTATTAAAGAAGAAGAAGAAGACAGAAAATCTCATGAATTCCTTTTTTTCGGGTTGCACACGCTTGATGCATGTGTACCTACACACGCATTGTACGTTCTCCTCCGACGAAATCCACGGGTTTGGTGCCCCTTTAGCCTACAGAGCTAGCATCGCATCTCCGCCGCAACTTGCTTTTCTTCGCAAAGGGTATATCCGCAGGAAAAAGACTGCCTAATGTGGCCTTCGGAATTGCAGACTGCGCATCTATCAGCATGTGGTCGCCGAATTGCGGTGCAGAACACGCGACACGGGCTTAGAGTCTTTATTGTGGTAAATATTTCCTATGTCATACAGACTCCTGTCGTCTCCTCCTCTCTGACTCTTGAAGTCACTCTTTTGAAGTCGCTCGGTGCTGAGGAACTTCGGAAGACGGTCTAGGTCTATCGGCACTTCCTCAGGTGCGTCCGCTTGTGTTGTAGGCTTTTCAGCAGCGCGCGTGCAGTGGCACCGGATAACCACGTCTTGTGGAAGAGCTCGCAACAGGATGTCGGAGAACATCAACGAAATAGAAGACTGCTTCTCCCCGAGGGTTTCTATGCCACAGATGTTGACCAAAACCTTTCCTTGAGCTTGTGAATGCCTCGTTTGTGGTTGGAAGACCGGATCGGGTTGACCATTCGGAGCCTGGAGAAATAAATACGGTTGGTCGAGTCGTGTGCAATCACCAAAACACTTTTACAGCTTTGCAAGGGTATTCTGGTAGCTAGCCTCTTTCGCCGTAGCCCTCGTATTGCCGAAGCACACATACTTTCAGAAAAACCTCTAGGTAGTTGAATTTACCACAATCTTAAACGGCGTCATTTTTGTTTTTTGTTTGGTCGAATTCCGTCCAAGATTTATTCCTGTGGCACAGTTAAACTAGACAGGAGTGAGGGTCAATTTTGGTAGGTTTGTTCTGGTTATATTCAAAGTCGTAGCAGCGCCCGGTGACGCGAAGTTCCTTGCCTGTACTGACGTAGGAGCAGATACCAGGAAAAGGCGGTGGCTCATACTTTTTAGCTCACCGAAGACGCGTGTCACGTTATCTGAATACTAAATAACGGTCGCATATTCAGCCTCAAATGCCACTTGATCCTGAATGTAAGTATCAAGCTCTTGGTTGATAGTATTTAACCCGTCGTTAGTCGTTTTGAGCCTCTCGAATAGTGACACTAACTGGTCAGTCATTGCGCAAGGATCGGTCATGGCGGCGCATCCCTCGTTAACTCTTCTTGTGTATTTCGCCCTCACCGATGTCCTCTTGAAATTGAGCTTCTCCATGTTGGCTCCACCGCATCGAATATCTGGGAAGGTCCCCGCTTTGGGTACCGGGTCGTCGACCAAAAAAAATGTTGGGACCGAAAACGTGAATCTTGTCGTAGAACAGAGGACAATGACTTATTTGAGGAGCAATTAGGACGGGCGCTCGTTTTTACTCTACTAGTGCCGAGTATCGCACCGCGAAGACCGAGCCCGGAGCACAAGATAAGCGCTCATCATCCCCTTCGCCGTCCTCATGCATGCTCCACAGAGCCATGGCGTATATATTTTTCAGAACTGGTTGCAAGATTAAAAGACCATAATTGGGAAAAGGAACTTTACCTGCATCAATAGATGACTGCGCAGAAAATCTAAGTACACCATTCTCACGCTCAGAAGTGGTGTAATAAGGCAGAGGACGCCGGAAACGTGAAAATTGGGAATGTACCCTCTATGGTTTTGGGTACTCCGGTGGTCCCATTAAAAATTGGTGAACGGCGACATCTCATTGGAGAAAATCGATACGTATACGTTCTCTGGTAATAAACAGTCATTATAATTTGAGCACGTGAAATAAACGCAAATCAAAATTTATGTGCGCTCGTAGTTTCTAAAAGCTCAGACTAGAGCTTTTCTACACGGACAGAAAGGCTGCTCCCCTCACTCTTCATTCAGCCATTACGTTTTCAGTGTCGTTTTCGAAAAGCATAGGTGAAAAACCTACGAAAGTAAGCGCCCGAGCTTCTTGAAGCATTATACCTAGAAGACAGCAGCTGAAGTACCTCCATTAGAATCCAAAAAGAAACAATACGCAATGTAGATGGTCAATCAACCAACCTAAGCTTCCATTCTTCCATAATCGCGCTCGTAATGGAGAATATCGAGGAGGAGTAACACAACATTTTATTTAAAATGTTGTTTGTAAAAATGTAATAAAGAACATTGCAGGACCAGAAACGTGCTGAGTGTATATCAATTTTTGTTGCGTTTTTGTGTCTGTTTCGTGTCTTTTATTTCTCTGCCCAACCACTTCCCTCTTTAATGTCTATTGGCGTTTGCGGTAAATACATTAAAATAAATAAATAATTAGCACACATTTTCGCGGGACCACATCTCCCAAAGAGCGGTAAGCAATAACTGCGAAATTGAGAATACCTGCGCACCATGCGAGCCACTTTCAAACAGGAACTAAACCGTTATGGCCATTGGCTTCAATTCTTACGGACCAGCACCCCTGGTGATAGCTTGAAATTCTGATCAAACCGTCAGACCTGCGGGAACACTGAAACTCGTGCTTGCAAAAATTTTGATAGATCGCAATTCACTTATTGTGGAAGCTAATATCCGACGCCAAGTATGTCCCGAAGGATCAAGTATGTAATTCCTTCGCCGATGACGCTGATAGCTACGTTGGGGTACTTGTTGAAATAGTGGGTGCGACCGCGATTTACATGCTTGGTACTATTGTTTCGTTTCTTTTAACATAATCAATAAACCCCTCCAGAGTTTCTTCTATGAATCCCATCTATATTATTCTATCTCCTGGGCGTTGGCTTTCATCTGTGTACGAGTCGACCGTCAGATACGCGCAAACAAACTTACGTCTCGAACGCGATCATCGATCGAGTCCTACGTCTCATGTGTTGAAGACGTTCTTGATCTCTCACACGACGCAAAAATCAGTTGACTGTGCAGGGTTACCTTTGACAAGTTTTCAAAGCAACAGCTGACTGTGGCTTTAATTTGCTCGCATGCGAAAATTGCATGAGACTCCTAGACATTTCGAAGTATTGCCGACGCTTCGAGCAAGTGCAGATTCTCTACATCAGGAAGCAGTACCCATGGCAAACCAACAACGCTGCGACTTATTCTGAGAAGCACCGTCTCTTCCACTGTTTTCGCCCAAGAACAACAGCGTTCCTGCTCCAAATAGACTTCTACAAGCATCCTGTTTTCCACCTGTGACCCAGCGCAGTCATATCCAAGACTCGTCAGTAGTGTCGTATCAACATGCAAAGCTTCGAGAAGCCAAAACGCAACACGCTAGCTTCCTGAGACACTTCGGGACTCAGAGTGACGACTGACCACAGGTAAATTTCCTGGATGACCGACACAAGAGCCTACAAGCTCAAATTTGATACATACACCGCGCCAGACGAATAAACTGAAACACATCTATTGCGACGCATTAACAGCTGATTGACCTGTTAGGGCCCCACACGAGACGGTGCTAGCGTGATCTTGTTAAATCCCCGAAACGGCATGGTTCGCACGAGAACGAGTATGTGACTAGCGCGTTACTAACACAGACTTCGTGGATCGGTAACAAAGACGAAGTGAGTAACAACGCGTTTGGAACGGTAATTAGCTGTGTCATGACTGAGTGAGTGAAAAAAAAATTAAACAAGAGGCCATGTCTTCTGTGCACTCAGCAAACCCTGCATTTGGAGCGAAGTAATGCATGGAGTCGCACTGAGGATAGCTGTAACAGCATTCGAAAACAAGGGTGCTGCTGGAGAAGGAACACGTAGAAAGAAACTCCCTATGGCAGCTTGGTCTTCTGCATTGTCATGTGTTCTATTTAATGCAATTTTATAACCCAGCTGCCCTCAACCCTTGCAGTGCGCAGATGTAGAAAGCTGAATGACACACGCAAATCACTATTCTTGAACATCTGTCTGGCGGCGGGTGCGAAGTACCCTCGGCCCCAATTTTCTTTTTGCTTTCCGCCCTCCATGTTTGGTTTTCATCCTAATTGGTCCACCGAGGATGTTATGCTCTAACGCCACCACCATATTATTGAACCGGCTTTTGCTCCTGTGAGGACAACCAAGGCTACCCTCGGCTTGGACCTTACACGAGCTTTCGACACCATCTCCCATTCGGCAATTCTTGCGGGTATAATGAACTCACATTTGGGAGAGCGGACATACAACTATATTCGTTCTTTTCTATCGTACAGATAGCTCACTATCCACCTTCGTCCAATTAAAACGTACTCAATCAGTTTGGGAAGCACTGGCACTCCCCAGGGATAGGTGCTATCACCCTTTCTATTCAATATCGCTATGAAAGGCCTTCCTCCTTTATTATCGACCCTACCGGACCTGCACTATTTTATCTACACAGATGACGTCACTCTTTGGATAACCAAGGGTTCGGACGGACACATTCAGGACACCCTTCAAACAGCTACCCAAATGAGCGAAATCTATACATCTAGCCGTGGCCTCTCCTGCTCCCCACAAAAGTCCGAATTTTTGCTCTTTCGGCCCAACGCACATGACCCCCCAACATCTCAATTACCACCCAATCGGGCAACATCATACCTAGCGTTGACACCATCAGGGTCCTTGGTTTGCGCCTCCATAGCAAGGAACAACCTAGACACTATCCGAGAACATGAACGTGGGGTATACCAAACGACGAGAATAATATCTCGAATAGCTTCGAAGGATAAGGGTGTCAAGGAGGCCAACCTGATTCTACTCATACGAGCCTTCGTCCTGTCCGGAATAGCATACTCGACACCCTTCCTAACCATGAAGCTAAGAGAACGAGTTCAAATTGACGGCTTGATACGTAAATGTTTGATTGTAGCCCTCGGACTACGTCCAAAAACCTCCAATGACCGCCTCCTTGCACTCGGTGTCCACATCTAAATTGATGAGATAGTTGATACGCAACGCACAGCCCAATTAGAAACACTCACTAAGAGTCACACCAGTCGGCAGTTGCTAGCTTCCCTAGGCCTTTCACCACCCACCTCAAACTATCAGCAATTGGTAGACATCCCTCCTAGCATCTGCCAGACGGTCCGAATCAAACCTCTTCCGCCAAATATGCATCCCGTACACAGTGATATCGCAGACTGGCTCGCGCTAAAGACCTAGCAAAGGCGTACCCTCCAGGCTCCGCCACGCTGTACAGAGATGCAGCAACGTATCCTACCAGAGCGGCTGCTGTAGCCACGATGGTTGACTCGAAACAAGTCCAGCTCGCTTCCGCCTCCTTACCTACGACATCCCCCACGGCGAGAGAAGAGCTCGCCATCGTGTTGGCTATGACCCACAGTCCCCACGTTCATACAACTATAATCAGTGACTCTAAATCCGACATCCTATACTTCCGTTACGCAAGAGTTTCCCCAGCAAGTTTATCAGTCGTTTTGAAGGCATAGAACATTTGATTGCGTTCTTTGGCTCTCCTCTGGGCTCCCGCCCATACCGCGCCTACGGGAATCTCAGCGGCCCGCGAAGCTGCTCGAGGTTTTTGTCTTGCGAGTGCTCGATGGAGCCGCCATTGATGCTGTGGATGTTCACTCAACTGGACAGGCTGCACCCATACGGGGACATCCTCGCCCATTATGTCTTGGAGCGTGCCATTTTTCCTCCCCCGCTACCCATCTCTATCCCGGCTCTTGGCGGTCATCTATGGGCAGCTCCAGACCCGCTCCTTCCCCACCCCTGCTATCACGTCTGCGATCTTTCCCGAGCCCTACATAGACGTATGTCCATACTGTTCGGTCCCTCGCGCATCGTTATCCCATATCATATGGGCCTGTGATAGCATTCCACTATTCAGGCACCGATGCAATCCCATTCTCCTTACGATCACCAGCGAGGCACGCTGGGAGGCCGCCCTGCGTGGCCCATACCCCCAATTTCAAGGAGACCTGGCCCGCTTGGCCGAAGGCACCGGACCCCTGCCGAAAAGGAGCCCTGATGCCCGACGGATGACGGAGAAGATGTCGCAGCCTAATCGCCCCAGCTTTGGCCAAGTAAAGTTGTTCTGTCTGTATGTCTGTCTGCTTCCTTGATATTGATTTTAATCAATCTCACGGTGTATAGAGTGCGTCATGCAAGCGGAGAGCATCAGCGTCGTTTACATTGGAAAATAATATGCTGTTTCTGGGACCCCTGGTACCTGCCAAAACAGGTGGATCGACGGGGGACAGGTTCTCACCGCATTCGGGAGAGATGCCTTACCAGTTCGGCATATAGTTTGCAGCGCTCTTCATTGCGCGCCTGGTGTGAAGAGTGTGAGGAGAATACCAAGCAGACACGTTGTTTCGTGTTTCACGAGAGGACGTTTTGTATTCGTAACTATGGGATTTACGGTAGCATTTCGGCTGGTGTTCCCACAAATTTTAGAGCAACTTTTTTGCGTGGCTACCATGGTTGCCAGACCAGGAATGTCCTCCCCGCTAAAAAAATGGTGGTAGGTGGTCGCCAGTTTGTGTGACACCTTTGACTGCTGCACACAAACTTTTGTTCTTTCTTTTTTCTCTCTCGTTCGCTTCCTCCTTCCCCCCAAGATCCACCTATCTCTCTTTATTTCTGTAGCCCTGTCGCCGCCGATTTCTCTCCGTCCGACTCGCTACGCGGAGTTATGCGGGCGTTTGAGGACAGGATGTGCACAGAATTCATGGGGTTTTTTTGCTGTTTTTTGTGTGCTTTTTGTTTTCATCACATTAGCGGATACAAAAGAGCCAGCCCGCCGGTTCCAACAGCGGCTGTGTTGATTATCTCGAATCATATATTTGCGGGTAAAGGCGGAAGATCTTCCAGTCTGCTCTGGTTACAAACCCCTGTACTCTCGCGCAGCGGCTCGGGCTTGGTCCCGGGTTCGTTGGTTTTTTTTTTCGCTTCGTCCCCAGAGGAGGTTGTGCGCTATAAATGGCCGTAAATGCCTATGTTTCACGGGTATTTCATTATCAGCGCCTATGTGAACACTTTTAATGCGTAGCATTCTTTCCCGAGGTACCCCCAAGTGAACATTTTTAAACATTGTCCCACAGTTAAGACCATGTCACGACGTACATTTCTACAAAAAAATGCAGATATCGCGTTAGTTCTAGCTGTAATCGCTACAGTACCGTAAATGTAAATAACTGGTAGCACAAAATTCCCCCCCAAAAATGAAAGAAAATTACGGAAATTGGGAAAACATGTAACTCGATGCATTTCCACAATATTCCAGATTTCGCGAAACTTCCACATGTAATTGTTATGATAGCGTAAATGTATATAATTCGTCGAACGAAATTTCGAGAACAATAAAAATAAGAAACATAATTACGCCATTTCACGTAGGGAAACCCTGAGTAGTATGCGAAGCAGCCATGGCGACGTCTGAAGTTCCCGTTAGTTTTCAGTTCGTCGTTTCCGTTGACGTTCAGCTTCGCATGCCTTCGTTGTGTCAGTAACTTCTTGACGTAGTTTGAATGAGTGAAGGACATCAGGCGCCTTCGTAGCATAAGCTACCGTCTCCGTTTGTAGCACAGCGGGAAGAGCGCACGTACCTCCGGTGGCGGCCAGAGAGTCATTTTATCGAATCTGGGCGCCGTCTAACTATTTCTTTTTATAGTAGGACTGCGCTGTCGTCAGCCCGAACGCTGATGGGGCTGGAGAGATGCGCATGCGCAGTTGAGTGCGGACGGCGGAGAAAAGAGGGAGGGACACAATCCTGAGCTTGACATGCTCCGCATCTGAAAAATCTTACGGGCTCAGGGTGGCGGCGGCGCCCCTAAACAAAAGCCAGATTGGAAACAAACAGACAAACAATCACACACACCACACATAGCTTAGTCTGCTAGAGGCAAGCGAAAAGGACACCAAAAACAAAAAGAGCAAGCAAAATCAAAAAAGAAGGGGTCGATAGGAACATACTGCATGAACGCGAGTGGAGGGGATGACAGGGAATGCGACAAGTTCATGGGTGGCGAAATCCAGAAAACCATCCTGTGTCTCCAAGAGGGGAAAACTACAAAGCACATGCCGCGACGAACAGTGAGTGTACATGCGCCGCCCGAAACAAGGATCTTCAGCGGAAAGATCGAGAATGCAAGCGGGGCCCTTTAGCGTATTTGAAGTCCAGACAGCTTCCGTGAATGAGGGGGGTCCTACAAAACCTAATGGTGGAGCCCATAAAATGCGTACCCTTCCTCACCTTTGCCTTCCTCTGTAGGCGGTGTCGCGTCATGTCCCGCAAGCTTAATGCACGGCGTGTTAACTGTTAGCATTCGGCTTGCGGTGGCGCACGGCAATTCGTAAAAAAATTAAAACAAGAAGAGAGAAGCGACAGTCAGTGTGTGCCGGGCCTTCAAGGCAATTAAAAAATCGAACAGAAAAGAAAAAGAAAAGAAGAGAATAGAGAAGCAAAGCAAAACTTGAGTGCAAAGACAGGAAGGACGCGCACCCCCGGTGAGGATCACAAGGTGAATAAAAAACACCCGAGGGAGAAGCCGCAACAGACACTAAAATAAAATTCTTCTTTCACGCTCGGTCGAAATTAGAGACTTCAACATTCTATTTCCCACTTCCCACGAATAAAATGGGTATGCCACTGCTGACATAAACAGGCAGTGAGTACAATCTGGCAGTAATGAGGCGTGTTCTGCTTGCTAAACGCTGAAACAAGAACATGAGAGAAGGAATTCAGAAATAGGGGGCGAGTTGGGAAGTGCTGGTAGGGGGTCAAAACAATAGTTCATTTTTCAGTTTTAAGAACACATTACTTTTTTACACATGATTTACAATTCTGTATGTGCAATAACAGCATAAAGTGGTCAGCATACGTCAGGGCTTTTTACTTTCAATTGGCTGGATTTGTACAGCGGAGCTGTTTTAACAGCGATAGGTTTGACCTTGCAGGAAAAAGTACGAAGAAAAGACCGAGTACACGTCAGAGCGGTGACTGTCCAGGTTCCCCAGCACACGCAGTGGGAGTAGAAAAAATATGGGAAGAACCTCCATAAGCGAGAAATTGCGAGAGTTGTGACCGCGTACGTCGCGGAGACCACCGAGCGCACGACTCGTAAAGTATTTTCCGCAAAAAAAGAAAGCGCACCACGGCTTATAGGAAGACTACAGTGCTAATGGTAAAGATAGAATGCTCGCTTTTGGAACAGGTCACCGAGGCCTCCGCAATCTATAGAAGATATTGTGGGTAATCGGACACATGGCTACAATTCTGCCAACCCTCCGCGAGACGACTTGCAGATTCTGCCACCGCTGCATCGTGTCGATGATGAAGAGTTGGTGGAAGTCTAAATGCTGAGATTTACTTTGCTTCCCAGGGTCTGGGTTTGCCCAGACACACTTTGACGGCCCTGATTTTCCCGACTGGCCCCAACGCCATTTAGCGAGAAGCCTCCAGACTTGTCCTGACATACCTCCGAGGAGACCGGCCTAATCAAATGGCGATAGCCCAATGCCTGCTAGCCAGCGGCAAGCACTTTTTCTGCTTTCTATCTCTCAGTCTCTGTCCTTATTTGTTCTCACCAACTAGTACGGCTACTATTACTACTACTGCTGCTACTAATACAGCTACTGCTACTACTACTACTACCACTACTACTACTACTACTACCACTAGTACTACTACTAATTCTTACACTACACAACTACTACTACTACGAGGAATCACCATAAGCGTTTGGACAAGGAAGGCACGTGTGCTTTGCATCTCCATTTTTTGCCGATTTGGTGAGATTCTTTCTCTTTTAGCCCGTTACTTGCTATCTCGGGCTAGTTTAGGCGTTTGCAATCTCTGTTAGGTAGGCACTGTACGCGTTTATGGCGTTTGAGTAGATATTTCATGGGGATTCAGAAGTTAGGCCTAGCGGAAGTAGTTGGACTGAAACAAAGAAGCCAGCTTGGGAGACAATTTAGTTTTTGGTGCAATCATAACAAGCACAAATGCACGCGAGTTTGTCATCTGCTCGATCCATATCCATGGTGGTCCCGAACTTGTCCATGGTGGTCCCCATACTTGAGAGTTTGCTGTGTTAGGATACAAGCAAAGACAAGGGTAGTGTTCAGTGGGAGCTAATGCCTGGCGGCCCGATGCTGCAGAGCTGCCATAAGAGAACCATACAATCATGGCGGCGGCATGTTGCTGGCGAGATTATGGACTATTCCAGGCATGGGCGGATGAATGCGGGCACATGAGCGCTCACTTCGGCTTCCGGAACCCAACGAGCTCAACTGTGGTAGAGATAGTGGGCAAGTATCTCAGTTTTACAGCCGATGCGCCGGGAACTTTAAAAAGCGTGCTCTTTGTATTCACAAAAAGTAAGTTCTCATTGCGCAGTGTACGTATATAATCAATTTATTTTATTTGATAAAATGTCCTCAGTACCTAACGGTTTTCTTTGTATTTTTACAATTAAAAATGTTTTACTTTGCAGTTTATGTGTTTGTGGGGGCAGTTTTTAACACACCAAAGGTACCTCGGTCTCTTCAATTCAAATGACAACTTTCGCCCCAAACGTTGGTCATAGTTCTGGGAGTCTTTCAATCATTTTTGTGCTTGTTTGTGCAACAAAATGCCGTTAATAAAGAAGCTGACTTGATCAGTTAGTGAATCTTCAGAATACGTTCCTCAAGCGTTTGTGTGCGTAAAAACTGCCACGTTTCCCTAAGGAGCAGGATTCCGGAAACGAATCGGAGCGTAGAACAAAGAGTGGCCAGCATTATTTTCTTACACTCGTCGTAAAACTGTCACTCTACAGTGCTTAATATTGCGAATTCTGAGCGATGCACACGGCGGGGCCCAGCGCTACTATTTGTAGTGAAATAGATGTTTGGGCTTCCAAACGTTGGACATTAGCTTTTTCTCGACAGAAAACTGTCGAAACTGGAAAGCAAGGAGCGATGACGACGATGTTTGTATTTTTGCGGCGCAAGGCCAACTAAGGCAAAGAGCTCCAAAGCAGCGATTATGTATAAGGGGTGAAGAGTAAACACTAAAATCGCTCAGTAACGCCAAGAGGAAAATTAGTTGAAAGCAGTAAAAGTGGCTGCTTCATAGGGCGAGTTTTTATTACGCAAGACGGGAAATGAGGTTTAGCAACTTCATATCTAGAAATATCTAAAAACGCATTTGGCAGAGACCATGGCATCGTCACCAGAAAAGACGAAAGGGTGGAGTGTAATGTGTTGTCTGTACAGTTGCGGAAAGTGTTTGTGTCGTGTTGTGCCAAGTACCTTGCATTGAATGAGTATGTGGACTACGGATAGGGCCTCTCCGCACCTGTTGCATAGGGGCCTTGAAGAGATACCAGTGTATTTTATGTGTGTGCCCTATTCGTAGCCTAGCCCAGGTGACTTCTGTGTATCTGTTGCGTGTGTCGGCGGTGTACGGTCTCAAGTGTTGTTTAATTACGTGTAACTTGTAGTCTATCGGTTCCCTGGAGTCTGCTTGCCATGCTTTACAATGTTGTTGTCGAATGTTTGGCTTCTTCTTAGTGTACAGTGGTGTTGTTATCAGATGATGTTTGGGCTTTTATGGCGCAAGACCGACTGATGAAAAAGAGCGCCAAAAGATAATTAGTTCTTTTGAGTGACCTGCATGTAAAAATAAACCGTTTCAGTAAAAATAAACGAAGTAAAACTCAAGGTAATGAAGATGTCTGCTGTAAAGGGCCAGGCTGTCATGATGCATGGTAAGAAATTACAGGTAAAAAGACGAAATCAGTGAGAAAGTAAAATCACGCTTTATGGAAATTATGGGCTCGTCTCCTGAAACGTATGATGGGTGAAACGGGATGTGGTTTCTGCACAGTTGGGGAAAGCATTCGCACCGATAGTGTCAAGTGCCTTGCATTGAATCAGTATATGAAGTACGGATAGGGCTTTTCCACACCTGCTGTACTAGGGTCTTGAAGATTCCTTGAGCAGATACGAGCGCGTTGCATGGGTGTGCGCTATCCTCAGTGTAGCCTAGGTGACTTCCGTTTTTCTGTTGTGTGAGTCAGTTGTGGGCCGTGGCAAGGAGGGTTTTATTACGTGTAGTTGGTTATCTGCATGTTCATTTCACTGTGCTTGCCATTTGCTACAAAGGTGCTGTCGAAATTATGGCTTAATGTCACTGTGTTGCAGTATATTTTTGACTGTTGTGTTCGTGAGTGTGTCACCTGTGGCCCTGTCCTCAGCAACCTCACTGCCAGCAATCCCAGCGTGGCCTGGAACCAATCCTGGTTTTATTATTTTCTTGAAATACAAGTCACAACACACATGTTGAAGCTTCCAGGGTTGTAAAACGTAATTAAAAGATGTGTAGAAGTCTAAAAAGGAGATGTTGAAATCCGAATCTTCTTGTCTCACTCTATGTGAGAACGGCAAAGGAACGGACGGGCGAGTTACAAACAGTGGTGATGTAGATGTATCATTAAAAACAGGTTTAAAAGAATGTTTCTCCAGCGATGAAATTCCAAAAGCCTACCATGTACGTTCGTTGGTCCTCAAGGCAGCATTTGGTACATTCAACACATCGACTCTAGGCAGGGCTAGGGCGGAATGGCCATGACGCAAGGCGAATGCCAAGTGTAGTGCCGGATCAAGAATCTCTAGTGTTATTTTTCATGCCGACCAGCATACGACACTGCTGTAGTGTAACAAAGACCCGGTTATGGCAGTAAAGACCAGGAGAAGCAGTTCTTTTTCTGAACATAAAATTGGTGGTAGAGGACCTTGCGAACGTTTAGTGTTTTGAGGCATTTATCTCTAAGTGCTTTGATGTGTTTTATGAACGTGAGGTTTCCATCAAATATGACACCTAAAATCTTGGGCTGCTTTTCACATGAATAGATGCACGGTTATGGGTATACTCACAGTGTTCAGAGTAATCTTGCGCTTGCGGGAAAACGCAACACAAGTACTCTTGCACGGTTTAAGTTTAAAACCGTCTAGGTCCACCCACCAAGCAAATTTCTTCACACCGAAATGTACCTGACGTTCGGAAGGTGACATGTTAAATGATTGAAAAGATATTTTCCCATCGCATATGTAGATGGAACAGGAAACGGTTGGTGGCAGTGCCTTTCGGAGGGAGTTCATCTTAAATACAATGCGCAGCTGAAAAATCCACCTTGAGGCACATCATTTTCCTGCACATTTATCCCGGGCAGGGATGACTCGACCTTAACGTGAAAGGTCCTCTTTAGCATGTAACTAGAAATGTTCAACATGTTACCCGGCCTACCAAAGTAATTAAGATCACTGAGGATGTCGTAACGCCAGGCTATATCATAAGCGTTTTCGATATCGAAAAATACAGTTAGGCAGGGATGGTTTTGGACAAATGCAATTTTTACGTAAGATTCCAGTGCAACTTGACCGTTGGTAGATCGCCCAACCCTCAAGCCTGCCTGGCAGCTCTGGAGCTGACCATTCTGCTCCAGAAAGTACACGGGCATTGGGTTTATTATCTTCTCGAGCAGGTTGCAAAGGCAGCTTGTAAGGGCGATCGGCCGATAACTGTAGGAGAGGTTGGGGCCCTCCCCTCCATCGGGAAACCCACTACTATGGCCTCCCTCTGAGACTTTGGAATGTGCCCTGAAAGCCATATTTTTTGTAGAGGGGCACAAGTGTTTCACGTGCATCTGTATGTAGGTGTTTTAACATTGTGTGTCTAATGTTGTCTCGGTCTGGAGCTGAGTGTTTACACTTGCTCAGAGAAGCCCTCAACTCATGCACTAAAAACACAGAATTGTAAGAAGTCTGTGATTGGTGTTTTGTTTCGTGTAGGGACTTTTCACCAGAGTCTTTATACTTCATCAAAGTTTTCGTGTAGTGTGCTGAACTGGACACATCTTGGATGCGTTGTGCGAGTGTGTTAGCCAGGCAATGGAGTGTGTGTCCTGGTATGCTAACCAGGGGTAGGCTGTGTGTCTGTGGTCCTTTGAGCTTACGTATACGTATCAAGACTTTATGTGTGTTCGTGTAGGAGTTTATGAATGTGAGAAAGGCGTGCCTCCTCTGTCGTTTCACCTTACTGTTCACGCGCTTTCAAAGGGCTTTTGCCCGTTTAAATGATACACAGTTATCGGACGTGGGGTACCGATGGAGGATACCCCACTCCTTGTTGTGGGCCTTGCGCACCCGCCTAGTGTCCTCATTTCAACAGAATCTTCTCTGGTTGTGAGGGGTGCCAGTGTTGTGGAGAATGAACTATTAGCTACCGCCGAGGATGTACGCCTTGATGCGTTTTGCTGCTTCCCCCAAATGTTTATGGATGATGATGATGATGGTTAGTGTTTAATGGCGCAAGGCCAACGAGGGCAAAGAGCGCCAGAGAAGACGTTATTTAATGGAGAAGTGATTACCATACAAAGGTAGGTATAAAAAGAAGAAAAAAAAAAGTGTAAACCGAACATAGTAAAATCAATTAAAGAAAATGGTGATGGCTGGTGTATAGGGCCAGATTTGATTATGCGTGATAGGAAATGAGGTTTAAAAACTTGACGTCTAACAAATACTCAAACACACGTTTCACAGAAACAATGGCATCGTCACCTAGAAAAAATGATGGATGTAGGGGAATATGTTGTCTGTAGAGTTCTCTGAAGTGTTTGTGTCGTGTTGTGTGAAGTGCCTTGCATGTGATTAGTATGTGCACTACGGATAGGGCCTCTCCGCACCTGCTGCACTGGGGTCTAGAAGATCCCGTCAGCAGATGCGAGTGCGTCGCATGGGTGTGCCCTATCCGCAGCCTTGCCAAGGCGACTTCCGAGTGTCTGTTGTGCGAGTCAGTTGTGTACCGTCCCAAGTGTGGCTTTATTACGTGTAGTTTGTTGTCTGTCTGTTCGTCCCAGTGTGTTTGCCATGTTCTGCGCAGGTGTTGTCTTATGTGTGGCTTGAGGTCTGTGTAGGGTACTGTTGCTATGTCCGGTGTATTTGTATGTGCAGCAGCAGCGGCCATCTGATCAGCGGTCTCATTTCCCGCAATCCCAGAGTGGCCTGGAACCCAACACATGATCACCTCGAGATTTAATGCATACGCGGATATAATGGTTTTATACACTACATTAAGAACATGGTTTTTAGAAGACTTGTTGGATGACAATGCATGTACAACACTCAGTGAATCTGTGAAAATGATAGACTTGGGTATTTCATGTTGCACTATGTGATTTAAAACAAGCAAAACGCCATGGGCTTCTGCCGTAAAAATGCTGGTCTTCGAGTTCAAGGTCTTAGAGACTCTAAAATCGGGTCCGTGCGCCGCACAGGACACAGTAAGGGCAGTTTTTGATGCGTCACTGTAAAACTCTGCACATTCATACTTGAACTGCAGGGACAAGAAGTGCTGCAAAATAGCAGTTTGTGGTACCCTGGTTTTGTCAATTTTCACGAAGGACAAGTCACAACACACAGGTTGAAGCTCCCAGGGTGGTAAGACGTCAGTAAAAGAAGATGTGTGAATGTCTAAAAAGGAGATGTCGAAATTAGAAGCTTCCTGTCTCACTCTAAGTGAGAACGGCAAAGGAACAGACGGGCGATTTACAAACAGTGGCGATGTGGATGTATCATTAAAAACACGTTTAAAAGGATGGTCCTTCAAAGATGAAATTTTAAAAGCGTAGAGAAAGTCCACATACGTTCGTTGGTACTCAAGGCACCACTTATTACATTCAACATATAGACTCTGGGCCGGGCTAGTGCGGAACGCACCCGACGCAAGGCGCAGACCCAAGTGCAGTACTGGATCAAGACTTTTTAGCGTTGTTTTCGATGCCGACCTATACACGACACTGCCGTAGTCTAATCGAGACCCGACTAACGCGGTGAAGACCCGATGTTTATGGATGAGTGGAGTAGTTAGATGCTTCTGTGAATGTACTCCAGTTTGCTTGATTCGTTAAGCCTGTTATGGAAAGATGAACTGTTTGTGCATTTACCGATATACGTAAGTGATGTGGGGAAGCGGCACTATGATATGGGTCAGTGCCCTCACCGCACTAAAGATATTGAAAGAGAACTGCCGAACCAATGCCCGATTCAAGGTGTGAGAATGGGCTGTGGCCTATTTTAACGTATATAGCCTATTTTGTGTCTAAAAGTCATGATCCAGAGGATGTTAGAAACTGTTATCAGGCTACCTCCGGCATCCGCGTGGGAGGAGCCCTAAATGAGAGTTGTGCGCATTAAGGTCATCTGCGAGGATGTCTGTTTCGGGTAGCTGGTCAGCCAGTGCCTCGATATCAGAGCTCAGAAGTGCGAAATCACGAGGGATGTAAATAGAGCACAATGCTAGCTACCTAATAAATGCTATCGCACACAGTGTTACAGATTCAAGGACAGTGTTTAAAGAAAGGGTGGCATGCTAATATTTTCCGGACGACTTCCCTGGCTTTCAAAGTGAAATCTTGGAACTCATGAACTAAACTTGTGCCTATAGCGCGGAAGAAAATAACCTTTTTGTCACAGCTCTTCGTGCAAACTATTTTAGAAGTGTGCCACATAGCTACTACTTGGCTTCACTGCCACCAGCAACAACGCCGCCGACGACACAAACGAGTCTTCTACCACCAACCCCTGTCCAATAAGAGACCTACCAAAAATTAAGCTGAGGTTTACATGCTCATTATTTAAGTGCTAAGCCGAAAACGTTTGCATTGTCGTAGCGAGATAGTACATGATGCTCTACGGAGAGACCGACGCTCTTCCAAAGGAGACTGCACGAAAAGTTCAAAAATTCTTTATCCAAAAAGTCGTTATTGAACATTCACGATTGGTAGCGTAGTATTTGGGCAAGGGGCCAATTAGATGTATTCCTCTTTCTGAACTGGGGTCGTTAAAAGCTTAAAGGGTTGCGGAAATCTCGCAGGTCGTGTTGCAAGTTTCTGGTGCCGGTGGCCTTCCTGGTATATTTTGGCGTGTTAAGACAGCAGGAGGCTGGCCAAGTAGTTTGGTTTGCGGACACACGCAACCGTCCAGGTAGGAGCAAGGAAAAAAGCGGTTAGATCGTCGTTGCAGGCTCGCATTATCGCGATGAGTCGTGTTATGGCATCAGAAGGTGCAACGACGGGCTGTTTAAATGAAATATTTGAACTATAGAGCTCTTTAGGACCGTTTTTTTTGTCTTAGCTGGTTCCCTGTCAGAATGTCTCACCACTGCCATAATCAAGCGGTGCGGCCAGATAACGGAACCAAGAAGAGCCCCACGGGGAAGCGTAACTGCGTAATACTGAAGCTTCGACAAACACGCTGTTTATAACAGACGTAATTATTCAAAATTCAAGCAGGTCCTATTGGTTTATTGCAAAGAAAACAGCAGGTACAATTGAGGCAAAATCTTTCTATAATACCGCCAGCCCTGGCATACATTTAGTTAGGAACGCATGTTGGGTACGTTTTTACGGTAGTAAGCGAAAAAGTGGCCACCAAAAACTACGGCCGCCCAACTGCGCTGTAGAGCGCGAGCACGTGCACGTGAAAAACGAGCAATCAACAACATAACTGATCTTATAATTGCACTGTGTCAGACAGCCAGCGTGCACTGCGAAGGCGGGAAGTTTGAATTGCATTGTACAAACCACCGTCCAATGAATTGCGACTAGAGTGAAACAAGGAGGCGAACAGAATGATGGATGGCAGGAGTAAGTGGCTAACTGAGCCGCAGCCCATTATGGCGAACGACTTCCAACAGCTTTCACGTTGAAAGGAACGGTGTCGTTTTTTTGTAGAGTATCTTAATTTACCAGAGTAATAAACCACTGTACCATTGTGTTACTGTGTACCTGCGCTTGGCTACCTCTCATTGCTTACCTACTATTCTCCATGTTTTTTTAAGTACTGCGGCCTACGTACTGAACGCTGCTGTTGTAGCAAAAGCCTCTCGGCAACCTATCGCAAGCGGCTCCCACGAAACGGAGCCTTTTCCTTTCTCTCCAGTCTGCTTCCGGCTTGACGACAGTGCGCGTTTGTGGAAGACGCCTGTGTGCGACGGCGCCGCCTGCTTACTTTGGGGGTCATTCCCCCACTCTCTGCAATGTTCGCCATAGGGAAAGGCAGAAATTGTCCCGCTGACACCTGGCATTCGTCCTGGCACCGTTGTGGTCTGCTTGATTCGGCGGATGTTTTTCCTGTCTCTTTTCAAGCACGCGGCGGTTCCCCTTCTTTTCCTCGTCGGGGGACGCTCTCAGAGTACGCATCTTTTGAAAATACACCGTCCTCTTTTCAAACTGCAGACCAGGTCCACGTTTGCTTTCGCGCCTCCTTCGCGGCCGATATACCAGGCTGCTACAAAATTGGTGACCTGAACAATGCTTTAACGAACGCGCAGCGAAGAGCTCCGACGACAACAATGCTGCCTCCACGCCTGCAGTCTTCGCCACGAAGCTGAAGCTACAAAATTTTTGGCCTAAAACTCTATGGATTTCATCAGCCAAGTGAAGGCCCGTTTTCAGCTTTGGTACATCCCCTCGCAGTCGACGAAGTACCTTTACATTGCCGTAGCCCTGCCCCCAGAAATCGCTCATGCAATCGATGAAATTTGGTTTCAACCCCCTGACAAGGGGAATACGGTATCTTAAAGAAGACGGTGCTGGACCGCCTTTAGGCGCCTGAAAAAGCTGACTTCAGCAGCTCTTCTGTCGGGAAGAGCTGGGCGACGAACGACCTTCCCAACTGCTGCACTCGATGCGAGAACTACTCCTTGTGCACGCGAGTCAGGACGACCAGCTCTCGCTTCTTCGTGAACTTTTCCTGCAATGGCTTCCACAGTCGGTGCACGTGGTTCTTCCGCAACTTGCCCTTCGAATCACGAAATACTCTGCTCCAAACTTGGCGCCCTAAGCTGCTACAAAAACACACGAACAACGAGATCGACTGTCGCGCCTTCAGAAAAAAGTGCAACAACTCACCGAGACCATGCAGCAACTTTTGCTGCCTGGCGCTCCCCAACAGGGCGAGCACCGACGCAACCCATCCGCTTCAAGACAGCTATTCTCTCCTCAGAGAAGCCAGTGACGAGATAGACAGGACGGAGTTTGCTGGTACCACCGGCGTTTCGGCACGGGTGCTAGCCGCTGCACTCAACCTTGCTCACTTCCGGGAAACGCTGCGGCCAGTCGTTAATGGTGGCCTACTACATCGGCCCTCCACCCAGCCGCCTGTTCTTCGTAGTCGACCGCGTAAGCAACTCGCGCCTGCTAGTCGACACAGGAGCGGAAATCTATTGTACCGGCAACCCCCGACGATCGCCGACCTAGCAAGAAGATAATTTCGCGGCAGGTGGTAAACACTGCCATCGCTACGTACAGCTCCCAATCGCTGCCAATAAATGTTGGACTCAGGCGCCTGTTTTTCTGGGTCTTTGTTGTAGCGGACGTTATTTTGGAAATACTCGGAGCAGACTTTCTAAGCCGTTTCAAACCTGGATGTCAGAGTACGTCACCGTTGCCTCAAGGATAACCACACATTCCTCAAAATACGTGGTTTGGAGTCAAACATCTGCTCATCTGGCATCTGTGCCTTCTAGCCAGAACATTGCTACCACCACATCCTAGCCGAATTCCCTTCTCTCACCAAGCCCCGTACCACGGAACAGCCAGGTAAAGCATAACGTGACTCACCACCCCGCCAGACACTGCGCGGCCACGACGGCTGTCCAAGAACCGCCTTTAAGTGAGTTCGAGCATATGCTTCAGCAGCCATTTATCGCTGCTGGGCATGGTGCCTAAAGGCGACGTTGATGACTGGCGCCCGTGCAGTGACTACAGAGCCTTGAACGCATCCACTACGCCAGACCAGTATTCTCTAGCACACATTCACGATTTTAGTGCACGGCTGGCATGAGAATAATATACAGCAAGATGGACCTCGCAGCGGCATACCAACAAATCCCCGTCTGACCGGAGGACATACCAAAAACAGCCATAACAACTCCATATGGCCTATTTGAGCTTTTCCGTAGCCCTACGGCTTGCAAAATGCAGTACAGACCTTTCAAAAGTTCGTAGGTGAGGACATCCGGGGTCTTCCTTTTGTATTTGTCTACCTGGATGACATTCTCGTGGCTAGCCGAACTCCTAGGGAGCACGAACAGCACCTCCGACAGCTCTTTCAGCATCTGGATGAGCACAGTCTGGTGTTGAAACATCAAACGTGCATGTTTGGTGTCGAGTCTCTCAATTTCCTCTGCCACCGCAGCACTGTTGAATGCATTATGCCGTTGAAATCAAGGATGGAATCCGTCAAGAAGTTTCCTACTCCAACATCTTTGCGCAAACTGGGAGATTTCCTCTGGCTCTTAAGCTTCCACCGGCGGTTAACTCCGTCTTGTGCTCGTGTACTCCACCCATTTACCGATCTGCTGCGCCGAGATGACCAAAAGGCACCAGAGTTTTGTTGGTCTGACGAACACCAGAACGCTTTCCAGAAGGCTAAGGAGGAGCTGGCCGTGGCTTCCCTTCTCATTCATCCATTGCCTGACACTCCTTCACTTCTCATGGTGGACGCCTCCTCCACATCGGTCGGAGAAGTGCTACAGCAAAAGGAGGGCGCACAGGCGAAGCCACTGGGTTTCTTTTCGAAACACCCGAAGCCTACAGAAGTATGGTACAGAAATTTTGGGAGGAAGGTGCTCGCAATCTGTTGTTTCATTGACCATTTCCACTACTTCCTCAATGGTCGTGAGTTCTACATCTCGACAGACAAAAAGCCCTCCCCTACGTATTCAATAAAAACGGTTCCTCCTTCTCAGGACGGGAACTTCGTCAGCTCTAATACATATCAAAGTTTTTTACTGACATCGGCCACGTTCCTGGGGTCGAAGACGAAGCAGCCGACGGCTTGTCTCACGTCAACACTTCCGGCAGAAATATCGGGGACTTCGTGGTGATGGCCGCGGCTAAACGGGAGGAGACTGAGTGGCCGATACTGAAATATGAGGGATCCTCATTCGTGCCTTCGGAGATAGCATTTCCATACTTCCAGGCCACGATAAACTGCGATACCTTCTAGGCAACCCTATGACCTTCCGTCCCACTGAATCTCGCCGAATACCCGCCGCAGTGGCTCAGTGGCTAAGGCGTTCTGCGACTGAGCAAGAGGCCGCGGGTTCGTTTCTTGGTCGCGGCGTCCGCTTTTCTGATGGAGGCAAAAGTAAAAACTCGTGTGTACGAGTTTTCGGTGCACGTTAAAGATCCCCAGGTGCTTGAAACTAATCAGGAGCCCTCCACTACGGCGTGCCTCATCGCCTGCGTTGCGTGGGTGCGTTAAACCCTACAAATAATCATTGAGTTTTTGGCCGAGTGGTATTTAACACTTTCCACCCCGTCAGGCACCCAGGTGTCCCCGCCACCCAGCGGCTGATAACAGAACGCTTTGTTTGGCCCGGAGTCAACGCGGACGTGCGACGTTGGGATCGGAGAGGGGAAACCTGTCTTCAAATGAAGGTGACTCGCCGCACTCCGGCTCCGCTACAGTAATTTGGGACTCCTGTTTCGCGGTTTAACCACGTTCACCTCGACCTGGTGGGACAGCTACCGCCCTGCCAAGATTTCAGGCACCTGCTCACAGACTTCAACAGATACAGCTGGTGGCCCTTAGCTATAGGAATTGCCAACATATAAGCTGAGACCGTCGCGCAGGTCTTTATTCAGACATGGGTGTCCCGCTTTGGCTGCTTCGCCCACATAAGAACTGCCCTGGCACGGCAATTCCAGAGCAACCTTTTTTCCGCGCTTTCGACCGCCTACCACCCCGCCTACAACCGCCTATACAACCGCCTACCACCCCGCCAGCAACGGAATGGTTGAGCGCTTGCCCAGGCAACTCAAAGCTGCACTTACAGCGAAACTCGATCGCGAGCACTGGGTGGAAAAGCTCCCGCTCGTTCTTCTTGTCCTACGCTCAACGTTGAAAGAATACCTCTGCTTCAGCGCAGCGGAAATAGTGTATAGCTCAACAGTGCGCCTCCCGGGAGAATTCTTTTCAGACCAGACACTTTCCGCGCCAGCAGGCTCCGACCACATGGAGAAGCTGCATGCATGGCTTGCGCAACTCAAGCCAACATCACCTGGCATCGGCCGCAGCAGAAAGGTTTTCACTTTTGCCGACATGGACTCAGCTACACATGTGTACGTGCGACCCGACGCAACGAAGGCACCCGTCATTCCGCCGTACGACGGCCCTTACAAAGTTTTGGGACGTTATAACAAGACCATCACAGTCGACGTGCGGTGCAAATGAGAAGTCTTTGCCGACGACCGCGCCAGACCTGCTCATGTTGCGGTTTCTGTTCATGCATCCTCTCACGTACGTTTTCCGTGATAACCAGTGGTTTCTGACCATTCCACCTTCAGCCGGTAACTGCTGCCTTTCTTTAAAAGCTCAGCAATTATTTTTTTTTGGGGGGGGGGGGCCTCTGTAGCGGAAGCAGCTCGGGACCTTAGCGCGAGCGGTTCCCGCGAGACGGGGATTTTCTTTTCTGTCAGGTATGCCGCCAGCTTGACAGCTCGCCTTTGTGGAAGACGCGTATTGGCGACGACGCCGCCTTCTTTCTTCGAAGGTCCTTCCCTCGCCCTCTTCCATGGTCGCTGTCGGGGGAGGCAAAACTTGTTGTACGGCCGACACCTGGCATTTGTCCTGGCGCCGTTGCCGTCTGCTCGCTTTGTGGGCCTTTTTCCTCAAACTTTGACGGACTTCGGGGATTCCCCTTCTTTTCCGCGTTGGGTGACACTCTCAGCGTACGCATCTTTTGAAAATAAACAGTGTTCCCCTGAAACTGCGAACCAGCTTCACGTCTGCTTTCTAGCCTCTTTCCAGGCTGACATTCCGGCTGCTATCACTGTAATTATAAGTAGGCAGTCACCTCGTCAGGCTACTCTGCGCTGTAGCATTTCTCGATTGCTTATTTTGTTCATTCTTCATGAAAGATAAATAACGCACAGACTTCAATGGAATTCGGAGGCAATATTTTCTAATTAAACTTCACGGGATGCCCGAATTTCCAATAAATGGCATATGTTCGAATTTTGAAAAGCTTTTTTTTTGTGTTCTTTATAAAGTGTTACATTTGAAACTTCGTTTCCAGGCTATAGAACTACCCATTTTTTGCTGTATCGGTTCGCCATAACTGTAAGGAACGCATCTCCATTTGTCCCCAAAAATTAACCAGGAATAGGTGGTCTCGCAGAGCAGAGGCGTATCGATTCTTGTGTTTTTAGCGATCATAACTGACCAGCAAACAAACATACAAATGTAACTTAGACAATTTGTACTTGACTGTATCTCTACTCTAGGATTCAAAGCACTGAAAAGATTACTTAACTGCAGCAAGCACTCGAATCACTTGCGCTTTAGTACCTAGGCTCTTAGAGGCCCTAACTTGCAATAATTGTAACTCGATGTCACTTTTTCCGAAATTTGCCGCTAAAAAAACCCTTGTTTATGTTTCGCTTTCCCTGGACACGGCCGGATAATACACGTACAGAAATACCTCATCAAATGAAAGTCACAAAATCCAGTGAAAAGTCGGAGATAAGTGGAGTCTTCAGCTAAGCGAAATGCGAAAAATTTGTTGGCAGTTCTGTAATAACAGTTATTTCGGAGAACAAGAGCTCCACTGCACAGGGGACATTTGTTATTAAAAAAACGTTCGCCAAAAAATGTATGAATATTGTTACGAGGCAGATGCGAATGAGCTGTCTATTTACAGATAATTACAGCTGAAGGCCCAGAGACAAAAGCCAAGGAATCTAATGCAGCTCGTGCCAGTCCGTTTCTGCTCGATCTCTTCTTCGTCTTTCGGCTTGCTGTACGCGCCCACTGATGAGGCACACACCCGTAGGTGAAGTGTACGATGGATTGACCACCTGGTGGTCCAGTCCAATGCTATGTGAAATGTTCCAGGTGTTACGTATCATGACCCCCCCCCCTCCGGCGGGGTAAGCACCGTCTCGGTGCACATTTGAAATTAGGCTCAGGGAGCAGGTGTGGCCGTTGAGAAATAGGGCTTGAGGCGGCCGACGTGGACTAGTTGAGATGCAGGGTCCAGGGACGGTGAGGACGAAGCAACAGGAACGATTTCGTAGGTGACCGGTGTGACCATGCGCTTAATGCGATAGGGGCCTTTGAAGCGAGGCTGCAGTTTTTCGCAAAGTCCAATTCGGCGGCATGGCGTACTGACCAGGACCAAGGAGCCGGGCGTAAAATGGGCGGTGCGATGTTGCTGGTCATAGCGGTGCTTCTGAGCGGACTGGGAAGGCGAGAGCTTTGCACGGGCAACCTGGCGGGCCACATCAGCGTGAGCGACAGCATCACGAGCATATTCTGTAGCTAGAGGTGTCGCATCAGGAAGGAGGGTATCCAATGGAAGAGTGGGTTCGCGGCCGTAGAGAAGAAAGAATGGAGAATAGCCGGCGGTGTCATGGCGGGATGAGTTATACGCGAACGTAACAAATGGCAAAGTGACGTCCCAATCCAGATGATCCGCAGAGACGTACATTGCGAGCATGTCAGTGATGGTCTTGTTCAATCTTTCAGTCAATCCATTAGTCTGAGGATGGTAGGCGGTGGTTAGCTTGTGCTTTGTGCGACAAGAGCGAAGGATGTCGTCAACAACCCGAGACAGGAAGTACCGGCCACGGTCGGTGAGGAGCTGACGAGGAGCACCGTGGTGTAGGATAACGTCTTGAAGCAGGAAATCAGCAATGTCTGTGGCACAACTGGTGGGAAGGGCACGCGTAATAGCGTAGCGGGTCGCATAATCGGTCGCGACAGCAATCCAGCAATTTCCTGAACGGAACAGAGGAAAAGGACCGAGTAGGTCCAAACCCACACGAAAGAAAGGTTCGGAAGGAATCTCTATGGGTTGGAGCGGTCCGGCTGGGCACAAGGAAGGGCGTTTCCGGCGCTGGCGTACGCTATTACTCGTTCAAGGCCAGCGTGCTTCTGAACCAGTACGGCACCGATGCCGTGGCCACTCGCGTCTGTGTGGACTTCGGTAGGAGCGGAACCGTCAAAGTGCGCCAGAATAGGTGTATTTGTGAGACGGTCGACGAGGGTTGAAAAAGCGGCAGCTTGATCAGGGCCCCAAGAAAACAGGGTATCCTGCTTAAGCAAATCCGTGAGTGGTCTAGCAATTGCAGCGAAGTTCTTGACGAAGCGGCGAAAGTAGGAGCAGAGCCCTACAAAGCTGCGAACGTCTTTCACAGGTCGAGGAACAGGGAATTCTTTTATCGCGCGGATTTTGTCTGGATCAGGTTGAACTCCGGTAGCGTCGACGAGGTGCCCAAGGATCTTGATTTGACGGCAGCCGAAGTGGCATTGTGACGAATTGAGCTGAAGTCCAGCTCTGCGAAAAACCGCCAGGACGTCAGAGAGGCGATGTAGGTGGGTCTCAAACGTAGGAGAAAAGACGATAACGTCGTCCAAATAGCATAGGCATGTCGTCCATTTAAATCCATGAAGAAGCGAGTCCATCATTCTTTAGAATGTGGCTGGCGCATTGCACAGACCAAACGGCATGACCTTAAATTGGTACAGTCCGTCTGGTGTGACAAAAGCGGTCTTTTCTCGGTCCATGGGGTCGACTGCAATTTGCCAGTATCCGGATCTAAGGTCAATGGACGAAAAATATGACGCGCCATGCAGGCAATCGAGGGCGTCGTCAATGCGAGGAACTGGGTAAACGTCCTTTTTGGTTATTTTGTTCAAATGTCTGTAATCGACACAAAATCGCCATGAGCCGTCTTTCTTTTTCACCAGTACGACTGGTGACGCCCACGGACTCGAAGATGGCTCAATAACATCTTTTTTCAACATCTTCTCTACTTCCTGCTGAATGACGGTACGTTCGGCGTGGGACACGCGATATGGACGGCGGCGAATAGGGGTCGCGTCACCAGTGTTAATGCGATGTGTCACACTAGACGTCTGGCCCAAAGTACGGTTGTCCAAGTCGAAAATGTCCCGATAGGACGCTAGAAGACATTGGAGCTCATGGGCTTGCGGATGTGGAAGGTCCGACGCTATCATCTTCATAAAATCACTGGTAGTCGGTGAAATGTCCCGTTGGCCGTCCCGTTCACCGTCAGAGGCGTCAGTGGTAACAGCGGAAAGCTCGCATTCGGCCAGGGGGATGAGTGTAGCCAGCGACATTCCCCGGAGAAGAACTTGCGTGGAGAAACCGAAGTTCAAAAATGGGAGGCCTATTTGGTTCGTCTCGACCGTCACAACTGTGTAAGGAAGAGCCACGTTACGTTCCAGGAGTACATCGGTAACGGTAGAGACGAGGTATTCACCATCTGGGACTGGCGGGCGCGACGATAAAGGTACGTAGGGCATGGTCTTCGGTGTTAATCGAACATGCTTAGTGCAGCAAAGCCGATAAACAGGCTTGGTATCATCACGGGGCATGGTGGGCAGCTCAAGACGTAAAACCCCCGCGGCGCAATCAATGAGGGCGGCGTGGTCAGTCAGAAAGTCTAGTCCGATTATAATGTCGTAAGGGCATGCGTCCAAGACAGTGAACAAGACAGGGACGTCTTTTCCGGCAATTACGACGCGGGCGGTGCACATTCCGGCTACGGTGGTCGTTCCTCCGTCGGCGACTCGTACGGTGCGGCATACAGCAGGCGTCATAACTTTGCGAAGAGTGCGGCGAAGGTTCGAACTCATTACCGAAATATTGGCGCCTGTGTCGACTAGCGCGCTAACACGAACACCGTCAACGTGAACGTCTATCAAATTGGGTTTCGTAATCGTAGTCAACAGAGGATTTTTAGGCCGGGTCAATAATGCAGCATCACCTCCGGGAGCTGCACTGGCTAGTTTTCCGAGATAGAGGTCGACAAAGTAGGCAGCGGGGTTTGGCGGCGGGCTGCGGCGAACGCGACTGGCGACGCTGAGGTGATGGCGAGCGGCTAGTGCTGTTGCGTCTTGTGTTGTCGGCTGCGAAGGGCTGCTGAGGACCGGGAGGAAATCGTCGAGGGTGGTAGTCGGAGTATCGGTTGTCGAAGAACCGTGGACGTGGAGATGACGACCAGCTGCTACGGCAGTAATGGGCGACATGGCCAACGCGATGGCAGTTGAAACAAATGGGACGGTCATCGGCTGTTCTCCATTCGCCAGGGCTGCGCTGTCGGAGGGTGCGCGGACCCCGTCGCAGGGATCGTATCGTCCCAAGGCACAAACCGATTGAAGGCCCAGGGTGGCGATCTCGTCTCTAACGACGGCTTGAATGAGGGAAATCTTGGGGGCGGTTCGGTCATGCGTGTAAGGAGAAGCAGCGACTGGGGTCATAGCCTCGATCTCCCGGCGCACTATTTTGGTCAGGCTCTCAGTCTGAGCCGTTGTGTTTGGCGCCAGTGGTGTGCGCGGTGGCAGCATCACATCTTCACAAGTGGACGTTGCCGCCGTGTGAGGCAGTCGAGCAAATTGGTAGGCAATGCGACGACATTTTGCCTCCTCAAACCTTCGGCATTCTTAAGGATGGCATCAACGGTAGTGCAATCCTTACAGATCAGCAGATGGAAGGCGTCATCAGCAATGCCTTTCAGTACGTGACCCACCTTATCGGCTTCGGACATTTGCGAATCTACCTTAGAACAGAGGCCCAAAACATCTTGTATGTACGTGATGTAGGATTCGGTTGTCGACTGGGCACGGGATGCGAGCTGTTGCCTTGCGGCGAGCTGGAGTTCGACGGGTCGGCCGAATACTTCGCGCAACTTCGCTTTGCACGCGTCCCAGCTGATCAATGTGTGCTCATTTGTCTCAAACCAGGTGTTGGCCGTTTTTCTCAGAAGATAAGGCAGATTAGCCAGCATGATTGTGTCCTCCCACCTGTTATGGGCGCTGGCACGTTCAAACATGCGGATCCATTCTTCCACGTCGGCACCATCCTCACCGGTAAAAAAACACGGGGTCACGGGGCTGGGAAACGATGATGACTGGCGCGGTTGGTGACGTCTCGGAGGGAGGAGACATCGTTCGTCGACGAATGTGTCGCCCACTCCGAAGCTCCGTGGTAGGGTGTAGCTGCGCTGGTGACAGGCACAGGAAGGGAAGTCCGCAACCTCCACCAAAAAGATGTTACGAGGCAGATGCGAATAAGCTGTCTATTTACAGATAATTACAGCTGAAGGCCCAGAGACCAAAGCCAAGGAATCTAATGCAGCTCGTGCCAGTCCGTTTCTGCTCGATCTCTTCTTCGTCTTTCGGCTTGCTGTACGCGCCCACTGATGAGGCACGTACCCATAGGTGAAGTGTACGATGGATTGACCACCTGGTGGTCCAGTCCAATGCTATGTGAAATGTTCCGGGTGTTACGTATCAATATTGTCACGTAGACAAAGAGGACGCAGCTGTCTTAAAAGAAAAACAAGTTTATTGCGGCGAACCGGTGCTCTTCTAACAACTCAACTAATACACAGGCGGCGAAGCAGCAGTCAACAAAGCCACGTGCTTAGGCCGGTAACCGATGGCCGCGGCGTCGGCTTGCAGGCTTTTATCTTTTGGTGCGAGTGTTTCTGGAACCATCGATTTACACCCAGGACATTGTAGATCAAAGAAGATTATTCTGGCTACTGACGTTAGGGTGAAATTGTCTGCTTATCTGAATGAGATAGCCCGTGCGGCATGAAAATAAAAAATGGAAGACGCGCTTCTCCTGGGACACCGATAACAGCCAGGCACGTCCGGGCAGTAAAAATAAAGAATAAATAAACAAACCCATAATGGTTTGCGGCAATAACCCCCTCTGAGAGTGCATGGAACCGATGCTATATAAAAAAACAGTCCGAACAAAGAACAAAAAAGTCCATCATCTTGCATAGTAAAGTTTCAAGCAAACCACATGGACGACTTTGGGCCGTGTGTATCGTCGTGATGTTACGGAATCACCATCGGGAACACCTCGTAGGTAAGTTGGCCGACACGTCGTATAATTTGGCAGGGTCAGAAATACCGTCGCAGAAGCTTCTCACTGAGTCCGTGTCGTCGGTTGGGAGTCTAAACCCAAACACCATACCCTGGGTGGTACTCGACGTCTCGGTGTCGAACGTTGTAGCTCCCGGAATTCACCAGCTGCCGGTCGGTTGACGATCTAGAGCGAGCTAGCGGGCTTCCTCCGCACGGTGAAAGTATCCTTGGACGTCGGGGTTGAGGTCGTAGTCTTCTACATGCGGAAGCATGGCGTCAAGCATCGTAGTCGGCCGTCTTCCGTATACAAGCTCGAACGTCGTCGTCTGCGTAGTTTCATGTAGCCAGAAGACCATCGTCTGGCTTCCGATGTGGTGATCGTGGCGATTGGCAAGGCAGTGAGTGGGGCCCGATCCCCTCTTCCTCCTCTTCCCCTGATGTCCCCCCCTGCCTGCCCATCTTTATTTCTTAACATACTCCCGCCGCCGCCAAGTTGGGTAGGGGCTAGCAGGCAATTGCAGGGGTCTGTGCATGGCAAAGTCCGTGCCCCACTACGACCGCTTGCCCGACTTCCGTAGCGGTGCATGATCCTACAGCAGCGATTCTTGTAAGCTGGCTGCGGGATCTAGTGTTGCCTTCGGCTTCGCGTTTCGGTGCCGTCGACTCGGTAAATGGCCTTATCATTCGAGCGAGGTAGTACAAGTCCATAGCCAGCGTCACGGGCAACGACCGCTTTCGGAGTTCCTGGATTAAAGTGACTTAGGGGATAAAGCGAAGATCGCGAACATTCATATGTTCAACCGGAAAGAGAGACCAGAGAGACCGAGACCATGCTCGGTCGCAAGGCAGTCGCCAGGATTAAACGGGAACAGTTGATGTAGACTGCCCAATTTCCAGAGAGCATCACGGGAGCGTGATGGCATTGCCGTCGCCTCGACGTCTGATACTGCTTCCATAAGGAAATATGTGTGGTCAATCGGCCTGTCGGTTATCTCTGCGAACAATAGGACTTCACTCTCGCCGTTCGCAACAGGGTACAAAGGCTCGTCTCGAATCGAGTTGCGCTTGCTGAAGAAGGGGTCGTCACCATAGAAGCATCTGTTCTGCTTCGCCACGAGGATACCTCCTCAGCAGGCCTTGACAACCGCGGCCGAAGCTCGCTTCCGGCGTCGAAGCTCGCTCATGGAGCGTCGGAGGAGCAGGCGCTTCGTTATCTCCTGACGCTAGTCCATCTTCCCCACGAACCGCGTGCTTTTTTGGTGAACCAAATAAAAACATTTTTGACTCGAAACCGGGTAGCTGAACTGCTGGCGAAAGAAGAGGTACCTCACCGACGTAATGGTTGCAACAGGAAAGCTCGGAAGTTTCCAAGAGAAGAGTCGCATCATCGAATATAGGGCTGGGGCAGAACGGCTCAGATGACTCCCGAGCGGTAGACAAGTCGTCGAAGCGAGGGTTGCGGATTGGCTGTAATGACGTCTCCAAAGTGAAAATCGTATGTGTCATACCAGCGTCCATCTGGGGCCACTTCGACATCTCCAAAGCTAGGCTAGGCTAGATCCAAGGCCGGACCGCTCGGCTGTGTCAGAAACGATAGCCGCGTCACGGATGCCGAGGTACCGGGAGTGTCCTTGGGGCTTCCCCAAAACTGCAGTCACGGAAGCACCAGGACTGCGCAGTTGCTGGAGCCTCTCTCCCTGGCTGAGCTCCTCGGTGTCCTGCTTGGCGTCCTGAAAGGCCGAAACGCCTCCGTCGCCGTTTTCCTGTTCTACCCGCGCGCCAGTCATTTCCCGTACGGGCGGCACGTCACCCGGGACCATTGTCCGCCGGGCCTCCTCGGGACGCGAGCGAATAGTCAAGGTTGCGACGCGGGTATTAAACAGAACCGCCTGAGGTCGAAGAACGGGGCTTGGGGAAGAGTCTTGGCTCGCGTTGAAGCGTACGCGCGTTCGCAGGGCGCAGATACGCTGGTCGTAATCGGTCGCTTCCAAAACGTCGGCATCAAATTCTTCATCCTTCATGTTCTCCTGAAGTTGAGAGTCGAGTTTGTGAAGGCTCACCTGGTCATGCAAGATGACGTGGAGGAGATTTTGTCTGCCAGGGGCCGTTGCTGCCTGGCTCCGCAGCAAGGCGTCGAGGACTGCCACGGTCCCAAAGATGGTCGCTCGGAGGACATCTCGGCGAATACGAGGATCGTCCATGGCACCAGACGATGAAGCAACACGCTCGGGTTTCGAATACTAGGGGTCAAGGGCGGGCTTGGGCATGACCCGACAGGGGCAGCGGCCGAGGGCACGGCTCCCAGGATAAAGCAGTACGAAGGTATCCAAGCCTCGCGTGCCTCAGAGCCGCTGCGCCGAAGAACGTAGATCCGCCCGTGCGCCGGTACCCGGGTTTCACGTCACCAGAAAATATGTAGCGAAAAAATACCAGCGCCTAGCTTCCGATGAGGTGATCGAGGTGATTGGCAAGGCAGTGAGCGGGGCCCAATCCTCTTCTTCCTCCTCTTCCCCTGCTGTCCTCCTGCCTGCTCAGCATTATTTCTTAACACGTGACATAAGGGAGCACTTCGTCCCAAGTTTTATGTTCAACGTTGACGTGCATTGACAGCATATCCGCGATTATCTTGTTCAGACGTTCTGTTACTCCGTTCGTTTGGGGGTGGTACGCCGTCGTTCTCCGTTGAACCGTGTTGCTGTAGCGTAATATTCCTTGCATCAGCTCCGCAGTAAGGGCCATTCCACGGTTTATAATTCGGACTTCCGAGGCTCCATGTCGGAGCACAACATGGTTCATGAAGAACTTCGCGACTTCTTGTGCAGTCCCCCCCGGTAGAGCAGCGGCCTCCGCATAGCGCGTCATGTTGTCTGTCGCTAAGACAATCCACTTTTTCTCGGATGGGGATGCAGGAAACGGGCCCAGAAGGTCCATTCTAATCTGTTGCAAGGGCCTTGATGGGACGGCGATCGGCTGCAGAAGTCCGGCAGGTCTCGTCGGTGGCGTTTTTTGTCGGTGGTAGTCACGGCAGCTACGGACGTAGCGGCCGACGTCGGATGTAAGGCGGGGAAATAGTAATTCGCCTTTTTTTCCAATTGTGCGGGCTGTGCCGAGATGCCCGGAAGACGGGTCGTTTTGGCAAGCTTCCAGAATGTCGTCACGAAGGTCTGCGGGGATGACAAGAAGATATTCGTTCCCGTTTTGTGACTGAAATTCTTCACAAGAACTGAGTTTTTCAGGCTGAATGCTGGTAGGTGGCGTTTGAACGTAATAGGCACGGTAAATTCGAGGCAGTCGATTATGAAGTGTAAGTCGGGGTCGGCAGCTGCTGGACGGCTAAGTCGTTCTCCATCACGGCCGAAGAACGCGCTGTCTTCATTGGTGTCTTGTGCTGGTGGACCGAGGGGAGCGCGCGATAGGCAGTCGGCGTCGGAGTTTTTCCTGCCGGATTTATAAACGATTGTAACGTCCAACCCTTGGAGGCGCAAGATCCACCGCCCAAGACGACCTGAGGGGTTCTTCAAATTGGCGAGCGAACACAACGCATGGTGGTCAGTCACAACCTTAAACGGTCTACCATGCACGTATGGGCGAAATTTTTAAATGACCCATATAATAGCGAGGCACTCTTTTTCGCACGATGAGTAGTTTTTCTCCTCCTTTCACAGACCACGGCTGGCAAAGTCGATTACTTTTTCGCAACCGCTTTGTTTTTGGATGAGGACGGCACCCAAGCCTACATCCTTGGCCTCCGTGTGCATTTCCGTTTGGCTGTCTTTGTTAAAAATGAGCGAGCAAGGCTGGGCTTGGCTGGCGTTTTTGCAGCTCGCAGAATTCTTTTTCTTGGTCGTTTTCCCAGCTGGAAGGGGTGCTATCTATCGTCAAGCGTGTGAGTGGCGCTGCGATGCGTGCGAAGTTTGCGACGAAGCGCCGGTAGTATGCGCACAATGCGAGAAATCTTCGCACGCCCTTGTTGCGTTTCGGCCTTGGAAATGTCGCAATGGCTGAAGTTTTTGCCCGTTCAGGCCAGACTCTCGCGGTGTTGACGACGTGTCCCAAAAACTTGAGCTCCTCGGACGCGAAACGGCCGTTTCCAGGCTTCAGCGTTAACCCCGACGTACGAATGGCCTCGAGTACAGACTCCAACCTTGCCAGGTGTTCGTCGAAAATCCGGACGAGTACGACAACGTCGCCAAGGTATACGAAGCAGGTGTGCCATTTCGGGCCAGCCAGCACAGTATCTATAACTCTTTGTTGGCGCCGTGCACAGCCCGAAGGGCATCACCTTGAACTCGTACAGGCCGTCCGGGGTTTTGAATGCCGTCTTCTCTCGGTCTCTCTCGTCCACATCTACTTTCCGGTAGCCTGTCTTCAGATCCATCGATGAGAAGTACTTCGCAAGGCAGAGGTGGTCGAGGGCGTTATCGATACGTGGCAGGGGGTACACGTTTTTCGGTGATTTTGTTTATTCGCCGGTATTCAACACAAAACCTAATATGCCTTTTTTTTCTTGGCCAGGACGACGTGCGCAGCCCAGGGGCTTTTCGATGGATGTATAATGTCGTCGCTGAGCATGTCGTCGACTTGAGTCTGGATGGCTTCCCGCTCGTGTGAAGAGACACGGTATGGTGACTGTCGGTAGGTAGGCTCCATCGTCGGGTATTATTCGGTGCTTCGCTAGAGGTGTCTGACGTAGTTTTGAGTTAGACGAAAAACTCCCTGTAGCGACGCAGCAAAGCCAATAATTTATCCCGTTCTGCTTGCGGTAACATCGGATTCACGTCGAAGGGATTCGGAAGTTTGAAGGTATCTTCGGGTGCGCGTTCAAATTCGGCAACCGTGATCACGTCACTTGGTTCTTGTGTTTCTTCGAGAAACGCAATTGCAGCGCCCTTGTTTAAATGGTGGTACTCGTCAGTGAAATTAGTGACTAAGTGACTAAAACTTGGGATGGGATTGGCGTTTCTTAAAACGCTCAACACCTCTTGCGAAAGAGACACCGCTGCCGCGAAGCAGCCTTTGGTCACTCTCTACGATAGCGTCGACTTCAGGAACTGCATCTTCACTGTAGACACTGATCATCAAACTGGCTCGGGGTGGCAGGGTGACATGATCGTCGGCGATACTTACAGCAGCACAGTGTTCGAATTTCGGTTCCGGCGAAATTTCGGTTCCGTTAATTTCGGTTCCGGCGATTGGAGGAAAACATTATAGACTTGGCCTGTAGATCTATTATTGCACCGTTGTCACTCAAAATTTCATTCCGAGAATTACGTCGCGGGAGTAGTTAGGCAAAATGACTAACGTAGCAGGGTACGTTCTGCCGTCTATGGTGACGCGCGATGTGCACGCTCCACTTGGCCTCACGATGTGGCCTCCTACTGTGCGTATGTGCGGACCGTCCCATCTGCTCATAACTTTCTTCAGCTTAGACGCACATAGCCCACTCATCGCTGAGTAGTTGGCTCCCGTGTATATGAGAGCGACTACATCAAAGCCGTCGATAGACAGCCAAACGTCAGACGCCGCCTTCTTCGAGTTCCGGGTACGTCATAACGTCGTAATCTGCCTGTACGTGTTGACGGTCGGGCGCTATGCCTCGTCGTGTTCCTCGTATTCTCAGCGGAAGGTTCGGTCATGTCGGGTAGGCGTCGCGCCTTTCAGCTGTCATCGTTTTCGGAAGCCACGTCAGAGTTAGATCGGATCGTCGGGCTGAGGGCATGTCGTGAATCAAGGTCTTCAGGGAGTCGCTGCGTCTTTTGAGGGTTTTATGTTTCCGCGGTCCTGCTACTTTACCTCCAGAATTGGGGCTTTTAGTTTCTCCCTCGTTGGCAGGGGGACGTTCACTTTAGAAGTCAACAATGCTAAGGCAGTTTGGTGACTGCAACGGTAGGGCGACGGTGAACGCTTAAAGCGGGCTGGACCTCGGTTTGGGGTTGGACAGGTAGTCTTCGACCTCAATAGAGTGCTGGCCGGGTCGGGGGGCCTGGCGCGTCGACGGAAGAAGCCTCGCAAACCGAGCCTGTTGTAGGGGAAGCGGCGGTAGATGTGGTCTTCCTCTCCGAAGTGGCAGAACAGCGTACGAATAAAGGGCGCCCGCCACACCTCGGTCTTTCTCGGGGTAGAGGGTTGCACCGCAGGTGGATGGGGGCGGCGACTGGGGGGTGACGGTACGGGCCTCGTGACGATAGGGCGCAGTGTGGGCGAGGCCGGCAAAACAGCAGCCGCGTAGGACAGGCTTGCGGCTCGCGGGGTGCTTGTGACGTCGTTGATGTTCCCAGCGCATGCGGCACTTCTTTCCTTAATGACATCGGAAGGGAAGCTACTTAGGGCTGCGGCGGCGTGGGAGAAGTTTCCGCAGCTCCTCCCTCACTATTGCGCGGATAGTTCTACGTAGGCTGTCTGCCGAATTTGGCATGCTATCCACGTAGTTCGCATTGGCCGCGTCAACAAACTCGCCGTCATACTGCTTAGCAGGCATTTCGAGAGCCTTCTCAATTGTGCTGGCTTACTTCACAAATGCGGCGACGGTATTGGACGGGCTTGCCGAAAGTCATGCAAACAATTCCTCCTTCATTCACACCGCGCATTAAGAAGCGTACCTTCTGTTCTTCCGCCATGCAAGTGTCAGCACGCCTGAAGAGCGTCTTCATCTCTTCGAAGAACACAACAACACTTTCGTTAGTGTGTCATGTCCGCTTCTGTAGGAAGACTTCGGCCCGCTCTTTTCGCACAACCGTGGTGAACGTCGGTAAATCTTGTGTTCGAAAATCGTTTCAAGGTTCTATGGGAGTCTCATGGTGTGAGAACCGGATCCGTTTGAGTCCTCAAGGTAGAAGAACACTTGTCTCCACATCTTCCTCAATCCTCAAGGTAGAAAAAAAACACTTGTCGCCACATCTTCCCATTGTTTGAACAGCCTGACCCGTTCGACTTGCTCCAACCAGTCTTCAGGGTCTCCGAAGGTGACCCATGAATGATCGGGCTCCCTGGTCTCTGTAAAATGAGGGGAAGAAGGACTGGGAGCGCTGGTTATGGTGCCTGCGTTCTTCATGGTATTTTCCACGACGTCTTCTTTTTCACAGTCCAACCTCTGGCTCAAGACCTCACTGTCGGCGGCTGACACGAGTCGGGCTGGCTTCTCGGCTTGCCGAGGGCTTATTATGCATGTAACCACCACCTCCACCAGATGTCACGTAGACAAAGAGGGCGCAGCTGTGTTAAAAGAAAAACAAGTTTATTGGAGGCGAACCTGTGCTCCCCTAACAACTCTATATTACGCAGGTGGCGAAGCAGCCGTCAACGAAGCGACGCTTAGGCGAATGTCGGCGAATCGAATGCCGCGGCGTCTGCTCTGCAGGCGTTTATCTTTGGTGCGACTGTTTTTGGAACCATCGATTTACATCCATAACATTCTAGATCAAAGAAGAATATTCTGGCTAGTGACGTTAGGGTGAAACAGTTTGATTATCTGATTGAGATTGCCCGTGCGGCATAAAAATAAAGAAAGGTGGACGCGTTTCGCTTGGGACACTTGTAACATAGCCGGGCGTGGCCGGGCAGTAAAAACAAAGAATAACTAAACTAATGCATGCATGGTCGTGGCATATAATTCCCATAGAAAGAACAGTGTTATCCCCTCGCGTGTTTCGCATTCATATCTGGTCTGAGAAAGGAGTTTCGGGCTGCTCAATGCCAAGCATCAATTGTTGTACGCCCAGCCCTCCATCATACCGTGTTGCGATGCAGGTGCAGAATATTTGTTGATTCTGTCCTCGTAGGTACTTCCGGAGGCTCCTCGTCATGCGAAAAAAAAGCTCCGTCATACGCAGCTGCCTCAACAATGTAAGCGCCAGAGTCCATCTCGTTAAACGGTACATCGGCCTCCCACAGCGTGTGCTCTGCGTGAATTTGCTATTAGCAACCGTATGTGCATGTAGTGGGTTTTAAGGAGACCGAGCAATCTGCGTATAGCACACCTTAGCTTGTGTCCTTCCGGCCAACGGTTCGAGATATCCTTGGTCCAGCAAAAACACGTTTCTAGGTAAAGGGGGCATATACTTGGCTCCCAAGGGAGGAAAATCAACGGTAAGAAAAACTTCGGCTTGAAAGATATTTTGAGATAGAACTCGATTTAATGAGTGATTATTGTATCCGGACGACTCTTGTAACCATCGCTATATTTAGGGCCACCCCTGGGTAATTCGCCTCAGATGTTCTGCAGACAATTTAATCCCTGCGCTAAAATTTATTGTTTACACTACCCAAGATTAAAAAAACTAGCATACTTAAGCTGTGTGCGGCCAAAGCTCGGGTAGTCGTCGTTCCTATTGTATACATCCAGTAAATAATGATTACCAAAGTGGAATTAATGCAGAATCGCGCAGTTTGCTTGGGAATCTTCACAGGCCGCGTGAAGAATCAGTGTCACTAGCATAAAGTGTTAACATCGATGCAATTTCTGCCATCACGGCATGTCATGTCCTCACGCCTATGCCTTGCATGGTGTACATTTTACTGCGGAGCTGTTGTTACTAGCCGAAAATTAGTCGGTGCAGAACAACTACACATAAGAGGCCGACCGCACATAAGCGCGTGCCCCACTGTGACTGCCAAGGGTCCTTGGCACACACAGTGGGATTGAAGAATGGCGAAAACACCGAGCAGCCAGTAAATGGCGAGAACTTGTGAGTGCGTGCCTCACCATGACCACTGATTGCCCGGCTCATGCAGTAGTTGCAGCAATAAAAACTGAATGGAGCACCGTACATGGCAAAAAGAATGAAGAAGCAAGATTAAACATAATTATGCGCCCAATCTCAAACCTTCAATGCCGCACTTGGGTTGCCCTTCAGAACATCCACATCCAAATTATATATGAACAACGTGAGGGTTCGAGCTAGTTGATACTCCATAGTGAAAATTTAAAGCGCAACAAATTTACACACAAGACGAATGACACAGGGACAAGCGCTACAAATTTTACAATTAGGCATGCATAATAGTTGGGAGGAATTACAGAAAGCTCATTACACCTTTCCAATAGAGCTCTTGAAAAACAAATAACGGCGGTGTGCACGACTCTTCACCAATTAGGTTATTCAACTCCAACGGGTAAATATCAGAAAACCGGCATAGTTTTCAAAATCTGACAGCACATAGGAGTTCTCCCCCTACAAAAACATACGCACCCTGAGTACAAGACCAGAATTATTCCCAGAGTACGACCCAGGCACACCTGATATAAAAATGACCTAAATACCTGTTGTGCGGACAATCCCTTACGCGCACTATCCCTCCCACGTAACCTCTGTAGGGAATTAGGAATTGACGGAGACAAGAAATGACATCCTGCACAGTCAACACTAAAGCGATTGATACTGCCAAAGAAGCCGCGATAGCCCAGGCCATCATCACTACGCAAGTCCCAATTAAAATACTCACCCAGTCTCAGGCATACTGGTGGAAATGCTTACAGGGTCTAATTTAAAAAACGGCAGTTTGTCTTTTTAAGAAGCCCGAGCATTACCTAAGTTTTTATAGTTTGGTTGCCAGGGCAGGAATCTCTTGACGGGAATGTGGTGGCTCACGCCGCTGCCTGTCCTTATTTAAAAAGTGCCGTTTCTAGTAAGGGGCAGTCGCCACTTCTTCCACGTAACCCGCAACTTCTCTTGCGCTACAAAAAAATCTAAACGGACTACCTACACAGACGGCAAATGTTCTCCATTCTACATTACCAAATCACAACGGATGAAGCAACAACGTAAGCTTCGTTATGCCATTTATCTAGCATACTCTCAAGCAGCCTACCATTACTTGCTGGCGCACGCTACCCTATACCATCAGGTGTGGAAGCAATCATTCCCCAATTTCCAACTGTGGACGGCGTGGTTGACCACCGAGGCTTCTACGTTACACCTAGAACTGGTGCATAGGGCCCGGGCAGCCAGCCACAGACCAGGGATTCTGGACTAGAGATGCCACCCACCGGGCGTTTCCTTAACAAATGCACCTGTTGTTGTCAGTGAAGATTGTATTCATTCATTCATTACACCACTTCCCCTCATGTAAAAGAATGCAAAACTAGTGCTAAAGATGAAAGTATACCTTAGGGAATGTCACCATGGCCGCCACATTCTCTAGAAGATACGGATAATTCGAGACACGGCTACGAGTGTGCCAGTCTTTCGCGAGAACACTTACAGAATGCGCCACCGCTGCCTCTTTTCGACGACGAAGACCTTGTTGAATTCAACAATGGTGAGGATGGTGTTCCATCCACCACTCACCACGAAGAAGATGACGGCCCCTTCGATGCACATGACGACGAATACTACGCCACAACTATGCAAACAAACAATGGTACTAAACCCGGGTACAAGAATCCGTCATTTTATTTTGACCACCATGAAGGCATGAATTATCGGACGTACCAAACACAATATCCTCCCGCGTTGAACCGTTCCCATTCATTGCAAAGTACCAACAGTAAATTTTGAATAAACGGCTGCTCTTCGTTACACGACTAAACTCGCAATCACCACACCGACAAGCTTGCTGTTATTTATGACCGGAAGTCATTCAATAGGAGCTCGAATGCTATGTTAATTTCTTCAACTACGTAAGCTGTGAACCGAGTGCAATAACTTGTGGTGGTGTGGCAGATGAGGACACCATCTCTCACTTAAGATCGCGGAACTGCTGCTGCCAGTGACGACATGGAGAAAGAGCACGAAGCCCTGTGGCGCTTATGCAGATAAAAATCGTTGCTAGAGAAAATACCGGTAATCTTCTGTTTAGTTTTTGACGAGGGCGATGAGTGGTTTTCTGTTTTATAGCTCGTAGTGCCGGAAATTGTGGCTGTTGTCTTGAAGAATGAAAGACAGAGTGCCATCTGCACATCTTGTTTAAGAGTGAACTTGTCGACATGACTACACCTTCCCCAAACCCGTCTAATGTTCTTACTGGTCAAGTTCAGTATTCTGGGCTTATATTTATCAAAGTGAGATAGCGTCCTCTTGCATTTCGAGTTAAAGTCCTTTCTTCTATATATCTTTATTATATAGTTTACGTTGTTGAACTTCATTTGTCAGAACAAGCGTTCTTAATGCTTGGGTGTCGTTGTTTCCCAATTTACCTTCGGCGTGTATATAGAGTAAAAGCTATATTGATTGTCTACGACAAAATGTACTTCTTCAGAGGACGCTTGTTGCCCCCACTTATGCAATGACATCTGGCCTTCATTGCGCAATAAGTGAAATGACCCAAATGGTGACAATGATAGATAGCTTTTTCTGGCGCAATGCCATCCAAGGGTTAAGGGCAGTAGCTTTAAAAGTAACGGAAAGCTAACCCTTACTAAATTGTACAGATTCCCACTTTGTGCTCATGACTGTCATGTCAGTGTTTAAACGCCGTCGTGAACATCGACGCGGCACTCAAGTCGCTTGACTTATCTTGGTGGCTATGAATTTCTGCAGTGCACTGGATTGAGATCCAGACGGCATGGGCCGTCGCCACCATCTCAAGTACCTCAACCTTACTCCTAGCCTGACAAAACCGAGTCAGAAAACGGTTTCATGATTTATACTGGGACCTCCACCAATAGTCATCAGCTACACTCACCGTACGCTTCTTACGCGACCCGTGCCCAAGTCTGCACACGGCTTACGAATGAACGATTCATACATCGTTGTTCGCGGATTCGCGGCCTGCCCCTTACCTACAATTGTGTCCTCCTTTTGCCGCCCGTCGTCACGCAGAACCAGCGTCAACTCACGAATAAGCATAAATCGAGGCATGTTGTCAAATCCGCAGGCGACGATATTTTGCTTGATGAGAACTTCACCGAAAACATCAAATTCGCCCGAACACCGAGAACAATCACTGCAGGACTTTGAGCCGCACGGGTGAAATTAAGAGTGGCGAATTGAAACTCTGCCGGTGGAGTTGCGGCTTTGTGGTTCCGTCTTCATTGCAGAGTCAGAACCTTGAAACACAACGATACGATTAAAGTACCTCTAAATATGAAGCGTGACCTTTTAGATGCAAAGCATATCTTGCTCTCGGCTCGGTCGTCCGTCGTCCGTCGTGCGTCCATTCGCCGGCCCCGGAAGACACCGGCAACCCTGTCGCTCAATCATCTCATGGTCGGAGCTATGTCCCTCCCTTGTGGCGCCGTTCACACCCCCACTTCGCATGCTCGGCTCATCTTGGGCCGACCCAGGAAGACACCGGTAACGCTGTCGCTCCAGGAGCCATTAACGGGTAAGACGAGACCTGGCCCTCAGCAAGCCGAGCATGCGCAGTTCTGGTGTGGACGGCGCAACAATGACAAGGGAGGGACATAGCCCCGTCGCATCAAATAAAATTACCCCATCACCTGGTAGGGCAACCCTGAGTAGTATGCGAAACAGCCAACAGCTCAGCGCAATTCCCATTTTGTAGGTCCCGTAAGGGACCTACAAAATGGGAATTGATTCTCGTTTTGATTCCCGTAAGGAAATCAAAACTGAATGGGAGCTGTGACAGCGAGACTAGCCAAATGGTCCGCTAGCTCATTGCCCCAGATGTCCGTATGGCCAGGGACCCAAGACAAGTGTACCTTCTTCACGTGCCTGGGAACAAAAAATGATAGTGTGCGGTACAATGGAGAGTCGGAAGAGGACGTTAACGCCACTATAACTGCCATCGAATCGGATATGATGATTTTTGATACATGCTGCGGTAAAGTGGCGATCTTGGTGCGTGTTCTCATAATGTGTCTTCTGGTACTGTCGGGATCAGCAGAGGCGCGTACGAGCAACTTGACCCTCGTGATGAGCAATAGCTATGGCAGTGCGGGCATTGTCGGGTGTGTGTGCATAGGACAGCAAGACTGCGTCCATTGGCAATGCTGGTTCGCTACGCAAGAGTAGATAGAAAGGATAGTAGCCAGCAGTGTCGTGACGCGAAGAATTGTAGGCAAACGTAACGTGGGGCAAAGCCACGTCCCAGTCACGGTGGTCTGCGAAGACGTACAAGGACAGCACGCGTCGGTGATTCTTCGGTAAATTCGTTCCATCAGGTCATTAGCTTGAGCATGGTAGGGAGTGATGATCTCATGATGGGTGGAGCAGGAGCGAAGAATGTCAGCAATAACTTGCGATAGAAAGGAGCGGCCACTATCTGTAAGGGTTTGTCGAGAGGCTCCGTGAAAAAGGTTAACTTCACGAAACAGATAATTGACAACATCAGCAGCGTAGCTCGTACAGAAGGGTCCGTGTTATTGTATAACGCGTGGCATAGTCGGTGGCGTTGGGTATTTATTTATTGCCGGATGTGGAGTGGGGATATGGACAGTGCAAATCTAACCCACCGCAGAAGAATGGTTTACTTGGTATGTCGAATGGTTGAAGAAGCCCAACTGGAGGAGTATTGTGTGTTTTTTGTTCTTGGCAGACGTCGCGGTACCACACATACTGCCTGAGAGATCAGTAATGGTAGGGCTCGAAGAAGCAGTTGGGTGGTCATGAAGTTGTTGGCGAACCTGTAGACGAAGGTGCTAAGGAATAGCAAGTAGCAATTCAGGCCCGCCAACAAGGAGCTTCCGACGATACAGAATTCTTTTTTAGTTCGAACATACAAACTGAAGGCGTCAAAGGTGTAGAAATAATGCTCTCGATAACAGAGTGCAGCCGAGGATTACGTCGTTGTTCGTCGCCGATGTTGGTGACGGTAGAAAGAGACGTTATGTCGGGCTTAGCAGCCGGACCAGGGCCTGATGGATCTACCGGGTAGCGGATTAAGCAGTCACCACCATGATGCAGGCGGCCAGTCTTTAAGATGGCAGAATAGGAGAACTCCTGAAGCCAGAAAGCCCAGCGAAACTGGTGTCCGTGTGGTCTTTAAGTGAAGACAACCAGCACAGAGCGTGGTGGTCAGTTATTACCGAGAAGTTGCGGCCATACAAATAGGAACGAAACTTTGCCACAGCCCAAAGTAAAGCAGATCATTTTGTCTAAATTATGGAGTAATTGCGTTAAGCTGGTGAACGCAATTAAATTATTTTGAGCTGGTGAATTATGGTAAAAGTGAACTTCGTACTGCTAAAAACCGATACTACACCAACCTTTTCAGCTTATCAGATGTTGACATTAGGAGAGTCCTGAATACTTTACTAGCATGTGCACCACAGCCTGTCAACAAAATTACCAAGGATGGCAGTGAATTATCTGGAATAGATTTGGCTAATCCTTTTAATGATCACTTTCTCGCAGTTGGCCATGCATCCACTAAGAACGATAGCCATTTATCTTTCATGAACCCTACAATGAAGTCACAATGTTTTTGGAGCCAATCCTTGAAAAAAAAATTCTAGGAGTTTTTTACAGAATTAAGCAATAGCAAATAGGAAGATGCTTTGGGTTCACAAATAAAGCCAGTCAAACGTGTAATCGATAAGATTTCAAACTTTTTAGCACAGATATATAACGCCTGCTTCTTAACCGGCATATTTCCGCGCAGCATGAAACGTGCTAGAGTTACTGTAACATTAAAAAAAGGCACCCGTAAGGAACCGCCCTATATATTTTCTACTTGTCTTTTCAAAATCCTTAGAAAAATGCTTAAACGTTTAATATCTTTTTCAGATTTCTACTCGCTCCATACTCCAGAAAATATGGTTTTAGAAAAAGAGCATTGGCGTTGCTCGAAGACGCGCAGCTGGCTGGCGCCGCATCTTTTCAAAGTGCTACGAGTTGTGCCGCGCCTCCGCCAGATGGCGCCACGGGTCCCGCGACCGAGAGAAGACGCAGTGAAACATCCCCCTCGCGAGGGGCACGATCAAATGCAGAGCATTTCCGGGGGCGCACGACGTTAAGTAGTTGGCGTTACGTTAATGTTGCTGCACTTGTGGCAACTGCTGACGAGAGAGCGCTCGTCAGCAGTAATTTGGATGAGTCAACGATATAAGGCGCGTTCGTAGCGTCCCATTATGTGTCAGCTTTGTGGCACAGTGGGTAGAGCACCATGTACATTGCGTTCCGCCCGCAGGGTCGAGGGATCGAAACCGGGCGCCGGATAGTATTTTTTTTTATATAGTAGGGAGGGGACGGTGCGGACTACGGACGTCAACGCGGGTGACATCGTGAGTTACTGAAATGCTCTGCATTTAAAACTCTTTCGGCCGAATCAGCACTTATCCCGCCAAAAGAGCACATACTTTGAAATTTTGAGAATAAAAACACGGTCCTGGGTACTTTTCTGGATTTTAGCAAAGCTGTTGATCTGATAAACCACGGAATTCTTATTCCGAATCTCGAACAATATGGCTTCCATGGTGATGTCCTCTCCCTAATGTCTTCCTATTTACAGACCCATTCCAACTTCGTAGATATTAAACGCAAACACTCCCTAGCAAAACAGGTAATTTCGGGTGTTCCACAGGTGAGCATACTCATTCCTTTTCTTTTTAATTTGTATATAAATGAAATAGTAAACATTGATGAGTATGGTAAATATATCATATATGCCGACGACACGAGTTTGTTCTTCACTGGTAAATCTGGAGTTAGCCTAGGCGAGCATGCTAACAAAACCCTGTTTCTTATTAATAATTCAGCTTTGAGGAATGATCACAGGATCAACACCCACAAAACAAAGGCAATTCTATTTGGCCCTCGACATAAAAATTTCACATTGCTTCCCATCCCTAAAGATAATACTGAAATCGAAATAGTACCGCATTTCAAAACTTAAGGTGTATACTTTTCAGAGCATATGTCCTGGGATAAACACATTATTAACCTAAAAAGGAAATTATCGGTCGTGAGTGGCTGTATGCGGAAACAGTGCTTTTATTTTCCCGTATCTGTTAATACCCTTTTGTACAATGGTCTGTTTTCATCTCTATTGAATTATGGATTCTTAGTGTAGCACTAACGCTATCAAAGCACAGAAAAACTACTCCTTATGCACAAACGATTAATCTGAATTGCAAATAAAGTATCTCCGCTATCCCATACAAGTAGTCTGTTTAATGACCTTAACATTATCAATGTAAAATCCCTATACCAATTTAGTTTATCTCGGAAATTTAAATCAGAAAAAGCCAGAAACGTTGCTACAATGGCCGAACTTACGAAACTACGAAAAACCGTAAATTCCTATCCAACCCGCAGTCCTGAGCAATGGCAAGTTCACACGTGCCGCACAAATTCTGGAAAGCAAATGCTAAAATTCTACCTCCCAATAATGCTCAATCGACTTTATTGCAAACATGGAGTTGATATTTTTACACTCTCTTTTGAAGTGCTGCGTAACGTGTTTCTGAAGTTCTCTCATAAACGTCCTGTATATTTTGTAATTTTCCATCGTATTCTGTTTCTCCGTTGTTATCAGTAACATTTATGTGCTGCTGTTATGACGGATCAACTATTATTCTTAGCGTCACATGTTATGGAATGCTTTACTGACCTCCCGGTATACACAAAAATTATTTCCCTGATCTAATCACTATATTACGGTCTCTGTTCTTTGTTATCGTTTTTGTTTTGTTTTGTTTTACAAAAGTGTCGCTCTGCTTCTGTACGTGAAAAAGTTGTATTTGCTTTGTTGCCAATATATGAACACGGCCTCCTGTAATTCTTCACTTTGTGCCGTGGAGGGGGCACGGACATTTGTCAAGCCATTGTGCGGCTTTTTTTGCGTGCCTCCAAACATCCTTGATGTTGAAGTAAAGTGAATTGAATTGAATTGAATTCAAAGAAGGCGACTCGCGTATTCAATGACGCGATCGTGTGCGGTTTGTCTTTCGATAAGAATGGCTCCAATGACATCCACACAGGCGTCAGTGCTAACCTAGGTGGTAGCGGTGGTGCCAAAATGTGCTAACACAATGGCAGATATCAGCCGGGAGTTTATTCTATCAAATGCCTCAGCTTTCTCACGGGCCCCAGAAAACCGTGACGTCCTTCTTCAGTAGATCAGCTAGAGGTCTGGCGATATTATCAAAGCCTTTTATGAACCTAGGAAAGTAGGAACAAAGGCTAACAAAGCTCGAACGTCAATATAGCTGCAATATACCATTTTTTCCGTTACATCTTTTTGGTGGAGGAGTCGGGTAACGTTCCATCGCCGCGGATCTCCGAGTCGGGTGTCACATCGGCTCAACCATGACGACTGACAACAGACCGGGAAGGAAGGGGGGCGAGTTGCGGTTTGCGGAACAGGAAAAGATAAGGAAATGCACTGGGGTAATTTTCAGCTAGGCACGGAGCTCACCTTCATACAACACAGCGCAGGGAAAATGAAGTAGCGGTGGAGTGTTAAGAGAAAATATATAAAGAGAGAGAGAGAGCAATGTATAGGGCACTGCAACCATCCCGTCCTTGGTCAAGGCGCAGCCCCGTGAGCCTGGAAAATTCTCCGGTATTGATGACACCGAAGTTTTAATTTTTTATTTATTTATTTATTTATTATTTATTTATTTATTTATTTATTTAGGTATCCTAAGGGCCCAAGTGGGTATTACATAGGGGGGAATGAGTTGAAAGCCGACACAACGTACAATATAGCAAAAAGAAAAGAATCAACACAACAAAAGGGACATAGAGTATCATAAATGCAGAAAAAGTATACAATTCCTAATAATTCATGAAACGTTATATCCAAAAAATAAACATTGTAAAAGTGATAGGAAATCGGCTTTTTGAAAAGCAGGAACACACATTTACAGCTTAGAAAAGATGAGCATGATGAAGACAAGTTCCAGGGTATTTTGAATCGCTAAAAAGCAAGGAGTGCGTTTTGAAAAGAGGCGCCTGCTTGGTCCACTAGGCTACCAGGCAAAGAATTCTAATCATTGACTGCCAGTACAAGGGGTGAGTTCTGATATTTGTTTGTGGGGGCAAAAATTGGGCTAACTTTGTAAGCGTGGTCGGTGCGTGCGGACGTATAGGGTACCGGGAGGATATATTTGTGAGCGAATGGTGTTGGATGATGGTGCAGGGTGAGGAAAAAAGTTAATCTTGAATACTGCCTGCATTAGGTGAGAGGGGAAGATTAAGGTCGTGCTTCAAGGCAGATACACTCTGGTATCTTGAGTACGATGACAGAATGAAGCACGTGGACTTGTTCAGTACGGATTCAAGCATGTTATTCAGACACATTTGATGATGATGCCAGATGATTTGCGCGTATTCGAGTGAAGAGGGGATAAGAGTATTATACGCGTGAACCGTGTCTCTGAATTAGCCAAATAAAGGCGACGCTTGAGCAGGCCCAGCTCAAGTTGAAGACTGGATCAAACTGTTCGAACGAGTAAGTCATTTATAAGTGCCCCTGGACAGCTGGGACCCAACTATAATGCTCGCAAATGTTCCTTTCTGTCTGAATGGAGCAGCACTCACATGATATGAAATGAACGAAGCAGACCTTCCTAGTTTGGGCACCGTTAAAGCAGGGCTCTGTGAGGTACTTCGAAAGAAAGTTGGCCGCAGAATTGGTGGAAAAAAAACGACTCGCGACTCGCGCTCAGACATCGACCGAGCCGTACGTGGCCTGAATACTGGATGTTCTGTCCCTTTGCCACCACGCAGTCAACAAAATGAATCAAGAAAAAGTCTGCCACGTACTGAAAGGGATCAGCATTCAATCTGCTGATTCAATACTGATGAAGCATTCAATCTGCTCGTTTGCAAGGACTGCAACTTGGGCGACGCTATAATCAATTGAGAACCAGTTGGGCTTGTTGGTACATAGTTAAAATGGTTTCAGCGCAAAAACGACGACGGACGAGTGAGGAACAAACTGGACGAGCGCTAACTTTCAACTACTTTATCTGGGAAAACACACATGAAATATACTCCGGTCAGGAATGAAAAAACCCATAGGCAAGTAATCGCTAAAAGTGCACACACGCAAGTACACAAAACACACGTGGCACTAGGTAATCATCGCCGACATGAAAAGTCACGCAGGAAGGCCAATTCTTTATGCGTCAGAGCCACTGAAGGCGCACTTACACAGTGTTCTCTCAGCCTGGCTATCTCGGCAGCTTCGATAATCTCCCGAACCGTCTTGTCTTATGCCTGGCCAAAATGCGGGTGCGTGTAAAATCGGGAAGGCAGCCACAATCACGGCAGTGGATACCGAGGTGGCCACTCACAGCACGAGTCACATTGTAATCATGCTCGCGGAGCCTGTCGTTAGTGCAGCGGCCCGTCTGGCCCACATACTCCTTATCGCAGACCACAGACCCGTTATCGCGGACCAAGGGTATCGAGTAGACGACGCCCTGGTTGCACTCGACAAACCTATTCTTGTGCTTAACAGAGCATGATTGGGGTTCCCTCGTGCCTCCATTGACGCGTTTGCATAGCGCCCCCAATTTGTTAGGCGCGGAGAACACTACGTTGACGTCCCCACGTCTTCCTACCTTTTTGAGGCGGTGTGACACGTCATTAATGTATGGGATGACCACTACCTTTTTCCTATCTTTTCGGTTAGGTCCCCCTGGCTCGGCACTTTGCTCAACTGCTTCTTCAAGCGCTCGGCAACAGACACGACCAGATTTGTAGGATACCCCGCTGACGACAAGCGGTCCACTTGCTGATACAGGCTGGAACGCATAGCATGGTGGCAGGATTTCTTCAAGGCATTACCTAAACACAAGTTAGCAACACCCCTCTTAACAAGTTTGGAGTGCGCAGACTTGTAAGGCAGTAACGGTTTGTTTGCCCTAGGCTCGTACTTCCAGCAGACGTGGCCCCTGCAAAACGTGAGCGTCAGATCCAGGAACCTGATCGAGCCATTCTCAGGCACCTCGTGGGTAACCTCCAAAGGCTCAAGGTACTGCCGAAAGCTTCTGAGCACATCAAGTACGATGTCCTGTGGAGGGTGTAGCCCGGTATCACACAGAATAAGATAGTCATCCACGTAGCGAAACACTTTCCGAACATCAGTGCCCTCCAAAGTGCGCGCGAGAACTCTGTCCTGCTCTGCTAGAAACAGGTCGCTCAAGACTGGCGCTAGGCATGAGCCGATGCAAACGCCTGTTTTCTGAAGGTAGACGCACCCGTCATACAATACACACGTGGATTTCAGGTACAGGCCCAGCAGCTCCAGAAAGCCCTGGACTGACACACCGCACGCATTCTGGAACGCGATAGCACCAAATGAGTCGATGCTATTCTCGACGCACTCCAACAACTCTCGTTGAGGTATAGAGTAGTACAGATCTTTAGCGTCAATAGAGGCACCTACAAGGTCTGAATTAGGATTGTCACGCAAAAACTCAATTACTTCGTCAGAAGACCTCACCAGGAACGGATCGTCAACTGCCAGCAGCTTCAGTTTTCCTTGTAGGAAAAGAGCAATTGCCTTCTGATATGTACCGTTCTCCGAAATTATCACCCGAAAGGGGCACTCCGGTTTATGGGTCTTAGCAGTGAAGAAAATGTCGAGGTAAGGTTTCGTGCTAGACTGAATCGAACGAACAAGGGAATCAAGCCCTAACCTCGTACAAAGTTTCTTGGCGGCGGCCTTCGCCTTAGAAATGAAGGAACGGTCATGGCAATCAAATAGTGCGTGTACACACTCCAGCGCCTTGGACTTGTGCAATTCAGCGGGAAGCACAACAAAGCCGCCCTCTTTATCAGCAGTGAGCAGTGAAAGTGAGTGGCTCCTCAAATACGAAACAGCGGGACCTACTGACAAGATCCATAGATCCATAGATCCATAGACCATAGACTGGCAAGACCCATAAACCGGAGTGCCCCTTTCGGGTGATAATTTCGGAGAACGGTACATATCAGAAGGCAATTGCTCTTTTCCTACAAGGAAAACTGAAGCTGCTGGCAGTTGACGATCCGTTCCTGGTGAGGTCTTCTGACGAAGTAATTGAGTTTTTGCGTGACAATCCTAATTCAGACCTTGTAGGTGCCTCTATTGACGCTAAAGATCTGTACTACTCTATACCTCAACGAGAGTTGTTGGAGTGCGTCGAGAATAGCATCGACTCATTTGGTGCAATCGCGTTCCAGAATGCGTGCGGTGTCAGTCCAGGGCTTTCTGGAGCTGCTGGGCCTGTACCTGAAATCCACGTGTGTATTGTATGACGGGTGCGTCTACCTTCAGAAAACAGGCGTTTTCATCGGCTCATGCCTAGCGCCAGTCTTGAGCGACCTGTTTATAGCAGAGAAGGACAGAGTTCTCGCGCGCACTTTGGAGGGCACTTATGTTCGGAAAGTGTTTCGCTACGTGGATGACTATCTTATTCTGTGTGACACCGGGCTACACCCTCCACAGGACATCGTACTTGATGTGCTCAGGAGCTTTCGGCAGTACCTTGAGCCTTTGGAGGTTACCCACGAGGTGCCTGAGAATGGCTCGATCAGGTTCCTGGATCTGACGCTCACGTTTTGCAGGGGCCACGTCTGCTGGCAGTACGAGCCTAGGGCAAACAAACCGTTACTGCCTTACAAGTCTGCGCACTCCAAACTTGTTAAGAGGGGTGTTGCTAACTTGTGTTTAGGTAATGCCTTGAAGAAATCCTGCCACCATGCTATGCGTTCCAGCCTGTATCAGCAAGTGGACCGCTTGTCGTCAGCGGGGTATCCTACAAATCTGGTCGTGTCTGTTGCCGAGCGCTTGAAGAAGCAGTTGAGCAAAGTGCCGAGCCAGGGGGACCTAACCGAAAAAGATAGGAAAAAGGTAGTGGTCATCCCATACATTCATGACGTGTCCCACCGCCTCAAAAAGGTAGGAAGACGTGGGGACGTCAACGTAGTGTTCTCCGCGCCTAACAAATTGGGGGCGCTATGCAAACGCGTCAATGGAGGCACGAGGGAACCCCAATCATGCTCTGTTAAGCACAAGAATAGGTTTGTCGAGTGCAACCAGGGCGTCGTCTACTCGATACCCTTGGTCCGCGATAACGGGTCTGTGGTCTGCGATAAGGAGTATGTGGGCCAGACGGGCCGCTGCACTAACGACAGGCTCCGCGAGCATGATTACAATGTTACTCGTGCTGTGAGTGGCCACCTCGGTATCCACTGCCGTGATTGTGGCTGCCTTCCCGGTTTTACACGCACCCGCATTTTGGCCAGGCATCAAGACAAGACGGTTCGGGAGATTATCGAAGCTGCCGAGATAGCCAGGCTGAGAGAACACTGTGTAAGTGCGCCTTCAGTGGCTCTGACGCATAAAGAATTGGCCTTCCTCCGTGACTTTTCATGTCGGCGATGATTACCTAGTGCCACGTGTGTTTTGTGTACTTGCGTGTGTGCACTTTTAGCGATTACTTGCCTATGGGTTTTTTCATTCCTGACCGGCGTATATTTCATGTGTGTTTTCCCAGATAAAGTAGTTGAAAGTTAGCGCTCGTCCCGTTTGTTCCTCACTCGTCCGTCGTCGTTTTTGCGCTGAAACCATTTTAGCTATAATCAAGGAATGCCGGCCCTTTGAACACGCCAAAAGGCGTCATATCACACCCAGTTCGCACGGCTTGGGAATACCGCTGCTACTTCAACCTGCGAAGCAGACTTTTTGTCATCGCCTTCACCACCGGCCGCGTGCAGCATGAACACTGGACCTTCTGAATATGCGGTGACCAGGATTGTACCAGTCATCCCCAAGACGCCTTGACACGAATTAAAACATCTAAAAAACCATCTCGAAAACATCTAGAAATATTCACGAAGGAGTATTCTCAAAGTATAATACAAAGAGAGCCGGGAAGTTCCTTTGTAAACATTTTTAAGATGTCTTCGTGTGAACCATTCGCTTCGTACTCAACACTACGAAGTCTTGATAACAATCTGGAAGTCTTGCTTGAAAATCTAAACAATACGTTTAGTATAGCGCTATTTTTAGCTTTTATTAGAAGTTTGCGTTAAAGTGCGTTTTCTTGACATGCGCATAGTGCAATATGGTCATCAGACCCTTCACAGTCATTTATAAGTGAGCAGAAGAATAAATTGAGGTATGTGTTTGTGATCATAGTACATACATAGCAAGCCAGGCACTGGCGATTCAATTGAAGATTTCTTACGCCACATATAAAGCAACAAGCTTTGTGGATAAAACAGATACAGCTGAGTCACCAACAGGATCCCTTTGGGAAAAGGAAAATAATTGTCTGTCAGACAACCTCGCACTGTTCATAGAAAGAGATGAACCAATTCCAGCTTTCTAGAAAATACCTCACGGTTTCTTTGCTTCACGGAGTGCCTAAGCTACCACACGGTCTCCATAAAGTGCTTGAGAACGTATGAGCTATGCACCAATCATTGAGCACTTGTATAGGGCAGGGGGTAGTGCTTCCGTTTTAAAAGAAGAATGAAAAGAAATGAACTAGGGCTAATATTGAACCCACCTGCGGGTAACCGCATTCCAAGTCCGGAATGGGAATATAATCATCACCATCATCACAATGATCAACAGTCTAGGCAATCCCATTGCAGGGCGAAGGCGTTTCCATTTACCTCCAACAGCTCCTGTCTTGCACGGCTCAAGTCCAAAGTGGGCCAGCGAATTTCCGTATTGCATCGGGCCATCGAGTCATCGGGCCATCGGGCCATTGGCCTTGCTTTATTTCTAGACCGATCACTTGGTATGAGATTTATTACGATAATTGGTATGAGATTTATTATGAGATTTATTACGATAAGCCGTGTGCCAAAAGAAGCGTGTTGTGTCATTTTAAGCTCTGTGTTTTCATCGTGCTTTGTTAAATCTGCAGCCCTTTCTTTTCCCGACACCCCCCCTCACCACTTTGTTCCAATGGAACACTTATATTTGACTGTTCTGGCAATACGAAAATTGATCGAAAACATGAAATTGGCCAGCGCTCCAGGTGGAAGACGGTATTTGTGCAAAGTTTTTGCATAATACCTCTGTTTTCTCATCTGTAATTTTATGTAAGATTTTCACGCAGTCTTTGGAATGTCATTCCCTTCGGGGCGACTGGAAAGCGGGAAAGGTGGTTCCTCTTCACAAATCAGGTGACGTTCATAACCCCCGCATTACAGGCCCATATCCTTAACAAGTATACCGTGTAAACTCATGGAACATGTCATCTATTCCACATAATCACTTTTTTAGAAAACAACTCCTTCCTTAGTGAACACCAGCATGGATTCCGGAAAAAAGTACTCGTGTGAGACCCAACTTCTCTGCTTTACTAATGACCTATTTCTTGCCCTTGATGCTTCTTCCCTTGTTGACTGTATTTTCCTCGACTTTGCTAAAGCTTTTGACACTGTATGCCATAAACTACTACTGCTAAAACTAAGCAAACTTAATCTTGATGCTAACATATTAAAATGGATTGAATGCTTTCTAACAGACCGCTCCCAATTTGTAACGGCTAATGAATCCAACTCCCCCCCTCTCACCCGTAACCTCTGGCGTCCCACAAGGATCTGTTCTTGGCCCACTACTCTTCCTAATTTACATTAACGACTTGCCACATAACATCTCTTCTTCCATAAAGCTTTTCGCCGATGATTGTGTTATTACCGCCGAAATTAAAACCCCTTCTGACCACCTTGCCCTTCAGTGTAACTTTAGACAATGTTTCATCCTGGTGCGATACTTGGCTAATGAACCTTAATGTTACTAAATGCAAGATAATGAGAGTTTCACGTCGAACATGTAATATTTCTACTAACTACGTACTTAATAATTCCACCCCTTACTAAAGTTAGCACTTACAAGTACCTTGGCGTTACAATTTCTGACAACCTTTCCTGGCAGACTCACATTGACGTTATTATAAACAGTGCTAACCGAACTCTTGGTTATTTACGCCGTAACTTCTCCCTTGCCCCGATGGAACTGAAACTTCTTCTCTATAAAACATTAGTGCGACCTAAACTCGAATATTCATCATATGTATGGGATCCACGAGTTAAACGTCATATCAGTAGTCTCGAAGCAATTCAAAATCGCGCCCGCTCGCTTCATTTTGTCCAACTATTCCCGTACAAGCAAGCGTAACTCATATGAAGTCAACCTTAAATCTACCTAGCCTATCACTTCGCCGCACAAATCTCGCGCCTGTGCCTCTTCCACAAGTTGTACCATACCATACCCTCACTGAGTAACTCACTTTTTTTGCCGCCATCCTACATTTCATCCCGCAGCGATCACCACTTCAAAGCTGGAATTCCAAACAGCCGTACAAACCTTCATTTTAATTCATTCGTGCAACAACAAGCTCAGACTGGAATCACCTTCCTGCTTCCATCGCATCCATCACTGACCCTGCCAACTTCAAGAGTACCATGAACGCATACCCTTTTTTAAACATGCTCCATTTGTTGTACATATTGTTATTTGGTTTTTTCACCACTCCTCTCTGTAACGCCTTGTGCATTGAGAGTAAATAAATGAAATGAAATGAAATGAAATGAAATTCTCCAACGGTTATCGTTTCATCTAAATACATGGCCAGCCTAAGACCATTTACTTTTCTTTACTTGAACTCTGATAGTGCTAAAAACATGTATTACACTTGTTTATTTATGTTTTGCTTTTACCGGTCGTCTGCGCCGTGCTGTGTTGTCTGTGTCGCAAGATAAGCGCATGTTCATTTCTTTATTTCTTTCTTTCTTGTGCTGCATGCATTACCTCGTTTGATAGAGATGATGTTTCGCTCTAACGCCACTAGGCTTTCCTTCTTTTCTCTACAGTGTTCTCGATGTAAATCGACGGTAAGAGGAACGCCCGATCTCAAAGATAAATGCCCGTGGACCAGACGCCGCACAATGCCATGTTCTCCGACACTCGGCGCCTGCGCACGCCACTTGGCGAGTTCCACTTGTTAGGGGAGCACAACTTCGCTGAAATAAACTTGTTTTTTTCTTCAATACATGTGCGTCGTGTTTGTCTACATGACATCTGGTGGAGTTGAGGGGTAGGCCCGCAGCTCGCTCGAGTTCGTACAACGGACCAGCAGCTGGTGGAAGCCAGACGCTACAACATTCGACGCCGACACGTCGAGTATCGCAGAGGGGACCTTGTGTGGTTGTGGAATCTCATCTGACGAAGTATTCTCAGTGAGATGCTTCGTCGACGGTATTTTGGACCCCACCGGATTCAACTACATGTTGGCCAACTTACCCAGGAGGTGATCCGCAATTGTGATTCCGGAGCATCACGACGCCACCGCCGGCCGTAATTCGTCCACATGGTTCGCCTGAAACCTATACTACGTAAGATGACTATCTTTATTTTTTGGTCCGTCACCTATAGTCAACGCAAATGCCTAACGTGCCATCTTTTTTCTTCACCAAATGAACCGCACAGCCCAGGGGTTTTCCGAAAGCTGTGTAATGTCTTAACAAAACTTGTTGGGCTATTTGGTTCTTGCTTCCTGGAAAGAATGAAAGAAATATGTCGCGCAGCATCTCTTCCCCTTGTGTCCCGATGGCTTCCCGCTCGTGTGAAGACACGTGGTACGGGGACTGTCGGCTAGGTTGGGGTCCATCTTCGGTTATTATTCGGTGCATGCCTGGAGGTGTCAGAAGTAATTTCGAGCTCAACGAAAAAAAAACACTCGCTGTAGCAACGAAGCAAAGCCGATAATTTGCTACATTTTTTCTTGCGGTTTCGCACAGTTAACATCACAGGGATGCGGAAGATTGAAGATATTGTTACGGGGAAGGTATTGTATTCACCAAAGGTATTTACAAGGGGAAAGCCAGAGCAGAGTGTCCAGATTCACCCACGAACCAAGTCGACAGCGATCGTCGTCGACTTCCTCTTCTAGCTGCTGAGCTCTCATCAGACAGACACTGACGCATACCCGTCGGCTCAGTACATAGCCGAACATCCCCGTCACATAGCCCCCCGGCCGGGAAAGCACCGACTCGGTGCTGACTAAGGTGTTGCGTCCAAGCTGGGAGAATTGTTGGGCTTCAGCCGCAGTACATGCACGATGTCGGTCTTCGGCGTGGAAGACGATGTGGACGCTGCAACAGGACTGATCTCATACGTCGCATCGGTGACCTGCCGGAGGACCTTGTAAGGGCCATGATATGGCGAAAGAAGCTTTTTGGAGAGGCCCACGCGGCGAGAAGGCGACCATAACAATACCAGCGTTCCAGGAGGATAATTGACGTTACGGTGTTTAAGGTCATAACGTGTTTTCTGGGACACCTGCGAGGCCGAAAGGCGGGCGCGGGCTACCTCACGGGCTAGAGTTGCTCGAGAAATAGCTTCGAATGCATATTCGGTCGGTGGCGTGATCGATGAGCGCATCAAGGTGTCAAGCGGCAAAGTGGGCTCACGTCCATAGAGGAGATAAAAGGGTGAAAAACCTGCCGTATCGTGGCGCGAGGAGTTATACGCAAAAGTCACATACGGCAACGTGAAGTCCCAATCTTTGTGATCCGCGGAGACATACATAGACGGCATGTCCGTAAGGGTGCGGTTAAAACGTTCCGTAAGTCCATTGGTTTGGGGATGGTAAGAAGTGGTGAGCTTGTGTGTCGTGGAACTCAAACGAAGGAGATCAGCGACCACTTTGGATAAAAAAGTATCGTCCCCGGTCGGTGAGAAGTTGACGTGGAGCGCCGTGGTGTAAAATGACGTCGTGAAGGAGGAAGTCGGCGACATCAGTCGCACAATTTGTAGGTAGCGCCCTGGTAATAGCAAAACGGGTAGCATAGATTCGTTGCCACGGCAATCCACTTGTTCCCGGAGGTTGAGAAAGGGAAGGGACCAAGGAGGTCCATCCCTACACGGTAGAACGGTTCGCTCGGCACGTCGAGGGACTGTAAGGGACCAGCCGGTGCCGTTGTTAACCTTTCCGTCGTTGGCAGGCGTCACAAGCACTGACGTAGCGTCGAAACCGACCTATATAGGCCAGCCAGAAAAAGCGCCGCCTGAACGCGGTCATAGGTGCGTGTCAGACCTAGATGGCCTGCAGTAGGTGCATCGTGCAGTTGATGGAGCACGGACCTTCGAAGGTGTTGCGGAACAACCAGGAGCAAAGCAGGGCCGTCAGGGCGAAAGTTGCGGCGGTAAAGCACCCCATCTTGTACTAGGTATGCCTGCAGCGAAGGATCGTGTGCCGATGAGCGCAGATTGTCTATGATCGCTCGTAAGCTGTTGTCACGACGCTGTTCATCCTCAATATGAAACAAATCAGAAATAGCCAGGACACAGGCGTCGGAGTCCTGGGCAGACGAACCAGGTGGATCGACGAGATGCCGGGACAAGCAGTCCGCATCTTGATGTGTACGACCAGATTTGTAGGATACAGTAAAGCAGTATTCTTGTAAGGTCAAAGCCCAACGCCCCAAGCGGCCCGTGGGGTCCTTTAAGGAGGAGAGCCAGCAAAGGGCGTGGTGGTCGGTGACAACTGTGAACTGCCTCCCGTAGAGGTAGGGACGGAATTTTCCTACGGCCCATACAAGAGCAAGACATTCGCGCTCCGTGATAGCGTAGTTCCGCTCTGACGACGAGAGAAGACGGCTGGCGTAAGCAATGACTCGGTCGCCGTTTGCTTGTCGTTGCGCTAAAACAGCGCCGATGCCGTGTCCACTCGCATCTGTACGGACTTCAGTGGGTGCCTACGGGTCGAAATGTCCCAGAATGGGAGAAGCAGTGAGTACATTTGTAAGCGTTTGGAAGGCTTCCGTTTGTTCTGGGCCCCACGAGAAGGTAGCGTTCTTGTGCAGGAGATCAGTGAGTGGCTGGGCGATAGTCGCAAAATTTCTAATGAAGCGGCGAAAGTATGAACACAAGCCTACGAAGCTTCGGACGTCTTTGGGCGAGCGAGGTTGAGGGAACTCTCTGACAACCCGAACCTTTTCAGGGTCGGGGCGGACTCCAGTGGCGTCAACTAGATGGCCGAGTACTGTGATCTCCCGTCGCCCGAAGCGGCACTTACTTGGAATTCAGCTGTAGTCCTGCTCGTCGGAAAACGTCAAGTATCGCTGCAAGTCGTTCCAGATGGCTTTCAAACGTGGGCGAGAAAACAATGACGTCATCAAGGTAACAGAGACAAGTAGACCATTTAAATCCATGGAGCAGGGAGTCCATCATTCTCTCGAACGTGGCTGGCTCGTTACATAAGCCGAAGGGCATTACTTTGAATTGATAAAGACCATCCGGCGTTACGAAAGCTGTTTTTTCGCGATCGAGCTCATCAACGGCAATCTGCCAATATCCAGTTCGGAGATCAATGGAAGAAAAGTACTTGGCCCCATGGAAGCAATCCAACGCGTCGTCAATGCGAGGAAGTGGGTACACGTCTTTAGTAGTAACCTTGTTGAGGTGACGATAGTCGACGCAAAAGGGCCACGTACCATCCTTCTTCTTCACCAGGATAACGGGGGATGCCCATGGACTAGTGGAAGGCTCAATAATGTCTTTGCGAAGCATCTTGTCCACTTCCGCTTGAATGGTTTGGCGTTCCATCATGGACACCCGGTAAGGCCGTCTGCGTACGGGATTGGCAGCCCGTGTGTGGATGCGATGCTGAACAGCAGTGGCCTGCCCCCGAGGGCGATCGTCAAGGTCAAAAATGTCTGTAAACGATGACAATAGATCACGAAGTTGCCTTGCGTGTACAGTTGGCAGATCAGAGGCTATCATGGGTTCGAGATCGAGCGGCAGAGGTGAAGTGGGCTTGGCCTCGCGCTGACAGTCTAGGCCAGTGACATCGGCTAATGCATTCACCTCGCACTGTGAAACGGTACATAGTGTAGCTAGCGACATTCCCTTTGGGATAACCTGCGGTGTATAGCCAAAATTAGTGAACGGCAGTCGGACGCGACCATCCAAAACCGTTACGACAGCGTGCGGCGTCATCACATTACGCGCGAAGAGTACGTCAGCAAGAGGCGAAGCGAGGTAATCACCATCAGGGACAAGTGGGGACAGTTGCAAGGACACGAGTGTAGTGGCTAGGGGTGGTAAGCGAACGTCGGCAGAGGAACAGAAGTGCTGCCTGCGGACATCGTCGTGGCCGTGATAAGAAGGAAGCTCTAAGTGAAGCACTCCAGCCGAACAATCGATGAGTGCTGAATGGTCCGCGAGAAAATCGAGGCCAAGAATAACGTCGTGAGTGCATTGGTCTAGCACAGTAAACAACACGACGGTTTGTCGGCCAGCTATAGTAACACGCGCTGCACACATCCCGGCGACAGTGGGCGTACTTCCATCAGCGACTCGTACAACACGTGAAGTAGGGAGCGTAAGCACCTTGCGAAGGCGGCGGCGAAGCTCCGAGTTCATAATAGACATATGTGCACCCGTGTCAATCAAGGCGGTAACGGCAACATCGTCAACTTGAGTCTGCAGTAAATTTTTCCGTGTACAAAGCGTCAACAGAGGATTTTCGGTGGTCGTCGGACATGCAGCATCACCTCTGAGAGCTGCATCATTTAGTTTTCCGGACGGGAGTTGTTATACAGCGTCGGCGAGAGGGGACGCCGAGGCTGTGGCGAACGGGACTGACGGCGCTGGGGTGGCGGCGATCGGCTGTAACGGCGGAACGGAGCGTTGACGTCTACTGGTTGCGGCGGAGGGGGTGGAGTAAAGCAACGAGGCATCTGAGAAGGGTACGTGTAGCTGGAAAGGTCTTGCCGGAATGAGAATGGTGAACGCCTCTGGCAGTACCGTGCAACATGCCCGACTCGGCGGCAGTGGAAGCAAATCGGCTTGTCGTCGGGTGTCCTTCATTCCGAAAGGTAGCGGCTACGATAGGTGGACGGTTGGTATTCATTGCGGCCGCCGTATCTCGAGGAAAGGTGAGGCGCGTGAACGCCTGGGCCTCTCACAGCGCAAACCGGCTGAAAGGCGAGCTTGGATACTTCTTCCCGAACGACCGCTTGGATCAGAGGGATGGACGGGAGGCACGTTTCCGTTTGGGGAAGCGTCGTGGGGGCCATAGCCTCGAGCTCTCGTCTTATAAGCCTGGTCAGACTTCCCGTCGTAGCTGGGCTCACGTCAGTCTCCGGGGGTCGATGTTCGGAAAGACAACGATCCTCGCACGACGACGTTGGAGCGGTGTTTGGAAGTCGGGTAAAACTAGTAGTCAGGCGACGTCCTTTTGCCTGCTCAAACCGGCGACATTCCTTGATGACTGATTGCACGGTTGTGCAGTCTTTGCACATGAGTAAATTGAAAGCGTCGTCCGCTATTCCCTTGAGGATATGCCCGACTTTGTCCGCTTCCGCCATTTGGTCATCAGCTTTCTGGCACAAGGATAGCACGTCCAGAATGTACGCCACATAAGGCTCGGTAGGGGTCTGTACTCGGGAAGCCAGTGCCTTCTTAGCGGCAGTTTGACGGTCTACAGGGTTCCGGAACAGCTCGTGCAGCTTGGATTTACAGTCGTCCCAACTTGTTACCGTCTCTTCGTTAGTTCGAAACCAAGTCCTGGCCGCTCCCCTCAGAGAGTTATCCACGTTCGCAAGCATGATGGTGGGATCCCACCTGTTATGAGCGCTAATGCGCTCATGCGTCTTCAGCCAGTATTCAAGGTCAACATCATGTGTGCGGCAAAACGTGCCCGGGTCACGCTGCTGGGTGATAACGATGAATGGGGAAGCAGTCGCGGTAGCTCCCTCGGGCGCCATCGTTGGTCGGGGAACTTGCCGTCCGCTGCGGAGCTCCGTGCTGCGTGTGTCGTACCCCGCACCTCACACTAAAATGTTACGGGGAAGGTATTGTATTCACCAAAGGTATTTACAAGGGGAAAGCCAGAGCAGAGTGTCGAGATTCACGAACGAACCAAGTCGACAGCGATCGTCGTCGACTTCCTCTTCTAGCTGCTGAGCTCTCATCAGACAGACACTGACGCATACCCGTCGGCTCAGTACATAGCCGAACATCCCCGTCACAATCTTTTCGCAGGCGCGTTGAAAGTCGGAGACCGCGATGACGTCACCTGCTTCTTGCCTTTCTTCAAAGAACGCAATTGCAGAGCCGTTGTTTAAATGCTGGTACTCCTTGTTGAAATCAGTGACCAACAGCCATATTCTCGACTGCACGGGAAATTCGCCATGCTTTTTTTTTCGTATGCTTTTCGCGATGCTTTTTTTTGCGTAAGCAATCAGTGACGTGATGCACGTATAGCTTTGACGAAATGCTGTGTAATTAGGATCGCACCCAAGTTATCAATTATTGCGCATAAAAGATATAAAAACAATTTGAATGTACAATAAAAATTAACACGGTAGCTGAGGCTGGCAGAAGGAACACATTTCTGCAGGTCAAAGTTGGTGTCAACACCACAAGGCGATCGAGTAACGTTGATCCAAAAGCGAGTGAAACGCAGCTGTCGAGCTAAAGAACATCATAGAATTTTTTACCGAATCTATTTATTTCTTTCAATTGCTTTTAGTAACCTAGCTCGCCTCTCTCCTCCAATGCAAGCTTTGTTGCGTTATCACCTTCCCTGCCGCCACCGTGCCACGCCATCGTCTGCTGCTATGTTACTAGATTATGGCGTGATCACAGAAAAAGACGGCCGTGACCATCTCTTGTATGACACATAAGAGCAGCGAAGCGCTACGCCTGCTAACCACTGAGCGCACGGATGTGGCTGATTCACGCATTCATCAATCTCGACTTCAATCAGCGCTACAATAAACAAAAGATTCACTTTTATTTGTTATTTGTCTCTTGAGTTCGATGATGTGATCCAGCAGCTTACTTGGAAGTATGTGGACAAATTACATGCATTGGGTTCTCTTTGTCATGGAGAGGCTTGTACTGCCCTCTTAAGTTGCGGCTATGCTAAAAAATATTTTTTATTTATTGCCAAACATAAAAGCAAAATCCTGCAGCGTTGTTTGTATGCTCTGTCATCGCTGACTTGGAAACAGTTGAAACTCTAATTTGTTTCGATAGAAAACATGCTTTAAACAGCGTGCATGCGAAACAGCGCCTGCTGCAAATGTGCGGACATTTCGCGGCGCCAAAAGCTGGGGCAATTTTTTCCCTATTTTGCGACAGAATCAGCCGCTATGTTCTAGCTGTTACGTAACATTAAATCAGTTTTATGCAGGCTGAAGTTCCCAATGCGTGACGTGTTCGTCCCGCCAACTGTTTAAATTACGTCATGCCTTGTCGGCCAATCACAGAGAGGGCATGTCTTAGAGGCAATATTGTTGTTGAATAGCAAAGACAGGCCTACGTTGTCATGGCTGGTGCTTTTATTCTGGTTTTTTATTGCCGGCCAAAAATTATACGCTTTCAGTAAAGAAAAATAAGGGAAACTGGTACCCAGTAAACGTCATAAAATGTCAAAATGACGGCAGCACACACAACCCCTTTGTCAACCAGAAGCACGTGACCACTATTAAAGCCAATCAGAGAAGACTTCCGGCAAACTCCCAGATTTCCCGGGAATTTGTGCAGTCGAGAATAAAGCCCCAAAACGTGGGATTGGCGTTGCCTAAAGTCACGCAATGCCTCTTGCTGACGGAAACACCGCAATCGAGAAGCAGCCTTTGGTAACAGCGAACTTTCTTGTGCGATAGCGTCGATGTCGGGGCCAGCTTCTTTACCGTAGACCGTGATCACCAAGCTTGCGCGGAATGGCAGGGTGACATTGTCATCGTCGATCCTACAGAAGAACGATGTGAGGGGTTCTCTTCCGGCGTCATGGAGTGATTGGGGAAAAAGTTATCGACTTGGTCTGCAGACTGATTATTGCACCGTTGTCCGTCAAAAAGTGAATTCGAAGAAAAATTTCGTGCGAGCAGTGAGGCAAAATGACGAACGAATCAGGGTACGCGGTGCTGTCTATCGTAACGCGTGACGTGATCGTTCCGCTTGGTGTTACGACTGGGCCTCCTGCTGTGCGTATCTGCGAACTGTCACATCTGGTGGTAACTTTCTTCAGCGTAGACGCCAATGATCCGCTCATTGCTGAATTGTCGGCTCCCGTGTCTGTGAGGGCGACTACATTAAAGCCGTCGATGGACAACTGGACGTCGTACACCGCCTTTCTCTAGTTCTGGGTGCGTCGGGGAGTCGTACCTCGGCTTGTGCGTCTTGACGGGTCGGCACTATGCGTCGTTGTTAACGTCGGCTTTTCAGCGCAGACAGGTCATGTCGTGAATCATGGTCTTCAGCGAGGCGTTGCCTCGTTGGAGTGTTTTAAATGCAGAGCAATTGTATAACTCACGATGTCACCCGTGCGTCGGCGTCCGCAGCAGCCAGCCTCCCCCTACACTATAAAGAGAAATAACAGTTACCGGCGCCTGGTTTCGATCCCACGACCTTGCTGGCGGAAAGCAAGGTACATGCTGCTCTACCCACTGCGCCACGAAACAGACACATAATGAAAGGCTACGAACGCGCCTTATATTTTTGACTCATTCAAACTACGTCAAGAAGCTGCTGATACAACGCCTTCACTACCTGTGGGCGGAATGCGAGGTACATGGTGCTCTTCCCACTGCGCCACAAAACCGACACACAATCAAATGCTACGAACGCGCCTTATATCCTTGACTCATTAAAACTACGTCGTCAGCGGCGTGCGTTGGCGACTCAGCGGCGTGCTAGCGGCGTCATAGCTGCGTGGTGTACACGTGATAGCACCAACCCCCCACACACTAAACGCTAACGCAATACACCCACCCCCTATGCGACGCATTTACTCGAGTCCCCCTCGAGGGAGATGGGCCTATTTTTTTATTTTTCCGCCGTTGTGCAACTTTCCCTCCATATGTTGCTGCTTTTAGTTTCCCCTACGTGGGCTGGGCGACCTGTGTTATCGGTTTCCCAAGTGAAGCGCATGCCCCTTTTTTATGCTGCGCGCGTTATCTCATTTGATAGAAAGAATGCTTCGCCGTAACTTCATAATCCTAGAATAGTCTTTTTTACCGGCAATGTTCTCGATGTAAATGGACAGTTTGAGAAACTGTCCTAATGGAAACCCTGTCCTAATGAAGAACCCTGCCCAATGAAAAATGCCTGAAGAGCAGACGCCGTGGCATAACAATGGGCATCATTCGCCTGCGCAGGTCACCTTGTTGACTGCGGCTTCGCCACCTGTGTATTCGTTCAGCTGTTAGCGGAGCGCAGGTTCGCTCGAATAAGCATGCTTTTCCTTCAAGACAACTACGTCGTATTTGCTACGTTACAATTTCATCTACTCGAGTTTCTTCCATGAGCCAGGATCTCGCTTCCTGTCCCGAAATGTTACGCCTGTTATTACTCATTCCACGAGTTATTGAGCCGGTCATTGTTTGTGTTCCATTTCTTTAGTAAGGAACCATGTTTCAGCTTCGTATGCAATACTGGCACAGTACACTTGGTTATTTTTGTCTTGAGGGATAGATGTAGCTGACACTTCCTTTTTATGAGTGCTTGCCGTTTGCTCCCCAGCCCCTATCTCTGCTGCGCCGGACTTCTCTCTAGTGGTTGGCATCTGCGAAACAACCGCTCGGAGGTAACTATATCTTTTTACAACTTCTACTGCTGAGTATCCTGAGCTGAAGAGGGCGCTTTTGGCATGTTTATTCCTCATTACTTTCGATTTACTGATATTTGTTTTTAGCCCCCATAGCATTGCTTCCTGATTGCAGCTCCTAAAGCATTTTTGCAGGTGTTCTGCACTCGGGCTCACCAATACTACGCCTGCTGCAAACCTGAAATGACTCAGATATTATCCGGCTATCCTTAATACTTTGTTTTCCTGTCAATCTTTCTTAATAGCACCTCCAACATACTGTGAACAGTTGTAACGAGGTGGTGTGTCTCTGTCTGATATTTTTCGGATCGGAAATTTATCTCTTTGCATGTGAAAGTTTCTCCTGCCCGTAGATGGTTAGATGGTTAGGCACAAGTGGCAGGTTAGGCACAAGTGGTTAGGCATGGTTAGGCACAGATGGTTAGGCACAAGTGGCAGGTGCCTAACCATTGCTTTCTACCATTTTAGCATTGCGAGTTTCGCCTCGTGCTGACTGCCGCCTGGCTGCTTATCGAAGATAGAAGAGCGAAGCGATCGTTACCATTCCACCTCCGTGACGCTGACCAACCACGTGACGTCAGCGACGACAGCGCTTTGAAGCCCATGAAACCGAAGTGAAGCAACGAACCATCGGGATTTGCGGCCACGAGTGGCAGGTGCCTAACCATTGCTTTCTACCGTTTTAGGAATGAGTTTTAATTGTTACTTCTTCTACTGAATCTTTTGTGGCCTGCAAATCCCTCTTTTTGAACATGGGTATTGATGTGTGGAGTTATCGTGCTCGCATTGGTTCGCTCTTTGCTAGCCGAATGCGTAAATGTTTTTCCGACAGCCGTTTCTCTGCTGGATCAAGTCTTACCCGTGTACTCAGCCCTAGGCCCTCGACTCTCTTGCAGTCCATGTGTGTCGCATTGCTACTGCTTTTTGCTGGCGACGTGGAGGCAAATCCGGATCCTAAGATCGAGGATGTGGTCACCTTGCTAAAAAAGTGTCATGATGAAACCACGTCCAGTTTAACTGAAATTAAACATCAGATCACAAGCATTGAGTCCCGCCTCACAAGCTTAGAAAAGAACGTGCACAAAGTATCAGACCTGACAGAAAACGTTGAACTGTCATAGACACTGTTCAGGAAGTAAAGGTAAATGTTTGCAAGACGAACGAAGGTCTTGCTGACGTCGTGGACGATATGAACAATCGAACGAGGCGAAATAACCTTATAATCAGAGGCCTTCCAGAAGAAGATCACGAAGGGTATGTAGAGTCTGAAAGAATAGTCAAAGAATTCTTCTCAAAACATCTGTAAATTCAGGCTGGAGACATCGAACGTGCTCATAGATTAGCAAAACCGCGACCCGACTTTGATCGCCCTATCATAGTGAAGTTTCTGAACTTCAAATCAAAATTAGAAGCTGTGTCTAGCGCCCTAAAGTTGAAAGACCTCCAGAAGCCCAAGGTCTGGCTTGAGAAGGATTTATCGCCAAAAGTTCAACTTGCCAGAAAGAAGTTACGCGAATACGCTTAGGCTCAACGCAAAGACGATGAAAAATATACTGTGCGTTTTACCAAGCTTCAGATGCATGATTCCACACTCTATTACGACTCGGCAAATGACTGCGTTGTCGTGGTGTCAAATAAAAAACAAAACCCTCCTGAATGATCTTGTAAAACGCGTCACCACACGCCTAACTTGTCAAAATCAGTCTCACTGCTTTTATTTAATTTTCGCGGCGTTTATAAAAAAACTTGATGGAATAAGCGCCCTTGTGTACACATGCTCAGCTGACATAGTCGTAGGTACGGAATCGTGGTTGACCGAGGACGTAACGAACAGCGAACTTTCGTTTCCAGAATCGTTCGTTCTGTTTCGTAAAGATAGAATGGGTTGTCGAGGTGGTGGCGTAATTATTGCCATAAACGAAATCTATCACCCGTCCTTTCTTCATTTAGATTCCCCCCTTGAAATTATCTGGGTTTCATCATATTTCGATCATATTCATTGCATAATTGGTGCCTGTTACCGACCCCCTGATAGCCGGCAGGATTTCGTTGAGCTTCTTCAAGATGCCATTGATTCCATTTTTCTCAAGTTTCGTAATTGTTTTCAAATACTTTGCGGCTACTTTAACTATCCTTCAATCAACTGGTCCACTTTATCTGTCCCTGTTCAGCCTAATCGCCATGAAGAGCTTAGCTTTCTGCGCCTTCTCCAGTATAATAATTTACAAAAGATTGTGCAGGAACCAACACGTGGTAACAATGTTTTAGACCTTATAATAACCAATCATCCCGACAGCACTAAAGTTCAGATCTTGGAAAAAATAAGTGATCATAGGGCAGTTCACTGCTTTCTGCCTCTACCGCGTGCAAAGAAAACAAACGTCTGAAAGCATATATTTAACTACGCACGCGCAGACACAGATCAGCTTAACAGATTGCTACAGTCTTTTTCGGATGAATTTATATCTAACTTTCCTAATCAGAGTTATCAACAAAACTGGTGCTTATTTCGCGACAAATTAAAAGAAATAGAACGACTTTGTGTGCCGGTGATTACAATAACTGAAAGGGCGGACGATCCATGGTTCACCCATGACATTAGAAGATGGCTTAATAGAAAAAAGAGAGCGTACACTAAAGCTTCGAGAACGAACGCGTCGGATGACTGGCAGAACTATAAAAACGTTTCCAAACAAACAGAAGATGGAATTTTTGAAGCGAAAAATAAGTATTACAATGACACACTACCTAACACACTACCTAACCCTAAGAAGTTGTGCAGCCCTGTAAATCCTAAGAAAAGTGAGTCAGTACCAGCACTCTGTTGAGACGACCGCAACACCTGACCTTAGCCCGCTGCGCTAAAAAACTTAAGCATTTCTTTTCGGAAGTGCACACAATCGAGCGACCGCTTGATAGCAACCTAAACTTGCCATAGCTAATTATTCCTAATTAATTTTTTCTTATCACAATTACTGCACACGGTGTAGCTTGTGCAATAGATCGTTTAGCTCTTAAAACCAGCCTCGGCCCTTGTGGTATTGGCGCTAAGCTTTTAAAACTAACCAGCCACTTCTCAGCGTTTTTGTCCGCGTTAATATTTCAACAATCTTTTGATACAGGTTGTCTGCCCGAGGACTGGAAATCTGCTTACGTAATTCCAATAGTCATATCTGGTGATAATGCACAGCCAAATAACTACCGACCAATTTCTTTGACATCCATATGCTGTAAACCTCTGGAACATATTCTATTGACAAATGTAATGGCTCATCTTAATTTAAATACCTTGCTCCTAAACAACCAACTCGGATTTCGTCAAAACTTCTCATGTCAATCGCTACTCTTCGAACTAATTACTGGCCTTCATTCTTCGCGTAACCCTTCCCTTTGTGTAGATGCCAGCTTTATTGATTTCTCTAAGGCATTTGATGGGGTCCCCTACAAACGTTTAGAACTCAAAATTCGCAATCTCAAGCTTGACAATAATACAACACAATGAATCCTGGAATTTCTTACTAACCGCTTCAAATCTGTAAAACTAAAGTGCTACATATCTAACCCTACTAGCGTTTTATGCGATGTTCCACAAGGCTCGGTTCTAGGTGCTCTTTTGTTTTTAATATACTCTAATGACATAGCATGTAACTTAAGTTCGCAAATTCGGCTATTTGCAGACGACTGCGTATTTACTAAGAAATAACTAGCCCTCCTGACAATACCATATTACAATCTGACCTCGATAGGTTGGCTGAGTGGTGCGACACGTGGCAGATGGAAATTAATGTGGGGAAAACTAAGCACTTGGAATTTAGTTCTGCTTTAATCCCTTGAGGGGTATTTTTCACAGCCAATCTACACTGGACCACGCACATTGAACATATCACTACTAAAGCAATAAAAAAACTTGGCATCCTCAAAAGGCGACTATACCATGCTAACAAAGAAACCAGACTCCATTCATACATTTCCCTGATAAGACCATCGCTGGAATATGGTTCCTCACACTCAATGCATCCTCACACTAAAAATTTAACTTACCTGGATGAATCGATTCAATACAAAGCTGCGCGCTTCATAACGTCGTGATACTCACGTTATGAATGCGTAACCGCCTTACTAAAATCGCTTAATCTGCCCTCTCTTTCCACGCGCCGTAAACTTGCAATGCTATCATTTTTCCACTCAATATTCCACAGCAACTCTCCGTTTGCGCGCAATCATATCCTTTCGCCATCACACATTTCAGCCCGTGTTGATCACCCTAACAAATTTTATCCCATCTTCCCGAGAACAAAAAAAAATACCAAAACTCGCCTCTGGCCCTGTCGATAACTGACTGGAATTCCTAGCCAGGTGACATCCGAACTATAACAGTCTTCATCCTTTCTTTAAGCATTAAAAGTGTTCTTAGAAATTCCAATTGAATAATGTAGTTATGCGGTGGTGTTGCTGACGTGAATTACTTGATTATTTGTTTGTGTGTTATTTGCGCCTACACTTTGTTACCTGGAGCATATTGCATTGTTATCAACGTACCTGTCCTTTTGCAGAGTTTTTATACATGCTTTATATAATGATGCCTCGGAACATTTATTGTATTGTAACCTTGTTGAATATCTTTCTAATCCCCCCCTATGTAATGCCCTCCCGGGTCCTTAGGGTATGTAAATAAATAAATATATGTCCTGCAGGAGTCTCTTATAGGTCTCTTCAATTCCTTGGTGTCTTATTGCTTTTAGCCTGGCGGCAGCTTGTGCAGTGTCAAACGCTTTCTTATAGATTCAAATGCCTTGTAAAGATTCTAGTGCATGCTGCGAATTTTTGTTACCCTTGATGGACAATATGGGTATGATCCATAGTTGAGTCCCCTTTCATAACCAGAGCCTGCTCTCTGGGTTTTTGCGAATCCATGTTGTTTCCAATGCGATTAAGTATAGCTTTGGTAAACAGCTCGCAAAAAACTGAGAGTACGCTGACAGGTTTGTAATTTTGAAGGATCTTGGTATGTTATATTATACAGATTAGAATAATATTGGCTTTTTTGCATGCTATGGGTACTTTTTGTGTCCTAAAGCATTCCGAAAACAATGGAGCAAGATTTTTTTAGCACGATGCCTCCCCTCACCTTCCTGCGAACGCAAGATTAGCGTGTCCGTCAGTCGAGGTGGCGTTGAGCTGTCTAGTTGCCTTCGCCGCCGGCTCCGGGGTTCTCGCTACGACAGGTAGCAAGTTTGGTCCATTTTTCCATTTATGGGTTGGCTGTGCGTCCCAGAGCGTAAAGTTCATTCTCACAGAAAGCACCGCTGGGTGGCATTTAAAGCTACTGAAGCTGAGTTTAAGCAGTGCACCACCTTCCCGGGAAATCCAGAGAAGCGTGTTCGCCAGTCGAAGTGTCGCCAAAATGTAGTTCGGCTCAGAGCCCAATGTCTGGCTCTCTAAGCCCAAGCAAACGTAGGTATAGACTGCTGCCTGTTCCAGAAGCGCCCATCATCCCAGATACCTGCGAGGCCAAGCCAGAAAGGTCCAACCATGCTGGAAAACTTCTTGGGGGACCCAGAAGGCTCTCCCTCACAAGAAAAGGATGTGATGAATTGATTGCGGGGTTTATCACGCCGCCGCAACGTAGGCGATGAGGCGCGCTGTAGTGGTGGTCACCGGGTTAGTTTTGACCACCTGAGGATCTTTAACGTGCACCGATATCTCGTGCACCAGGCAGGGAAGCATGTGGCTGCCGTGGTGTAGCAGATGGCCACCACCTCCTGTGAATGGCCAAAGCAAATTTGGGCCCTCAATTCTGAGAAACTGTAGAGCACTCGACCACGGCGGCGTTCTGGCGAGGGCGATAACAGAGGGAGTTAAGTATATCGGGGTGTGATAGGTCGCCTTTGAAACTTTAGTATGGCGACTTTGAATTCACGAGCCCTACCCTGTGAGGGAAGCTTAGCTGCGCCACAAGTGGAACTCCCGGCCATTACTTGGGATATTATGGCGTTAAGCGAAGTGAAAAGAATACAAGAGGGCTTCATGATGATGATGGTTTGATTTTATTGGCGCAAGGCCGACACGGGCAAAGAGCGCCAAACAGAAAGTTATTTGATGAGGAGAGAACGCGAAATAAAATCAGTTCAAAACTATGAGTACGGCTGGTGTAAAGGGCCAGGGTGAAGAACAAGAGTGGTTAAAAAATAAATAAGGTGGCTGGTGTATAGGACCAGGGGTAAAACTATGGGTGCTATGAGATGAGTTTTAAAAGTGAACTTCTGATAGGAACTGAAAGGTGCGCTGAACAGAAAACATGGCATCGTCTCCTAAGAAGCACGGCGGGTGTGGTGGAATATGTCATGTGTGTAGTTGTGGGAAGTGTTTTCGTCGTGTAATGTCGAGTGCCTTACATTGTATGAGGATGTGGATCACGGATAGGGCCTCTCCGCACCTGCTGCACAGAGGTCTTGGAGATCCAGTGAGCAGGTGCGAGTGCGTTGCCTGCGTATGCCCTATCCGTAATCTAGCCAAGGCGACTTCTATGTATCTGTTGCGTGTATCGGAGGTGTACGGTCCCAAGTGTGGTTTGATTACATGTAACTTGTCTGTTTGTTCACTCCAATGTGTTTGCCATGTTTTGCGAAGTTGTTTGATGTGTGGTTTCATGCCGGTGTAGGGTAATGTGGTGATGTCTACTGCATTCTAGAGTGTAGCAGCAGCGGCCATTCGATCCGCGGCTTCGTTCCCGGCTATACCACAGTGGCCAGGGACCCAGCAAAGGACGAGTTCAAATTTGTGGACATACACCGACATAATACCTTTTAAAAAGAGGGCTTCATGGAGTCTAATAGCAAGCATATGTATTGCCGCAGAAGACTTCGTTAGACTAAAGAACTGGGAGTGGGATTCCTAATTCATAAAATAATTATAGACAACCTTGTTGTTGTTGTTGTTGGAAACGTTTATTAAGAAAAGAGGGGAAGGGAGTTGGGTTAAAAAGTGGAGCACTGGGTGGCCATCCTATTCCGCTAGGCCGCGGGCTGTGGCGGCAGTCTTCGCCCGGAGAATTAGGGCTTCCTGTTCTTCGAGCTGGCTGCAGCACAGCGCGCGCTCCCAATGCTCAGGAGAGGGGGAGAGGGGTAGGGAGAGGGGGATTCGACGGACATGTCCAAACTTGGTGGCTGGTGGTGTTGGGAGAGTTGCAGTATGGGCAGTTGAATGCGTAGAGGGTGGGGGAGACATAGTGAAGGCGAGTGTGATTGTGGTACGTCTGTGTTTGTAGGCGCCGCCATATGCGGGCGTCGATGGTTGTGAGGGAGGGGTGTGGGGGGATAGAGTCGTCGGGAGTTCCGGTAGTGGGCTAAGATGTCGGAGTACGTTGGGGGCAGGGGGTGGAGGGTTAGATCTTCTGTTGGCCGGTACGTCGTGGTCTCTCCTGGGAATGCCCGGTAAGTGAGTTCGCGGGTGGTGGCGTGTGCCACCTCGTTCCCAGGAAGAGATGTGTGGCCAGGGATCCACACTATACGGGTCGTTGGGAGTGATGGTCGGCGTGCTAGGATGTTGGAACTGATGCGAGTGATGCGTCCCGTGGCGTAGCGGCGGCAAGCGGACTGGGAGTCGGTCAGCACTGTGATGTCCGATGAGGGTGCATTGGTGATGGCCAGAGCGCTTGCAGCTTCCTCTGCGGTATCAATGGATGTGGTTGGTATTGTGGCAGAAACTGTGATGATGTTGGTTGAGTGAATTACTGCTGTGGCATGGGCCTGGTATGTGCGGTATGGGGCTGCATCAGTGTAGTAGGTATCGGGGTCGGCACCGTACTTTTTGAGGAGTAGGCGTGCGCGATGTGGGCGGCTACCTACGTTGTAGACGGGGTGCATATGTTCGGGTAGTGGAAGGACATGAATGGCATCTCGGGCTGCTGTAGAAAGGCTGCAGAATGTTTCGGGGGTTGAAGCCGTAGGCTGGCCCAGGCGTTTAAGGAGGTGTTGTCCAGTAGCAGTGATTTGAAGTGTTTAAAGCTGGCTGGTAGTGTGGGCTTCAATCAGCTCCGACAGGGTATTGTGGAGCCCAAGCTGGAGGAGATCTGTGGATGTGTAGGCCGGTAGGCCTAGCGCTGACTTGTATGCTTTGCGTATGCGGATGTCGATCTTTGCTGATTCTTGTCGTTTCAATGCCAGATAGGGTGCTCCATAAGTGATGCGACTTGTGAGCATGGCTTGCAGTATGCGACACGTGTCTGCCTCTTTGAGGCCGTGGCGGCGAGAGCATACTCGTTGTATTAGGTGCGTGAGTTGAGCCACCGTTTTCTGCAGGCGGGGGAGGAATGCTGCCCCCGATCCATCGTGGTGATATTGCAATCCGAGGATGCGTAGTGTGGGTGCTGTCGGGACTGGTTGGCAATCGATTGATATTTTGGGGTCTGGTGTTGGTTTTAAGGGGCGGCCGCGCGTTCTACTTCGGAGTATTAGGAGGGCCGACTTGGCTGGTGCGCAGTGAAGTCCACATGTGCGGAGATATGAAGTGACGGTGTCGGTAGCTTGCTGCAGGTTGTCTTGTTGGAGGCCCGGGGAGCCTTTGTTGGTCCAAATTGTAATATCATCCCCATAGAGTGCATGGGAGATATCCGGGATGTTTGAGAGCAGTGGTGGGAGTCCGGCCATAGCAATATTAAATAGCAGGGGTGAGATGACTGACCCTTGTGGTGTTCCTTGGGCGGGTGTGCTAAAGCGATCGGACCGATGGGGGCCGATGCTTATTGTGGCCGTACGATCGGTTAGGAACGCGCGGACGTAGTTATAAATAGACTGGCCGCAGCCTGTATTTTGTAGTAGATCGAGAATTGCGCTGTGGGACACGTTGTCGAACGCTACTTTAATGTCCAACGTCAATATGGTGCTTGGATGCGTCTTGCTGAGCTTATCAATTATATCTTCTTTCAGTTGTAGGTGAATATCTTGTGCTGATAGATGCTCCCGAAAGCCAAACATGGTGTGCGGGAGTTGTTCTGTATCGTTGAGGTGGGCAGTTAGGCGGCGTGCGACAAGGTGCTCCAGTAGTTTGCCGGTACACGATGTTAGAGAGATTGGGTGTAGGTTGTCCAGGTTAACGGGCTTGTTTGGCTTGGGAAGTAGGCTGATGTCGGCATGCCGCCATTGTGGGGGCAGCGTGCCATTGGCCCATTGTTGATTGTAATATTCAAGGAGGGCGGCAATGTGGTCTTCGTCCAAATTGCGAAGGAGTTTGTAGGTGATGCGGTCGTGGCCCGGGGCGGTGTTGCGAGTGAGGCTGGATACGGCCCGTAGAACAACGTAGAAAAATCCTTCATCATTAACGAAAGAGTGGTAGCCATTGCGACCAAGCTAAAGACGCGTCGTAGGTTGAAGATTGAAGATACTACAGGTCTATGCGTCAACCACTAGAATGCGTCAACCACTCATCCGCATTCATTCGCCAGTTGGCGAATGAATGCGGATGAGTGCGATGAGAAATGCAGACGAATCGCTTGCCGCCACGAATGACGATGATGGTGTTGATTGATGCCTGGCCCAGCAACAGCAATGGCTTCAGCCGCGACGAAGCGCCAAAGGTCCTAAGGCCACGTCGGACGGATGGGCGGGGGAATCCATCTTCGGCTTGTATGGGCACGGCTCATCTCGGCTTGTCGTCACTTGGGTCTTTCGGGCTGGGGACACGAGGCGGGGGACATCGTCTTGTGGTGGTCTCTGCTGGGCTGGGGCTGCCCGGCGCGGCTTCGATATCCCTGGCGGCAACGTCCATACCGATGCGATGCGATGCTGGGACCAGGATGGGGATGACGAACCCGCAAGCTCCACCAAATGTTACGTGGCAGCAGATGACACGGACCACTATTGATGAAAAATCATAGGCATTTTTATACGAAAAAGCCGAATCAAAAATAAATAGGGGAACGACAGACTTCTGCACTGCGATAGGATAGTTTAACGTAGGTAAGGCTTTGACGTAGGTAAGAAGCGAAATCGGGAAAGGTGCGTGGGATCTTTCGAAAGAACAATCGCAGCAGTCGAGGAGTTAAACTGGTTGGATCTGCGGAGACAAAAACCTGCACTTGACGAACACAGTTTTGTACAAACGAAAGAATAGCAAATAGCCAGGAAAAAGTCCCGATGGCACCAAAAAATATAAAATTGACTTCATTTTAAGCGACATTCTAGGTACTGTGCAGGACGTAAGGTGCTAAGTAATGTTCGGAGCACCGTTAATCGATTGTTAGGTAGCAGCGTTGGGAGAAACAACATGCAGGAAATTAGCTATAAAAGTCACTAGGAAAAGGAACGAACTCAGAGGGAAATGTAACAAAATGAAGGTGTCAGGTACGGTGGATGAAATCGAGTTAGAAGAGCTGTTTAAATTGAATAACACAAGCGACACAAACGGCATACTTGCATATAAAGCGGCAGTTATCGAGAAAATAGCTCATAAAAGATATTTGAAAGACTAAGAGGAAGCTCACCATCAGCCACGGCGGAATGAAGCCGTCTACACATGCAGCCGTCCACCCTTTGTTGCGTGGCAACTCTCGAGAAGACCATTGTACTCAACGAAGTACACGAGCCTGCGATCGATCATCTTCTCGAAGTGCTTGCACAGGCATCTCGTCAGGGCTATATGCCGCTAACTTGAGGGGGACGACGGATCCTTTGCCTTCTTCAAGAAAGACACTATTATGGCCTCCCTCCAAGAGTTTGAAATGTTCCCCGAAAGCCATATTTTATTATATATATATTAATAGAAGTGCTTTAAAGTGTACCTGCGTGTAGGTGTTGTATCATTGTATATGTGATGTCTAAGCTTGGATCTGAGCGTTTACACGTGCTCAGAGCAGCCCCCAGCTCAAGCAGTGAAAACTCTGAGGTATAAAAATATGTTGAGATATTGTTATCTTGTATTGGCTTCTTTTCAGCTGATTGTTTGTGTTTTATGAGAGGGTTTGTGTGATGTGCTGAAATAAACACGTATTGAAAGTGCGCAAGTGTGTCAATCTGGTCTTCGAGTGGGCCCTGTAATGGACCTCGAGGTCCTCCGGCTGCCAAGCCGTCGAGAGAGAGCCGAGAGCGCACGTCTGATGAGAATGAGGGCTTTAATGGAACAGGGTCGCGTGGAGCGCGAGCGCGTGCCACCGCTCGGTCCGTGCTGGTGAAGATGATGATGATCAGCGTCGTCTGTTATGGCGCAGAAGAGGAAGAAGTTCCAACACTCTTCCGCCGACAGATGACGCAGGTGCGCTACATTTGAATGCTCTTCGCAGAGTGGGTGTAATTCTTGCTTGAGCGAATATGGCTTGGCAGAAAACTTCGGCCGTCGAAGCATCGCCAATGTCGTCTCTTTTTTAGTCGGCGACTGGTACCCAGAACCTCTTGCGCACTTTGGTCAGAATGTCTCGTACTTCCCCATGGAGGACCTGTGCGTGGGCGTGCTGGATCACGAGAGATGTTCGGTTCTTTCTTGGTTCCTTTTTTCAGGTGATCTCGAGTCGTTGTTTCATACCTTCGCACAAGCTTGACACCTTTTTCTAGCTTTTCCGTTGCGCTGGGGATCCGCATCGTCGCAATAGCAAGGCTATTTCCTAGGTCGAAGCTTGGTTTCCACGGGGAAACAACCTCTTGTCGCTCATTCGTCGCTTCGACGGCCTTTTTTACTCGTGTCATAGCCAATTTGGTGGTGCCCCAGCTTTGTTTGTTCTTGCATTTGGCGCCTATGCCTCCAACTTGCGACGAACGGTTCAGAACCTTTGACACCTCGTTGGCTCCCACGCACGCACGGAGCACGATAACGTTGGCGCAGTGGGGGACATTTACTCCTACTGCCAGCGGGCCCTGTACAGTCCAGCCCAGCAACGTTTGCACTGCTTTGAGCGTAGTGGTCAGTGGTTTTACATTGCCGGTCACTAGATCCCAGTAGTGGTCCGCACCAATCAGGATGGATATTTTGATTTCACCGAATCGCTGTGCTCTGAGTGCCCTTGTGTCCAAGTGCATTTCTTTCATCTTCGTGATGACTTCGTCGTCCGGTACGAGAATGTGCTCGTTGCATATTGCGTCGATTTCGAGCACCTCAATCTGTACGGGCCTCTCTGTCTTTCCGCTATCTATAGACAGACGTACTTTACGGAAGGTTTTTGTCTCCTTTGGACCTCCAAAGACACCAACAGTCAAGGTCTCCTCTTCTACAAACTCGCACCCTAGTTTCTTGGACGCTTCTGCAGTGGTGAAACTGCGTTGGCTTCCGCCATCGAAAAGAATTCGGTGGCGTCCCGAGGATGCGGAGCCTGCTGCTGTTGCTATCAAAGTTTGGAGGAGGACCGTGGGTCCAGTAGAGGCCACGTTGCTGTAAGCTCGGGGTGTCTGCCATGCACATGGTGGTTGCATGCTTTCGAGCACACTTGCGGCAGCGCAGTCGACCTCGGCAGTCCTTGGACAAGTGGCCTTTCTTCGGACATCGGAAGCATCGACCTTCCCTGGTGAGCAGCTGCTTTTTTCGCGTGATGTCCCATTCGTCGAGGTCGCAGACCTCTGAACGATGCTTTGTGGACTGGCAGAACAGGCACCGCTGAGTGTTGTTCGCTGAAAGGTGTAGAGCCGACATGCTATGTATGTCACAGTGTGGCAGCTTTCTAGGCGGCTCTTCTGGGGTCACAGCGACGTCTGAGGTCCTTACTCCTGTATGTTGCTCCATGGCTTCTCGACACTGAACTTGATGGTCGATGAACTGGAGAAGCTGTTGAAGCTCTTGTTCGGGCCGTACCGTCTGGTTCTGTCGGTCCCTTATGGCTTGAGTTGAGGTGAATGTCGTTGTTGAAGGCGTCGGTGGGCTGAAGCACTCGTGAAACTTCAGAACCATGTCGCATGGCAGTACTCTGAAGAGGATCTCCCGTAGCATTAGGCAGTAATTACCAGTACAAATACCAAGTGCCTTCAAACTTCGTACGTGTACTTGAACCTCGTCGTATAGCCGTCGTAGTTGATGCACGTTCGAAGACGACGAAACTGATTTCAAGTCCAAAAGGCCTCTCAGGTGATCTTGAATGATGAGCCTTTCGTCACCGAAGCGCTTCTTTAGGATGTCGGTGGCGTCATTGTAACACTCCTCGCTGGCCTGGAGTCCAGAGATGGCCGATGCGGCAGCTCCGGTCAGGAGGGTGTTCAGATAGTTAAATTTGTCCGCAGTGCTCAGTTCGCTGTTGTTGTGCACAGCCGATGAAAACTGCATCCAGAAACGCTGCCAGTTCTTCCGGTTCCCGTCAAATTTCATTAAGTCAAGCTGAGGCAGCTTAGACGTGCTGGTGGCCGTAGTCGGGCAGCTCATCGGTCGTGTGGGCAGTCTGGATGTAAGGGCGTTCTGCAGCTCGAAACGCAGGGTCGCTGTCGTGTTCACGACCTTATCGCCGTATCTCCCAGCGTCCGACGTCTCATTATCCAGCAGGCTGTCTGGTGTCTCGTCAAATATGAGGTCGTCCTGGTTCTTTATCTGCTGGTGGAGCGCTTCGATTCGTTCAAGCAGAACGCTCACCTCGGACGCTGAAAGTCCACGTCGCCCTCGCAGTGCCTCTTCTGCTTCGGTTATTATGCCGTCCAGTTGTGAGCGGAGGCTCTGGCGACGTCTGAGTAGCCGTTTCATGGCGGTCAGCTGGCGGCCGGGGATTCTGGGGCCAAGGTCGCAAGGTGTCGCGTCGGTTCACTGGCTTGCGCGGCTCCCTGCGTCGATGAGGTTGGCCTTGTCTTGAGATCCCGGTTTCCGGCACCATGTAATGGACCTCGAGGTCCTCCGGCTGCCAAGCCGTCGAGAGAGAGCCGAGAGCGCACGTCTGATGAGAATGAGGGCTTTAATGAAACAGGGTCGAGTGGAGCGCGAGCGCCTGCCACCGCTCGGTCCGTGCTGGTGAAGATGATGATGATCAGCGTCGTCTGTTATGGCCCAGAAGAGGAAGAAGTTCCAACAGCCCCATGCTGTGCTGACCAGATGCAGGCTGTGCGCTGATTGTCCCTTGAGTTTGCGTATTCGTGTCGATACTTTATGTGTATCTGTGCAGGAGTTCAGCGCGCGATCGAGTGAAGAACCCGCCTTCTTTTTTTATACATTACCTCGCGCATCTATACTCAGGCAAGCAAAATGTTTAATATTGCACATCTCCCGAAGTAAAATTCAGTTCGATTTTCCCTTGTAGCGTAGGGGTCGTCATCGGAGGGGAATTTCTGCAACAACAAACCCCCGCGAGGGGACCATGTATTGAGAGCAAGCAGACATTCGTCAATGTGTACATGTCTACGACCAACTACGTAATTAGGACAAGTAAAAGATACAAATTGTTTTAACCATTCCTGTAATAATTAAAGTGGCTCACCCGGGAGTCACCGGGTACTACCGCTGGTAGCTGAGTCCCAGAGTTCGTTTCATGTCAATAGCTACTGCCAACGCTATTTTTTTATGAACGCGTTTGTGCTTTGTATCACAAGTAACCTGTCGACACACGTGCAGAACCAATGATCCATTGTGAGAACACCTGTTCGGCGGCCCCAAATTTTGCCACTACTTCTTACAGAAAGCTTATAGAAGCGCGAAAGCTAACAGAACGTCCAACCTTCACTAAAAGTGTGTCAAACCGATCGTCATGCCGTCAAAGACCCAAATAACAAACGAAGAATTGGCCCTTGCAAAAATGTTTCGCGCAAAAAGTACACGCATTCAGGAACAACCTGAATGTCTACTGATTCGTGGTTTATGAGGTAAAGGTACTTTCTCTTGTACTCCTCGCTTTACGATTGGTCAGTTTATTGTCTTTTCGGGAACAGTTTCCTTTTAACGATTTTCCAGCAATGGTTTCGACACAATAAAAGCGCTGGTTGACGCTCGCACAGTGCGTGCCGAGATCTTAGAGATTGTGGTCGACCCACTGATCCCTGCGGAAATGCATTCCTGTTTTGACAGGAAGCATTAGTTCCGACTGCCAAAGCTTTCGCTTTAAAAACTGGAACACACGTAAACGGCAAAACAAGGATGGATGCTGAGATATCTGTCAGAGTGGCTGCCCCCATGCTGACTGCACGGCCACGAGTTTCATGGATGAGGTAAATCCTTTTGTCTGTACTGTGTCGATGGTCAGGCTTCTGAAAGCGGACGATGAGCTTGTGCCGGTAAACGGTGTAAAACGGCGTGGTTTGTATCACAGAAAACTGGTAGTTACTGGAAACGAGAAAGTAGAGAAGACTGTGACTGTCACACAATAGGCGACTGAACAAAATGATAAATCGCAGGTGTCAAGAACACCTGGGGAACAACAACAGAACAGAAGCTGCACATTATTTAACTACGCACAACATTCTGGTCGTTTAAATTCTTCCCTAAGATTATTCGAGAGAATACAGAAGTGATTTTGGGATCCCTGATTAGGTGCTCCTCTTCGCGTAACTTTGCGTCGTAACTTTGTTTCCACGTCGGTTACGCGTTGATATTTTGTGTTCTTGTGTTCACATATCATACATTGGATTTGTGAGAACTACAATTTTAAATCGGTATATTTTTGTTTGACGCTAGATCACTGTGTCATTGCTGTTCTTCTGCGTATAAACATTTTCTTTATTGCATAGACAATAACGAACAGAATTTGATAAAAAAAGCTTCTCTGTTTGGTGTCGCGGTAATAGTCGCCTGTTTAATTTTTCATTAGTTGAGTACGCATTTAATTCCGTTTCAACGCATCGGTACTTATAGATTTCGGGAGACGATTTATCATAGTTGCAAGGTCGCTCTTTTTTACCTAGGCGCCAATTCTGTTAAACGACGTATTGACAGAACCATTTCCTGTTTTAAGCCAAAAAAGTGTCCCAACTTTTCCTTTACCTATGTTGGTCTCCGTTTTACACTTTTAACACCAATATTGGAATTTAAAAGGCCAGTAAACGTAAACATACAACTTGGGCACACACCCAAGCAGCACAGGACTGTTGCGGCTAACTCAAGCGGCTGTGCTTTGGCTGGTGATTTTCTGTCCGGCCTTTCTCCTGCAACCATGTTCGGGCCGTGTCCAAACGTGGGCCTTTTGGCCGTATACAGCCGTACTCCCATCGCTGACCAATGGCCGGTGACCGTCGGCCAGTCAACCTGCTTACGTTCATACGGCCATTGTCCAGCCGTAGGGCTCCGGCCATCCCAAAGCTACCCGTGTGCGGCCGAAGTACGGAAACTGGAGGATAGCTAATATGCGGTCGTCGGCCTCCAGCCGGAATAAAGCGGCCGGAAATTCTGCCGTACTGCGGGCATTGGAGTGCAGCCACAGTACCTTAACTTTACTGAGGCCGGTGGACGACCACTCCATGCAGTGCCAGTGGACGACTCAGTCTGGCTGTGCAAGAGCACAAACCCAACATGTTGGGTCCACTGCACCCACATCAAAGCCATCCCGCCCTCAACCACCACCCGTCCAGCCTTCAGCATAGCGTTGCTTAATTATGAGCGTCAGTTGACACCAAGATTACTTTATTAAACAGGGCTCACAAATGGTCCTTCCTTCAAATGTTGTGCCTCTTTTACTGCCGAATATAGAAGATATTGTGACGTGGCAACGAAGGAGATGTATTCAGATAGTGTAATTACAAAAATAGACGGACAGATAGCGAAGGCAGACAAGGCAGCCGCGATGTCCCAGGAACTGAACGCACACCAACATCAGCGAGCGTCGTCTTCTTCTCATCCCAGAGGGCGCATACCCGTAGAGCGGGGTTGGACACTGGTTCCGTTTATAGTAAAAAGCCAAGGAACGGATCCCGTGACATGACCCCCGGCGGTAGAAGCAACGTCCTGGTGCTGAAGACGGTAGAAGGTGTGGGCTGAACTTAATCACGGACGAAGTAGGGCTTCAGGCGGGACGCATGCACAATTTGAGACGCTGGGTGCACAGTTGACGGCGGGGGCGTGACTGGAATGATTTCGTACGTCACAGGAGTAACCAAGCGAATGACGCGGTAGGGGCCCGTGAAGCGGGACAGTAGTTTTTCAGATAGCCCAACATGACGTGAAGGCGTCCAAAGGAGGACCAGGGAGTCAGGTGGGAAGCACACGTCACGGTGTGTCTCGTCGTAGCGGCGCTTCTGACTTGCCTGTGACGCTGTAATCTTAGCGCGGGCGATCTGGCGGGCCACATCAGCCTGGGCAATGAGATCACGTGCATACTCAGTTCGTGGCGTGGTCGAGTCAGGCAACATGGTGTCCAATGGCAGGGCAGGGTCGCGGCCGTAAAGGAGGAAGAAAGGAGAGAAGCCGGCAGTGTCGAGGCGTGACGAATTGTAGGCGAAAGTAACGTAAGGGAGAGGAACGTCCCAGTCACGGTGGTCAGTGGACACGTACATAGCGAGCATATCCGTGAGCGTCTTGTTAAATCGTTCAGCGAGCCCATTGGTCTGCGGATGATAGGCCGTGGTGAGGTTGTGCTTAATGCGGCAGGACCGAAGAAGGTCGTCGACGACCAGAGATAGGAAGCACCGACCACGGTCCGTGATCAGCTGGAGAGGAGCACCGTGTTGCAGAATGACGGCGTGTAGTAGAAAGTTACAGCCGTTCCACTCTACGTGAAAACTGTTGGAAATGCAGAGCACTGATTCGCCATAATGGGCTGTAGCGCCGTTATCCGCTCACTGCTACCACCCGACGTATTTCAAATTTCCCGCCTTCGCAGTGCTCGCGCGCTCCCTGCCTGAAACTGCGCCAGCAGGAGTTCTGTTCTTTTTGTGCTTGTTTTCCCTCCCCCATCGCCGCCCGACGTTCACGAATGGCTGCGGCTTCTCGCTGGCGAAGTTCGGCGTCGGCGGCTCGCTTGCGGCGCTTGCGCTCAGCATCCGCAGCACGCCGCCGCGCCGCCTTCTCTTCCCGCGTAGACATTGTCGATGAAGTCGATGGTGAAACGTGAAACGTGCCGTGAACCCCCTGCCGCGGCTATGACGCAACGTGGAGCGGGTATGACGCAACGTGGCGCGGCTATGACGCAACACAATCAAATCGGCGACGTCCGGGGCACAGCTGGTAGGAATGACACGTGTGATGGCGTAACGCGTGCTGTAATCGGTGGCAACGGCAATCCACCTGTTACCAGAGCGTGTTACCAGAGCGGGATAAGGGGAAAGGACCGAGAAGGTCCAATCCAACCCGGCAAAATGGTTCAGGAGGAACATCAATTGGTTGAAGAGTGCCTGCTGGAAGTGACCGAGGCGTCTTGCGGCGTTGGCAAACATCACAAGCCGTGACGTACCTTCGCACGGACCGGTAAAGGCCGGGCCAGTAAAAGCGTCGCCGCACCCGGTCGTACGTCCGAGTGACGCCCAGATGGCCAGCAGTCGGCACGTCGTGAAGCTGGTGGAGTATGTCGGGACGGAGATGCTGAGGTACTGCGAGAAGGGCGTCAGGGCCATCCGCCCGGAAGTTGCGGCGAAACAGGAAGCCATTACGCAGTGTAAAGGCGTGCAGAGATGGGTCGGACGGCTCTGAGCTAAGACGGTTTATAACCTGCCGAAGCGATGGGTCGCGTCGTTGGTGGGCGGCTATGTCGTGAAAGTCGGAGAGGGCAAATACGCAGGGGTCATCATCGTTCCACGTTTGATCAGGCGGATCAACAGGATGACGAGACAAGCAGTCGGCGTCCTGGTGCATGCGACCAGACCTGTAGACCACCGAATAGTCATACTCCTGGAGTCTTAACGCCCAGCGGCCGAGTCGTCCGGACGGATCTTTGAGCGAAGAAAGCCAACATAGGGCATGATGGTCGGTAATGACCGCGAAAGATTTGCCGTACAAATATGGGCGAAACTTGCTGACTGCCCAGACGAGTGCGAGGCATTCACGTTCCGTAATGGAATAGTTACGTTCAGCGGGGGACAGAAGTCGGCTGGCGTAGGCTATCACCCGGTCGTGACCAGTCTGTTTCTGAACCAATACTGCCCCTATCCCGTGGCCACTCGCGTCCGTGCGTACTTCTGTGGGAGCCAACGGATCGAAATGGGCTAAAACTGGGCAACGAGTCAGGCGGTCAACGAGAGTGGCAAACGCTGCGCTTTGCGCGGTGCCCCAGGAGAATGAGGTATCGGCCTTAAGGAGATCCGTCAATGGCCGGGCGATCTCAGCAAAATTCTCGATAAAGCGACGAAAGTATGAGCATAGTCCTACAAAGCTGCGAACATCCTTTGCCGAACGCGGGATGGCAAATTCTTGGACGGCGCGTACCTTATCGGGGTTAAGGTCGGACACCAGCCGCATCGACTACGTGGCCGAGGATCTTGAGTTGCCGGCCACCGAAACGGCATTTTGATGAATTGAGCTGGAGACCGGCGCGACGGAAAACCTCTAGGATGTCTGCAAGACGATGGAGATGAGTTTCAAATGTTGTGGAAAAAACGATGACGTCGTCCAAGTAGCAGATGCAGGTCAACCACTTGAAGCCACGTAAGAGGAAGTCGATCATTCTTTCGAAGGTAGCCGGCGCGTTGCACAGACCAAAGGGCATTACCTTGAATTGGTACAACCCGTCGGGCGTCACAAATGCGGTCTTTTCGCGGTCCTGGGCATCAACAGCACTTTGCCAATACCCAGACCGAAGGTCAATAGAAGAAAAGTACGATGCACCATGGAGGCAATCAAGGGCGTCATCAATCCGAGGAAGCGGATAAACGTCCTTTTTGGTGACTTTGTTCAAGTGCCGGTAATCAATGCAGAAGCGCCAGGACCCATCCTTCTTTTTCACTAAGACGACTGGTGACGCCCATGGACTGGAAGATGGCTCAATTACATTCTTTTTCAACATCTTATCGACTTCATCTTGAATGATTTTGCGTTCGCCGTGAGAGACCCGATATGGTCGCCGTTGAATGGGGGTCGCTTCCGCGGTGTTGATGCGGTGGGTTATCGTCGATGTCTGTCCCAAAGGGCGATCGTCCAAATCAAAAATGTCTCTGTACGATGAAAGCAGGCGATGTAACTCGCGAGCTTGCGACGAAGGAAGGTCCGACGCTATCATTTTTGCGATGTCACCAGAGGTAGAGCAACGATCCTTGGAATCATTCGGCGCAACCATGAAGGCGTCAGTGGACACGGCAGAAATTTGGCATTCCTCCAGAGGAAAAAGCGTGGCCAGCGACATCCGCTAGGGGAGAACTTGGGGCAAAGAACCAAAATTAAGGAAAGGCAGGCTGATTTGGTTGTTGGCGAGGGTGACGACAGTGTAAGGAAGAGCCACGTGGTGTCGGAGGAGGACGCCGGTTATAGGGGACACGACGTAGTCGCCGTCCGGAAGTGGCGGGCATGGTGACAAAGGGACGTAGGACATTGTATCAGGAAGCAAGCGGACATGTCCTGTGAAGCAGAGGCGGTTGGGGAGCTTAGTGTTGGTGACAGGACCGGTCGGCACGTCCAGACGAAGAATACCCGTGGCACAGTCAATAAGCGCGGCGTTGTCGGTTAGAAAGTCAAGGCCGAGAATGATTTCATGAGGGCATGCGTCGAGTACGGTGAACACTACAGGAATGTGATGGTCACCAACACCAACCCGAGCGGTGCACAGTCCTTCGACGGTGGGCGTACGGCCGTCGGCCACTCTGACAACAGTAGATGGGGCAGGCGTCAGGACCTTACGAAGGCGGCGGCGAAGGTTGGAGCTCATTACGGAGATACTGGCACCGGTGTCTATTAGAGCGCTCACACGAACACCATCAACATCAACGTCAAGCAAATTGCGTCTCGCCGTCTTTGTAAACAGAGGATTTTCAGGCCGGGTCGGACATGCAGCATCCCCTCCGGGAGCTGCATTGGCTAGTTTCCCGGAGAGGTGCGTGAGTAAGAAGTCGGCGGCGAAGGGCGGCGAGGCTGCGGCGAACGAGATTGGCGACGTTGTGGGGACGGGGAGCGGCCAAGGCGGTTGCTGGGGGAGTTGCCGGGAACATACTGGGGTTGAGTACCAGGGGGGTAGTGGATAGGCCGATCGTCCGAAGAGTAGGTGGTGGGCGAAAACCGGGAGCGTGCAGGGGACGTCCAACGTTGTCGGCAATAACGGGCGACGTGACCAACGCGAGAGCACTCGAAGCAGATAGGCCGGTCGTCAGGAGTTCTCCATTCTGCATGGTTCCGGCGGCGGTAACGAGGTGGTGCGTCATAACGCCGTTGGAAGCTATTGCTGGCAAATGAAGGAGGAAGGTTCTGGCGGACGTCCGGACAAGCCATAGCGCACACAGCATGGATACCGAGGTTGGCTACTTCCTCACGGACAACGGCCTGTATAAGTGATATAGTGGGCAGGGTATGGTCGTGCCCATGGCGGTATACAGGAACCGGGGCCATGGCCTCGATTTCGCGGCGCACGATCTTGGTCAAAGTGTCCGAATGTGGCATCGGACCTGGTGCCGTCGGTAAACTGGGAGGCGCTGTCAGATCCGCACACGATGAGGTTGCTGCGGTGTGAGGCAGCCGGGTGAACTGCTGCGCTATGCGGCGGCATTTTGCCTGCTCAAATCGGCGACATTCCTTTAGTACAGAGTCAATTGTGGCACACTCTTTACACATGAGCAGATTGAAGGCATCATCTGCTATGCGTTTAAGGACATGCCCAATCTTATCGGACTCCGGCATCTTGGGATCCACCTTGGCGCAAAGAGCCAACACGTCCTGGGTGTAGGCGACATAGGACTCCGTACTGGACTGCGTGCGTGAAGAAAGATCGTTCTTTGCGGCTAGCTGACGTGCAGCGGAGTCACTGAACGAATCCAGGAACTCCTTTTTGAAGGCGTCCCAGCTTGTGAGCCTCGCTTCGTTGTTTAGGAACCAAGTCCCAGCCGTCTTCTTGAGATGGTAGGCAACATTCCCCAGCATGATTGTGTCGTCCCAGCGGTTGTGAACACTGACGCGTTCATACATGCGGAGCCATTCATCCGCGTCGACGTTATCAGTCCCAGTAAAATCACCGGGATCACGGGGGTGAGACACGATGACTATTGGCGGAGTAGATACAGGCTCACCAGGGGGCGGCATCATGCAGCTGTGAACGTGACGCCCGCTTCGAAGCTCCGTATTTTCTCAAAGTAGCCCGGCGAGCGGTACGGAGACGAGAAGTAGCACCTCCACCACAAGATGTGACGTGGCAACGAAGGAGATGTATTCAGATAGTGTAATTACAAAAATAGACGGGATAGCGAAGGCAGACAAGGCAGCCGCGATGTCCCAGGAACTAAACGCGCACCAACATGAGCGAGCGTCGTCTTCTTCTCATCCCAGAGGGCGCATACCCGCAGAGCGGGGTTGGACACTGGTTCCGTTTATAGTAAGGAGCCAAGGAACAGAGCCCGTCACAATATTCCTTTATCGAGAGCTAAAATAGATGTAATGTCCCTGTCCTGTTATCTTCTCTGGGACGGCTTACCTCTAATAAACGGGAAGTAGAAGAAGGCGGGAGTTGGGTCGGAAAGTGGATACTTTAGTCGGCGGAATTTCACAAAGATGAAAGTGCCGCTTTAGGCAATTTCTGGAAAGACAATCTTCCTTATCCCTTGCATGCTCTGACAAAATCAACTGTTTTTACAACTGCTGCTTGACCAGTTTCGTTGTATATAAAACCGGTGCGAAAGCTTTTACGAAGTGGTCTTTACTCCACAAAACACTCAGCAGCCTTCCATTAAATTTGCTCCACACGAAACGTATGTCCAGTATTGGCCCATTTTTTTGCAAAAAAATTCCTTCTCGATCAACTTTTTTGATAATCTTTCCCAGGCTGATCCCAGGAGAGATCAAAGTACTGTCATTTTCATCTATTTTGATGTGGCTTTCATGAGTTACGTGCAGACGACTTAATAGTCCAGGAGAACCTAATATCCCTCAAAAGTCGTACTAAGTTACGAAAATTTTACACGTGTTGCGAATGACGCCCTTCTTCAGGTGGCTGCATTTGTAATCCTCTGTGTTCACGCAAGGAAATGCGTAAGACTAGAGCTTCATAATTTGTTTCAAACCAATAACATAGGAATGGTAGTATTCATACAGCAATCTTTGCATACTGCCACAAATAAAGCAATAAATATTTCGTCGGTCAAGTTTGAATGCGTGAGGTGCTCAACCCGTCGCAGGGGAACTTGCGGCTCCGCAAGTTTATTGATTTATTTATTTGCTTTTTTTATTTCTGCTTGCATTTGCATGCATTACAGCAGGGGGATACATAACGCTAAGCCTCATAAATGAGACAAAATAACAAAATATTTCTACAAAGCGTGGTGAAAATCGACATTATAAAGAGTGAATACAACCGTATGTGGAAAAAAATTATACTCTCGTATTGATCTAACATAAAATGAATCGCACAAGCCGTCACCTTTAAACGAACGTTAATAATTTGCTTCAAGCTAGCATTCCCACTTTGGGATATGTAGAATGGTGCTTGGATATACTTGTCCCCTTCTATCTATTTTTCGAATGAGAGATATTACTAAAAAATTTCAACCTCAGGTTTCGTCTGTGATCTTTCCCATCTTATCATTTAAGCTTACTTTAACTTTCCCTCATGCTAAGTTGACATTGCCAATTACCTAATACGAATCGAACAGCCGTATTGTCTATGTTTTCGAGCGTATCAATCAGCTCTTTCGTCTGGGGATCACAGAAAACACATGCGCACGCCAACATTTAGCGCACATGAGTGAGATATGGTTGTTCTTTGAAGTTTCGTGGAGTGTCGCTGAAATTGTATATCAGAAAGACAAAACCACCTGCAGCCATAACTTGTATGCTGTTAACGTGCCTACCTAACCGCGAACCAGTCGTTAAATAAACTCATAGTTGTTTATATTCCCCGACCATTCTTAAAGCAGTGTAATTTGCGGTATACGTATTCAATAGGAATGAAGTTTTTCTGGTAAAGTTGACGTTAACACACTTATTAAGATTCAACGACTTATCTGAGTCAGCACACGAGTTTGTATTGAATTTGAATCATGCTGCAGACATTTGGAATTACATTAATTCGAGATAGATCTACAACCTAAACAGTCATTCGCGAACATTTTGAACAAAAATTTGAGGCCCCTATTGTAATAACTAGTGACCGGGACGTTGGGCAAAATGCCTTTTTTTCCCAACAGTCCGTATCAAGCCTATTTAACATATAAGCATGAACTAAGGGATGGAGAGTATTTTATGCAAGAGTGTATTGTGTCTGTAGTGCATATTTTGACTATATGAGCTTTTTCGTTCCTATTTTCACTATATAAATTTGTGGCGCCTAAAAATGCCTTTTTTGTGTTATATATGCCTTCTTTTGGATTTTTTGATTCGATGTTTTGCAGGCACTGTTTTCGCTTCACAATCCCGCAACGAGCCTTTGTTTCACGCCGTTCGCGCGAAAAAACCACGTGTCATGCCAAAAACGCCGAGAAGCCGAAACCGCGTCCGAGCCGCCACCACCTCGAACTCGCAACCTCTGCCGAGCCGCCAGAAACCCGGGCGCATAGACACCGCAGGCAAGCGCACCGACGTCACCACGGTCGGAACAAACTCTTTTGTTATGTCTTTCTGACGTGCTGGGTCCACTGACCAACTGGGAATACCTCTGCCACCGTGCACTATCTATTTCCAACGGAATAAAAAGACAGCAAACAAAAATTAACGCGGCACCACCACGTACATTCCGCTCAAGCTCAAAGACGCCTTCTGGAGGAAACCACGGGCAGATCTGAGACACCTAAGTTTTAAGGTGATGCCTCGAACACGAGCGCTGTGAGCTGCTGGTCACGGGAAAAGCTCCCGCTGGCAGGATGCAGTACGCGTATCACGTAGAAGGAACAAGAAACGGAGCTTAGGAATTGGGGTATCCGCACTTTACAAGTAGCCTAGTCGTGACGCCCGTCATCTGCCGCGGCCGGGTAACCTTTAAAAGAAGCTCGCATTAAGGGAATCAGTTACAAGGAATGCTGCGTGCTGCATAATGTTGATGGTGTTATTCCTGCAGCTTCACAAATCAGCCGTTTCTGCAGAACAGAATTGCTCAATCATTACAACAGAATTATTGCACTTCCGTGTACTATCGATGGGATTTATCTGCGCTGTTAAGAGCTGAGGAGCTCTTTCTGCTCTGTCAACGAATAAATACCTGCAGTCATGATCTTTCTTCCAAGCGAAGTAGTGTGGTCAGGCATCAGTTACCTATTGTGCCTCTTCAACCAGAGCCCGTCGTTACCCCTTCAACAACTCGGCTAAGGATGGAAAACTATACTATCAACACTACGGCTTTATCAACAGCTATGCAATGGATAAATGCGTAGCATCACAGAGCATTTGGCCCACGCTACACTTCAACGTGACCGAGTGCATTCGTCGGCTTCTTTCGCATTATATCAGAAAGCATTTCAGTAGCAGAGAGATTTGGCGCCACTATGTCTACCAATGCTGAGTGTATGTTGGAGGTCCAGAACAGATCTGCCGCCATCACCGAAGGACCGGTTTAATAAGTCTGCCTGACATAAAATTTCTGGATTCCACTTTTTAAAATTAACTGCCGAATGTACTGAGCAGCAAACATTATGATATTCCAGATGTAATTAAATCATCGAAAGTGCCGAAGTACAAGAACGTTCCCTCAAATTCAGTGGACTTTGAGCGTTTTCTCCCCCACAATTACCGAGATGAAAGTGGGTAGAACAACAAGCAGCAAATCATTGAGATTCGTGTGGTTATTTATGGCTTTCAATCTTTTCATTTGGGATGGAATCTCCATAAATTTCACGTAAATTTAAAAAATTATCTCTTCTGCTTGTTATTTTATGGAAGAAAATAAAATTACTCTCGCTCAGCACATTATGGTTCCGCGGTTTCACGGCAAGTAAAAAAATTGGTGACAAAATATGCTTCCAAAGCAAAAAGGAATTGAGCCTATGAATGCATAAACGGGAGTATTTGGTGCCGATATATGCCAAAATGGCACTTCTCAGTGCCAGTTATAGGCGCCTAAAACCAGTATTTTTCGTGCCTCAAGTTCCGGTCTCTTGTAATAACAGTTATGTATGACGGAAACAAAAGAGGGCCCGCAACTGAGACTTGGGAATTCCTGAGGTCACGGGAACATATCCGGACGAACAATCATTGATACCGACCGATTGATGTCTTAGAGAGATGTACTCGGCTATCCATTAAATAACTAATTTATTCAGTTTATTGCCCGCAATGTACTAACAAGAAGGTAATATGGAACACTGTGAATTACTTTTTCGCAGTGCAAGAAAATATTCAGCTACTTTAGGCTTATCTATTGCTAGAGCAAATCGTGCGTGAACTCAAGACGCGGCATTGAGCGAAAAAAACCTGACGAAGTCCGTGTTTGCTAGGATGCTAGCGATTATGTTTAACCAAATGAGTCATATCCCAAGTCTAGCTAAGCTCATCTTCAAACAACGCCACTAAATTAACATCCAGGCTTCGTCATTCACAAGGCTCTGTTGTTTTGTTAAATTTAAAATAATAGTTGCTTCTAAATACGCACCTATAAAATCCCATGAAGTAACATACTGCAGTGCACGAAGACGAGCCTACCAATGCACAAGCTTAGCCTCTCCTACGTTTATCACCAACAAAATAGTGCAACATTTCGCAGTATTATTGTAAGAACTCTAGCCGGAAAATTGCGCTTTTGCGCGCCCTTGCCTTTCTTTGGGGGGGAGTCCTTGACATGGCGCCGGTCGCGCTCCTGCGTTGTGGCCGCTTGCGCGATGCCCTTTAAGGTCACCTATTTCGGTGAACCAGCGCGATCTCGGGTCGGACATCTCTACCGGGTCGATGTCTTCAATGGTCTCCATTTCTTGAGGGGGTGATAGCCTCGAGCTGATGCGTCGCCGAAGCCGGCGGGTGAGGCGGCGTAGCGGCTATGACTGGCGAGGCTTAGCTCACCCGTCGGTGGGGCACAGACTTCTTGTGGCAATAAGTGACATCCCGATGGCCTAAAAGCTTACCTGGTAATGTCCAGTCAGTTCTTGCACCTTGCCCATTCACCTTGCCCAATCACCAAACATACTTCGTTGATTTAAAACGTAGTAACACCGAGCGAATGAAAATTGTGTCTGCGTCATTGGGCTCCCTAACGGTTCTTTCTTAACGAACGAAACACCGGTCCTACACCGGCGGGTCTTCTGCCAAACACGGCCGTGGATAAATTCTTGGCGCCCAGACGCGTGCCGTTGTTCGGCTGTACGCCGCTTCCCGAAAGAACGCCGTATTGCCTGATACCTTACGTAGGCTGCTCTCCTGAATTCTGCGGCCGTTCGCATGCCGTAATTCGGCCGAGGACCGCTAAGCGGATCAAAAACGTACATTCTGCGGCTGTAAGGCGGCCGGTCTTCTTTATAACACCGGCTGCACGAAGGACACGAATATTCTGCCGCCGGACGCGCGGTTCACCGTTGAAAGAGCAAATGCGCGGCAGCCGCGCAGCGGTGGGTCCTCTTTCGAACACCAACTGCCACAGGAATCGAATATTCTGTGGCCGGTCGTTTGCCGTCGTTAGGCTGAAGACTGCCTCCCGAAGGAAAAACGGATGCTCTAAAGCCATACTTCGGCCGTTTCTCTACATCGGCAGCCAAAAGGAAACTGAATATCTGGAAGCCGGGTAGCTGCCGGTGTGCGTCTGAACACGGGCGGCTGGAGAAATACCGAAGCGCTGGTTGCGAGTGTTGGCCGTTCATGGTATGATCAGTGGCTGCCAGAAACTCGATGCTGGGCGGACATGCCAGAAAGCGGCCATAGACAGGCCGGTAGTGGGAGAGGCTTTCTGTGCCGCCTGGGCAGTGGACGTTCAATCATGAAACTATCAAGCAATGAAGCAATGAATCAACAAAGTAAAAAAGTTTACCCACTTGTTATTCGACACAATTCGAATCTCGTTCGTGTTAAAAAATGACCTATTATGTTGCGATTGTAACGTAATTGGTACTTCAACGTGCAGCAGTTTTAACGTACCAAGCCGACATCCTGAAAAACAAGAAAAATCGTTTTACCGGTCAACATTTTTAAAACAAATGGGAGCAAAGAAACATTATAGAAGAGTAGGACGCCTTTCTCAAAAAATATTTCAGTGTGCTATGCTAATAGGGCAATATATTCGGGCTACATGATATGAAAGGTGAAAATACGCTTCACAAGAAAAAAATAAACTGCGAATGGCAAAAGTGGATTATAAAACATATATATAAGTGGCTTATAAACTTCTGCCTACACTTCGTGTGACGTAGGACGGGACATTACAAGAAGTGGTCGCCCTAACTTCTTGGTCCAAACATATTGTCAGAATATCTGGATCCTCTGTACGTCACAAATAGCAGCTTTCTGGTGGGGCAATACAATATCTGCGAGGATACGTTGCGGGTTGACAATCAAGTTGTTCCTTTCTATGCTGTTATTTATGCCATCAACTATGTCAAATAATTCCTCATTTACCTTTTGCGATGCTTGTATTCACTTCGCACACTGAGTCGCCTACATTTTCACACTTTGTTTCAATTTGTGTCATTTTCCTCTTATTGTTTATTGCACGATTTTTAAATGATTACTACTGATTACCTGTTTAAATGCGGCCAGAGTAGCCATGGTTTCAACGTGAAAATCTTTTATTCGGCCGAGAACATCGTCACTCTTAGGGCCAGGGTTAGATTCCGCATCACCACAGCAGAGCAGGATGAGTGAAATAACAGAACCTAGAAGCAAGAAGGTTGGTCTAAGCACATAGATTTAACAAAAGCGGACGCAAAGCCAAAGTGAGCAATGCGGGAGTTCCTAGGTTGTCGGCAAGGAACAAATCAGCCAATCCTCACGCGTTAGGTCAACACGTCAACACACATAACACTTCCCACAAAAAAGATAGAAGAGAGTGGTATCAGCGGCCATAAACTCGAGGGACCGTATGAAACAGCAGTGTGCGCCAAACTACATGCCTACCTAAAACAGCGAGAGCCGAAGATAGCCGTGGGAGCCGTTGGCCGCGAATTCCAGAGGAACTCATTTGTAGAGGTACTACAGTTGCAGAGGTACTACATTTGTAGCAGGTACTCATTTTGTAGCCCACAGCGGCGCTGCGCCCTTTTTGACTTCAGTGGATGAAGTCACAGGAACAACGATGATGCAGGCACGGAATAAAACGGCTCCTATGCTCGGTGACGAGACCGGGCAGACAGCAATCAGTGGCATGAGGCGATGGTATCTAAAACAGCGAGAGAACAACTTAGCCGTGGGAGCCGTTGGCCGCGAATATCGCCAAAATGAGCAATAGTTAAAACAACGCATAGCACGGGCGTGCTAGAAAGTAGCATGCTCGCCTCACAAAATCTAACAATGTCACTTGGCACGACACCACAACCAAAAAACGATTGTTGTTCTTCCCAAAAACCGCACACTCAAGGTGAATAACCTGCAAATACAGCAGCGCTAAGCGACCATTCTCGAAGCGGTGTCGCACCCAAAGGAAAAAGCTTTAGGTGGGCACTTACAACCGGCGGCCGTGACGATATTAGTTGACGATCACGGTAGCCAGACGAGGCAGCTGTTTCCATCGAAGCGTGGCTGTATGCAGAGCGATGTCGACTGGACCGAAGATGGTTTTGATCTGCACTGCTTTCAAGAAGCGACAGCCCACGTGCTGAAGCCGAGAAGCAGTACAGCCTGTAAATGCAGCAGTGGTAAACGACCCATTCACGATGCGGCGCCGCTGTTTCTCGTAGCGGGTCACTGTCGCTTAGAATGGCCAGGGCTTGCCAAATATCTTGACTGGTTCAGGAATTTTGTTTCAAACATTCATTTATTTCCTTCTCCATTAGATGAAATGAGGCCTTTACGGCTACAACTTCTACTATTAGCAAAACTACTAATACTCGAGATCAATCGCGGCTCCATCCGTCCGAAGCGCAACATCGACTTCGAAGGTTAGGAGTCACCAAACGTTTTTATTCTATATTTTGAATGTGAATGCTTTATTTCAGACAACCGAAAAAAAATTACAGGGGAGATGTTACCGAGTAAACATCGCAATGAACACAAAAATATCACAGAAGCGGTCGTCTTCGGGGGATGCCGAAAAGGCAAACGAATTACCTGACCAAGCGACAACCCCCGCCCCCCCCCTACACACAACTCAGCAGCAACGTGGCAAAGTACAAAATGTTCGAGCTCAGAAAACATAATACAGAAAACATGATACAGAAAACAAACTCCATTTGATAAAAAGTGTACATAACACAAGTAAAGGTAGAATTTGTATTACTTAAGAATTGGCATTGCAAGTATAAACAAGATCACAAAGTAGAAATACAGAGCGATATTCAATGGTAATATTACGCTTATATATATCATAGCTTGTTCACTGTAGCCCCAGCAAATACACATCAACTATCTATTTGAAAGATTGTACAGAAAGAGAAGAGTGTATCAATGTAAGAATAACAGGGTGTTCGTTCAAAAAGTCGGGAATTATGTAGGTTGTCTTTTGCGACCCATAGTTAGCGCGGATTCTTTCTTTATTGTAGCTCGCATGCCCTAGATTGTATTCGTGGTTTTTCTATGCGTATTGTTCCAGGAAGGCATGAGAATTATTTTTGAACTGTTCATAAATGAACAAAGCCATTTTTTTGTTTATGCTGTTTTGAATAGTCAGTATGCTATGCTTGTGGAAGAGTGGGGCAGCGTGGGTTCTAGGTGATTCATTTTCTATGGAGCGTACTACTTTCTTTTGGAGCACTAGAAGATTATCTAAATTTACTTTGCCAGTTGTTCCCCGCGAAGTTTAATCGCAAAGCACAGCCGCAGATAATTTGTTTCACCAAAATATTTTCGAAATTTCGCATTTATCACAGGTCAAATGTTGTTGCAGACATACATCTTTTAAGGGACGCATGTTTACCATCTAATGGGGCATTTTTTTCAAGACTAGCAATCTTATATCGGTATTGTACAGCAATTGAATATCGCGTGTAGTAGATGTTAAATGTTTTTGAACCGAATATCAGTGAAGTCCCCTTATCTCATAATGGACAGCATCACTAGGTCAATTGGCATCGCAAACATGTGTTTCTAAGGTATAGTGGGCCACTAACTAACCCCCCACGACTGTGTTGCTCATTTGAAGAAGTAACTATTGCAAAGTCGCTTTTTATGTTTGTGCGGATTGCGGTAGCAGTTATATGCGTATCCTTTTTGTATTAGTATCGTGGAACCTCCTTTCGTGAGCCTCAATATCACTCTTCTCTTGCGTATTTGTTTGAGGTTTTCTTGTTGTTCCTTTGTCTTTAGTGAACTTACTTTTGTGGTACAGTGTAAAACCACATAAAAATGCAGCCAGGAGAGACGGTTCACTTTGGGTCTGTTTAATGGAGGGTAGGCTTGAAGACGGGAATAAATACAGGGCTCAGTAGTTGATTTTGTCGCCCTAAAATGCTTTCATAAAGGCTTGAGCAGTCAAATATTCAGAATAATTGATGATCCTAGATTTAAACCCGTGTTTTTTAAGAGGCTAGAAATTTGTCAATGATAACGTAACGTAGTCATACACAGTGAGGGGCTCAGTTTTTAAACCCCGAACTCTTCTTTTTTTTAACACTCAAATTTAGTTCTCTTGGTTATGAACTATGTGTTCTTCAACAATTTGTTGGTTCTGGTAAGAGGCGGAGGCCAGATATAAAGTAGCTGTCGTAATTTGATAACTGTGGGGCCGTGGTTCCCGCAATGCATCACGAGCAGAGAAGGGAAAGTTTCAAAAGATTAGTACCATTATTCTAATCTTGATTAAGCACTTGCACATAAGGGGATTGCTATCTTTTATGCATTTTGTGCTGCAGTATCCCCAAATCCGTTATTATCGCTTTAATGAGTATATGCACCTATTGTTTTTCACTATGTGTCGCGAGAAGCAAGGTTTCAAGCAAATGGCATTAATATAATAATGTGCCACTCTTTCCTCGGAACCGGTTATTAGGAGATTGCGAGAAAAGGACATCTTTGAGAGAGGTCAATTGTTGTCTGTGCAATCTATGATTTTGACTTGCTGGGTATATTACCTTACGTCTTTTGTCTTCTTAATTCCTTTTATGCGGCAAACCATGTGCATTCGCAACACACCGGGCATCATGAGATGACAGGCAATTTGTACCTCCGATCACAAGAGATGTGTTTGAACTGCAGAAAGGGCACCGAGATGTCATGACGATTTCGCTACCAGCTATTGGCTTTACTTTACTGCTGATACGCCAGTATTTGTGCATTTATTAAGGCGTGCAGCCTGTGTTTGGGCAACGTCATACGCGGGATGGCTCTGAATTATTTTCTTTGCATTTCATATGCATAACAGTGGCTCAGCCTCTGCTCATTCACCGGAGTCGGCGCGAATAATAGATAATCGAGCAAACGTTGCGCATTCATTATTCCCATGCGTGGGGCAACGTGATACGCGGAATGATTCACTCTCTCTCTCTCTCTTTCTCTCTGTTTGTGTGTTCGTATAGCTTTCTCTCTCTGTCTCTCTCTCTACTCTCGCTTCCCACTTTATAAGACTATTTTGGCACAACCAATGCAGCATGGAGTGCCCCGCCTGCGCCGGCAGGAAACGTCATACCAGATACCTGGGAGTCAAGAAAATATTATGTCGACCATGGTGGAAAGGCCCTTTGGTACGCAAACAGCACTCCGTAACCCGAAAGAATATCGTTACCTGGTGGAGTGGTTAGGTGACACTTCCTACTGCTTCCTACTAGCAAATATCGGCCCTCCTTTCCGAGCAGCTGTAGAGGAACACAGCACAGGGGTGGTTAAGCTAGCAATACAGCAGAGATTAGAGAGGATTTCTGGGTCCGGACCGGCTCCCTTTGGAACTTGAGAATGGCAATGTTCAACACTCGAACCCTTTCTAGAGAGATAAGCTCAGCTGTACTACTGGAAAAGCTCTTGGAGATTACGTGGGTATTACAGGGTAAACGAAATTAGAAGAACATGACATAGTTTCATGGAGCTGACTACCAGGTATAATTTGTACTAGAGAACACTCGGGGTTGGATTAGTAATCCTACAGCCCGGGGTTGGATTAGTAATCCTAAGAGAAAGAGAAGTAAACGAGGAAGAATTCTTCAACAGTACACTGAGTTGCATCCTTCGTGATCACGCTACACAAGCCATACAGGTTTAACCTACTACACGCCTGTGCGCCAACAGGCGTTTTTGGAAATCGTAGAGGAAGAAGATGTGGCTCCTGGCTCGAGGGCATGAGCATCATTATCATTGTAGCCAAGTCATCGCCATTAAAAGGGTCGTTCGATCAGGGGTCCCACGGCTTCGTTTCCTGGCGGCGCACCCGCAACGAGGTGCCCGATCCGCAACATTTGGTGCCGAAACCCGGGAAAACGAGCGGCTCCCACCGACGTGGACAGCGAGCGACGGCGACGACGGGTTTCTTATAGAAACGGTCGGCCAAGCAGGCTTCGTCCTTCTCGGAACCGCACCCAGGGAGACAACGCGCGGACCGGGCTGCCTACCAAGCGAGTAAGCCGGACTTTTTCGCTGAACGATGGACCGGCTGAAGGCGAAACGCGCTGCAAGGCGAGCCCAAGCGACGAAAATTTCGACAGAGGCGACAGCACTCATCGAGAGCGGCTGCTCCGACCGGCTCGCGCTCCGGAAGGTGTTGGACAAGCTCATGGCTAGCCGCGAGGAGCTTAGCAAGATCGACGCCCAGGTCGAGGACGCGGTTCCTGTCGAGGAGCTGGAAAGGGAGTACGAGTCGGCGGCCCGTTACAACGACCAGACGCTCGAGCCTCTGACTCGCCTTACGTACCGGCTCGAGGAACTCGGCGTCAGCGACGTGGCGCAACCTGCCCCCTCGGCTGCGGTTAGCACGCCACAGGCCCCAACGACGGTTCCATCTCAGATCTCTGGACCCCGTCTGCCCATGCTCACCATCCAGCCCTTTCATGGAGACGTGTGTAGCTGGACGTCGTTTTGGGAGCAATTCAACGGCGCAGTCCACACCAACCAGGCTCTCACCGCTACCGATAAGTTTCATTACCTCAGAAACTACTTGTCGGGTGAAGCAGCAGCTGCCATCGCCGGGCTGCCAACAACGGAGGCTTGTTATGAAAGTGCCGTTCAGCTGCTGAAGGACAGGTTCGGCGACAAGAGCCGTATCATACAGCGGCATTTTCGAAACCTCCGCGAGCTACAGCCCGTGACGTCTCACTCGGAGGACAAGGAGCTGCGCAGGCTTTATGACTGTGTTCAGCTGAATGTCCGATGCCTGAACGTGTTGGACGTCCCAACGAGCAGCTTCTCGGCGATGCTATACGACATCCTGCTCGAGGTTTTGCCGGAAGAGATCGTTGTGGCGTTTCACCGACACGTCCGCCTCCAAGCCAAATCAACGGCTACGGCATCGTCTTCTGGTGATGCAAACGTGACGGCGTGCCACCAACTGGAGCAACTTTTGTGGTACTTGCAAATTGAGCTCGAGGCGAGAGAGAGAAGTGCTCCACTGGAAACTTCGGCAGACTCAAGCGACCCTCTACAAAGCAACAGCCAATCAACGTCCGTTCTACACGCCTACCAAGATGTGATGCTCAAACGAAAAGTGTGCTTTTTTTGCAGATCGCCAAAGCACGTGACCGAGGCATGCCATGCTTCTATGAGCATCCCTGAAAAGAAGCGGCGGCTCACGAAAGCTATGCGATGCTATAGATGCACGATGGTGGGCCATCGATCGAAGGAGTGCCGGCGAAATATATGGTGCAGGATGTGCAAGGGGAGACATGCAACTGTCATGTGCGACCCTCACTATGCATGCAGAGTGAAGAAAGACCAGAAGCACACTGGCCACAACTTCAATTTCCCGGTGCAGACGCAGGCCACCAAGTCGATATCTAGCCGCCAGCAAGTAATGGTTGGCGTCCTTCAGACGAAGGCGCTTCGAAAAGCGGACACTAACGCGGACATCCACAACGCCTGCATCACGAAGACCATGAAAACGACCCATAGCGAATCACCGAGTGGACTTCTGGAACTGAATTGTCCGGCGCACGATCCGCGGAAAAGACACTGAAGGGCATTTTGGACTGCGAACGATTCTCAAAGATCAAGAAAAAAGTACCCTTGAAGATAAACATCTCCGTGAGGTCATCTCTTTTCGTTGCCTTCGGCAGATGTCAGACGGCAGCGCATCGCTCGAGCGGGACAACCGTACACGTCGACGGTTCTGGTCAAGGAAACCAGCAGTCAAGCTGAACGACTCATTGCAAGATGAAGCTCGAGGTTCCACGACCGAGAAACGGAAGCAATCAGCAAAAGGGCCGAAAAGACAATCCAGTCTGAACTGCCCTGTATGTCGTGTTTTTGCCTAGAACTGTGGTGCTATGTTTTTGCCAGGAGAACTTAAGAACTTGCCAGGAGAACTTAGAACTTAATGTTTTTTTCACATCTGTTTTGTGGCCGGGAGAATGTTGGAAATCGTAGAGGAAGAAGATGTGGCTCCTGGCTCGAGGGCATGAGCATCATTATCATTGTAGCCAAGTCATCGCCATTAAAAGGGTCGTTCGATCAGGGGTCCCACGGCTTCGTTTCCTGGCGGCGCACCCGCAACGAGGTGCCCGATCCGCAACATTTGTCAAATGTTGCGGATCGGACACCTCGTTGCGGGTGCGCCGCCAGGAAACGAAGCCGCGGGACCCCTGTACGAATGATTCTTTTAATGGCGATGACTTGGTTACAATGATAATGATAGTAATGCACGCTCCGCTCGAGCGCTGGGTCTCTTCTTCTTCGTCGCCCGCTAGTCTCCAACATCCTCCGGGGCCTCAAGTGTGGCGGGATCCAGTTCTAGAAGACGTAGCTTCTGTACTGGCCTCTTGATGAGCTTGCCTCCTGGCAACCGCACTGAACAGGCTCGAACCAATCCGTCAGTGCCTGGGTACACTTCTTGAACCCGGGCTAGTGGCCAGAATAACTTGGGCGTCTTAGGAACGTCCACCAGCACAATGTCGCCAACCTTTAAATTTGTTGAGCGATGCGTGGGCGAGCGATGCGCTGACGGTAGCCGCAACAAATATTCATGTTTCCATCGCTTCCAAAAATCTTCCATCATTTTCTGTCGATGTTGAAAGCGCCGGCGACAGTCAGTTCCATCGTGCGTACTCATCTCGTTCGACTTCGTCATTGCTTCAGGTAACGTAGTTAGTGCCTGACCAACTAAGAAGTGTGCTGGCGTGATGGCTACAGGATCGCTTGCGTCATTCTCACTGTATGTGAGTGTCCGTGAATTAATTACCGCTTCAATCTCGGTCAGAATGGTTGAAAGTTCTTCCGAGCAGAGGCAGCTTCGCCCTAAAACTTTGCGGAGTGTTGTTTTCACGGTTCCGACTAGCCGTTCCCACCAGCCTCCCCACCATGGGGCCGCTTCAACTATGAACTTCCAACTAATTCTCTGATTTGCAATGAAATCCTGGAAGTCGTCTTGTTTCATCACTTTCCACAGTCTTTGTAGCTCCCGAGACGTTCTCTTGAAGGTTAGGGCATTATCGGAATAAATTGTGCTTGGGAGCCCCCTTCTCGCAATGAAGCGCCGAAAAGCCAACAGGAATGCAGGTGAGGACATATCCGAGACCAGTTCCAAGTGCAATGCTCTTGTTACGGCACACGTGAAAAGTACGATGTACACCTTTCTGTCAGAGCCCTCTGACGACCTCGCATACAATGGTCCGGCGAAATCAAGTCCTGTAGTGTCGAATGGTTTCGCCTTCTCCACCCTGCAGGTGGGAAGTGGTGGATACGGCGACACGATGGGTTTAATGCGAAACCGGGCGCATAGCACGCATCGATTGATTACTTTCTTCGCCGCTTGTCGTGCTCTTGGGACCCAAAATCGCTCTCGTACGCTGTTTATCATTGCAGTCACTCCTCCGTGCATGACTCGACGATGGGCATCCGTAAACACAAGTTCAGTGAAGCGATGTCTACTTGGAAGTAGCATCGGATGCTTCACGTCCCGGCTGTCGGTGAGGTTTTGTAGCCTTCCCCCGACGGTGTTGGACAAGCTCGTGGCTAGCCGCGAGGAGCTCAGCAAGATCGACGCCCAGGTCGAGGACACGGTTCCTGTCGAGGAGCTGGAAAGGGAGTACGAGTCGGCGGCCCGTTACAACGACCAGACGCTCGAGGCTCTGACTCGCCTTACGTACCGGCTCGAGGAACTCGGCGTCAGCGACACGGCGCAACCTGCCCCCTCGGCTGCGGTTAGCACGCCACAGGCCCCAACGACGGTTCCATCTCAGATCTCTGGACCCCGTCTGCCCATGCTCACCATCCAGCCCTTTCATGGAGACGTGTGTAGGTGGACGTCGTTTTGGGAGCAATTCAACGGCGCAGTCCACACCAACCGGGCTCTCACCGCTACCGATAAGTTTAGTTTCTAAGGTAATGAAACTTATGTCAGATGTCATAAGTCAGATGTCAGACAGACGGCAGATGTCAGACGGCAGCGCATCGCTCGAGCGGGACAACCGTACACGTCGACGGTTCTGGTCAAGGAAACCAGCAGTCAAGCTGGACGACTCATTGCAAGATGAAGCTCGAGGTTCCACGACCGAGAAACGGAAGCAATCAGCAAAAGGGCCGAAAAGACAATCCAGTCTGAACTGCCCTGTATGTCGTGTTTTTGCCTAGAACTGTGGTGCTATGTTTTTGCCAGGAGAACTTAAGAACTTGCCAGGAGAACTTAGAACTTAATGTTTTTTTCACATCTGTTTTGTGGCCGGGAGAATGTTGGAAATCGTAGAGGAAGAAGATGTGGCTCCTGGCTCGAGGGCATGAGCATCATTATCATTGTAGCCAAGTCATCGCCATTAAAAGGGTCGTTCGATCAGGGGTCTCGCGGCTTCGTTTCCTGGCGGCGCACCCGCAACGAGGTGTCCGATCCGCAACATTTGGCTACAAGTCAAAGGAAAACGAAGTCCAAAGCGAAACCACGCGCAATTTCCCGGTGCAGACGCTGGCCTCCAAAACTGCATCTACTGCGCTCACTAGCTGCCAGCTGGGCGAAGATGTTCACCTCCAGACCTTCCGGTCGTGGATCATCGGTCCCAGCGACGCGCGCTACATACGCGGCATTTTGGACGGTGGCAGCCAGCACACGTTCATCAAGGAAGGCCTCGCTTCGAAGTTAAAATTAAAAGTCGTGGGAGAGAGAAGCCTCGCCGTCAATACATTTGCATCGGCCGTTCCTTATGAACTACGAAAGTGCAAAATAGTTGAGCTCCGGCTTCATAGCCAGTTCGACGATGCGCATCAAGTGATCGAGGCGTTCACCGTACCCACGCTCTGCCGAAACATCGCGGATACGGACATCAACGGCGCTTTCGCTACACGGCTGAGAAAGTTAGACCATCGGCTGGCAGACGAAAGAACGGTTCCAGAGGTATGTGAGGAGCCAGGCATCAGCCTTCTAGTAGGCTCCGACCAACTGTGGAGAATAGCGACGAGGGACACGATTCGGTGCAACAAGGTTAACGGTTTAGTGGCCCTAAACACTATGCTTGGATGGACGCTGCAAGGTCCAGCTGAGAAACGGACCCCGACACTTTTCCCCCAGCAAGCAAAGTGCGGCGTCCTTCAGGCGCAAGTACTTGAGAGAGTGGACAGGAACGCTGACATTCACAACGCCTGCCTAACGAAGAACAACATCGACACGACCCACAACGAAACCCTGGGTGGACATTTGGAACCACCGTCTACGCGGCCCGATCATGACTGCTGTGACAACAAAGCAAGAAATAGATCAAGCGAACCGTCACATAACCTTCGACGGACGTCAGACGACTTCGCATCCATCGAGCGGGAAGATCACATACCTCGACGGTCCTGGACAAGGAAACCAGCTGTCAAGCTGCATGAACCATTTAAAGATGAGGGTCGAGGTTGCACGACCAAAAAAAGGAAGAAACCTGGAGGAGGGCCGAAAAGACAATGTGCTCTGAACAGTCCTCTATGTTGTGTGTTTGACTAGCTAGAACTACGGTGCAGTGTTTAGGCCAGGAGCCGCTTGCTACATGTGGACGTTGTTTCACTCTTTTGTGGCCCGGAGAATGTTGGGAATTGCGAAGAAGAGGAAGAAGGTGTGGCTCCTGGCTCGAGGGCATGAGCATCATTATCATTGTAACCAAGTCATCGCCATTAAAGGGTCATTCGTTCAGGGGTCCCACGGCTTTTGTTTCCTGGCGGCGCACCCGCAACGAGGTGTCCGATCCGCAACAGGCGTATTTCTTTAATTGTGAAGTGTTAGCCTGCCCGTATATTCCTTATACATGTCGTATAAATGTCTCATGTACGTTTATATAACGTGGTAATTTCTTTTTTAGGCACGGAGTTTAAGCACGGCATTGGTGTGTACTCATTCAAACGCTTTCTCATATTCTATATATATTGGTTTCTTGAATTTCTGGTAATTTTGAGGATATTGTATTACTCTGGATTTGTGTGGTTGAGTACATTTTCCTAAACCCAGCCTGCTATCTTGGTTGTTGGGAATCAAGGCTGTCACCTATGCGTCTAACTAAACATTTTGAAAGCAGTCTGTAACTAATGAGATAAGCTGATGGGGCTGTTATTCTTAAGGTCCTTGGAATACCCGTTTTAAAATCACCATAAATTTAGTATTTTTCACAGCTATGGCCACTTTTAAATACAACAGCATTCGTAAAACAGTGCAGAAAGCTTTTCTAGTACAATATCACCAAATTTATTGTAAAGATTCACGGTTATGCCATCGGCACCTGCAGTTGTCCACATTTCGTGCCCTTAAGAACCCTTACTACGTACTCTTTTCCACCTAGTGGGACACCGCAATTCAAAGTTGTACGCTCAGTAGTTTCCCCTGAACCAATGACGCTGTTATACAGCCTAGTCTAGACTCATTCCGCTTCTTTATTATCTTGTCCACGTTGTGCGCAAGAGTACCCTATCGTTTCTGAGTCCGTACTTTCTGTCTTTGCCGATGAATATCTTCCTCTCAGTTGTTTTTATACTTGTTTCTATTTGCAGCATTTTCTCGAGCACTGCCATAATATATAAACTTCAACTTCAACTTCAACTTTATTTTCACATTTTTTCCTGTTACAGAACAAAGTAGAAAAAATGTTGGACAGGAACAAAAAGCTACAGCAAAGTAGCTTGACGGGGTTCCTGCCCATTTCTTGACATCGAGGAAAACAAGCAAAGATTTAAAAAAAGAGCATAAAATACACGTGGGCGACATGTTGCATTGTCAATAACATTCATAAAAACACCAAAAACATTCATTTTAAAAATATAGAGGAGTACACGTATGATAGAACAATCTTACCTAGTTTACATTTCACATATACCAAGAAGGTGTACATACTGGGAAACGAGAAACATACTGGGAACGAGAAATAAAAATTTTTTCACTAAATATACATGTATTAACCACAAGGCATCAACGAAATTCTTTCACTAACATAGATTTAATAGACATAATTTAAGTCATGAAAGATTGAACAATTACATACTGCGCAAACATGCAACTTGTAAAAAAAAGGCGTAATTATTTATTTTGCAGTGTGAAGATATCTTTTTAACTCTTTTTTTGTGATAGTGCACAAATCGATTTCCTGGCTTTGAAGGTGTTCTAAGTAAGTGGGCATGCAGTGCTCTAGTCTATCGAAACCGTGGTTTGTGCGAGAAAAAGGTATTAACCATGGGTGGCTATTCCTAACATTATATTGGTATTCATGAGGCGTCCTGAGATTACGTAACTTTAAGAAAAGTTCATTTTTAAATTTTAAACTGTGCTTATATTTTATGATTACATTAAACTGAAAACTGTGTGGCAGGGGAAGCACGTTTAGCGTTTAGAATAACTCGGCCGTGTGCGCGTCATAAGAAGCGTTTGCGATGTGGCGGATTGCCTTTTTTTGCAATTAAACAAGCTTGTTAATGTTGCTTTGTGATGTGTTTCCCCATACCAGGTTGCAGTTTTCATGTGAGGCGCAAACATAGAGTTGTAAAGTAACAGTTTAAGTTTGGATGGAAGTACCTGCCGAAATTTACAAGGACACCGCATGCCTTTGACAATCGTTTGGCCACATGATCGACTTGTGTATTCCAGTTCAAGTGCTGATGAAAAATCACTCCCAATGTCTTCACCTCCTGCACAACTTCTATGTTTTCTGATCCTAAGGGTAAACTGAGGTTACGATTCACTATGTTCTGTACAGGTGTAAATAAAACAGCTTTTGTTTTGGATCCATTTATTTCAAAGCAATTTATTTCAGTCCACTTTAATATTTCTAGTAATTCAATATTAGCTGCGTAAGTGAGATCGTGAACATTTGTGGACTGAAGGAAGAGGGTAGTGTCATCTGCATACATAATACACTCGGCATTTTTATTCTGCTTGGTTATATCATTTACGTAAATATATAAAGAGTAGTGGTCCCAGTAAGCTACCCTGCGGAACTCCGGATGTTATTTCTAATAAGGAGGAGCGATTTTCATTAATTACGACACACTGCTTTCTATGTGTTAGGTACGACATTAAACGCCCAAGTGAAATACCGCGGAATCCATAATGTTCAAGTTTAACAGCTAGTATTCTGTGATTGATTCTATCGAAGACCTTCGAGAAGTCAATATATACACCCAGGGTAAGAAGCTTATTTTCGAAACCGGTAAGGATAAATTCTTTTTGTGTTAATAACGGCATTTCGGTAGACATACCGCTACGAAAACCAAACTGTTTCGGAGATAATAAAGAGTGTTTCTGGCAAAAACATGAGACACGTTTGAATATAATTTTTTCTAGACCTTTAGAGATGATAGGTAATATTGATATCGGCCTGTACTTTGAGAAACTGTTTCTGTTCCCTGATATAAATATTACAGTTACTCTTGCACGTTGCATATTTGTCGGAAAAGTACCCGTAGATAGACAAAGGTTAAAAATAAACGAAAGTACTGGTGACAAGATGTCAAGGGTATATTTAATGGGCCTGATTTCTATATCATCAATATCACGAGCCCCGCTATTTTTCAGGGATGTGAAAGTTGAGTGTAGTTCCTCTGGACACGTGGGTTCTAGAAAAACCGTTTCCAAATTCGGAGCATCTAAGAATTGCTTTACTGCATGACACTCTACGTTCGATTGGGGGGAGAAAAAAGTTGTGAAATACGTATTAAATTTATGGGCTAATTTCTTACCCTTCAATAATGCATTATCAATTTTTATTTCAAGCTCATCTTGTCGATAAAAATTTTTGTTCGGGAGCTTATTTATTTCTCGCCAGATTAAATCGCTATTTCCAAGTCGTCCATTAAACAGGTTTTTAAAGTAGGCATTTTTTGGTACTGCGCAGATATTTGGTTACGTGGTTTCTGAATTTCCTAAATTTCGAAAGATCGCACGGGTTCTTGGTTTTTGCAAATTTGGCGAATAAAGCATCCTTTTCTTAAATCAATCTATACGACTCATGTGTCATCCATGGTTTTCGTAGCTTTTTCGACTTTTGACCTGTTTGAACTTAAAACATTTCAGATAGGTAAACTTAAGCAAACTCATGAAGACATTATATGCTTCCTCCGCACTCGTGCACTCATATACCTGGTTCCAATTTATTTTTATCATCTCAGATCGGAACGCATCAAAGGTGTCGATGTTTATGTCCTGTACAGTGTACGACTCGGATTTGGAGGTTCTATTTTTAAGACTGGATTTGTGTTTGTAAAGCATATAGACAGGCAGGTGGTCACTAACTCCCGATATAATCGTGCCAGACTTAACGCAATTCTCACTATTGTTCGTACTAAATAAGTCTAATGGGGTTGACGAATTACAAGTTATGCGTGTGTGTTCTTTTATGACATTTGCACAATGGAAAGACTCAAGCAATATTTTGAAATCGCGGGTAGAGGCTGTGTTCTGAAGCATGTTAATGTTACAGTCTCCGCCAATGATTACGTTAAAATTGTTCGTGTCGGCGAAATTCAATAGACCGCTCAGAAAACCAAAAAATGTGCTAACGCACCCGTCAGGGGGGCAGTACACTACCACAAACAAATATGTAGCGTGTTCCAACGTGAGAGCTTCGTAATCCGGCGTGATTTGTGTGAACTGCGGTAACAGGGTACATAACATTTCTTCGGATTACAAGTTGCAAAACACCACCACCACGTCGAGAGCATCTGTTTAGATAATAACTTTGGTATCCTGGTAAGCGAAGTACATCTGATTCACAAGAATACCACGTTTCTGTGAGCATGATCACATGAAATCGGACAAGAAATGTACTAATGAGCATGCGCAATTCATCAGCCTGGTTCCGTGCAGACTGCGTGTTGCAATGTAAGAATGCTAGATAACCACTATTCGCAGGGAACGTGATATCGCCCGGAGTAGCCATTTGGCGAAAACATCCAGAAATTGCAGATTGGCATACACCAAGAACAGATTAAACTAAAACCTGACGCGCGTCGCGCATCTGTGCCAAGTCAGCTTCGCAGCATATCAAGAGGGGGCGGGACTGCTCCGTTTGCCGTGCGTACACTTTTCCATCCTTCGTCCACGCAAATCGCCAGTTCATCTCTTTTTTCTGTGCTATTGTCATCCCAAGTAACCTTTTTATTGGAGGGCACAAATGCTCAATAACGAAGACCGGTTTTCTTACTGCGAAACCTAGTTCATCTGTGGCAACCCTTGTCTTTCGTGCTTTCCCAAGAACTGCGTCTCGCTTCAACCTGTTTTTGAAAACTACCACAATGCCCGGAGTGGCATCAGAGCTTGGGCTCTGAACCTGGACTGAATCCTGGCCACCAGCGGTATTTCTACGCGCGGGAATACGGTGGCAGATTTCAACGTCATGTTCTGAGATCTGTTCTCTTAACGCATCCTTGACCTTAGTAAGCACGGCAATAAGGTTCTCGTTTTTTTTCCTGCGGGATTCCTTTAACTTCCAAATTTTTGTTTCTGGAGTACTGGTCCTGCGCTGTGATGCGCAACGAGCTTTCTTTTGCCATGCCCCTTAGCTCAGCGAGTTCCTGTGCGATTTCCTAGTTTTTCGTTTTCAGCTGCGAGTTTTCTTTCTTTAAAGGAGCCATGAAGACAAAATACAAGTTGGGTTTATTAAAAAGACGGCTTAGTCCCGATAACAATGATACCAATATCATCGCAATCTTCGAACAAATAACGGAGATATTGAAGAAAACGTGTGAAGCAGTCGCGACCCCCTAGCCAATTTCCCGCAACTTTTCTATGACGTCACGGAACCTTGTTTGTGTGATTGGCGGCGGCCTAGCTCACCTGTCGTGACGACACATGACTGGACGTCTGTAATGGGGCCTCTAGTTCCATTTGACCGCATAACTTGAAGGCTAACGTACAGTTAACGCACTGAAAATTATGTTTTATTGTTGGCCCGTGTGACGTCAATCTTGCTCATAACACGTCACTGTGGCGCAAAATTTGAAAGTTTTTAAATACTTCTTGCTTTTTTTTTCGTTAAAAAAACATCTTTTGTGGCTGTAATGGAGCTAAGTGAGATACTGAATCCTAGTTCTTTCAAATTAAACGGAGTTGTATTTTCTCTTAATGGCTCCTTTAACGCCGCACATTCCTTTTTAAGATCTTCGACATCTTTAGTCATGTAGTCAAGGCCACTCTTTAGTTCTCTAATTTCTTTTCGCATTTCACGCTTAAAATCCGATTCACTTGCCATATCTAGCAAAAACAGGGCTTGTGGTGAACAACAGTTTTTGTGTCAACAACACAGGGCAGCAGAGGCAGCAAAGGCAGAAATGCGTAGCAAAACAAATGCGATATTTCCAACCTGTGAAATAAGCAGAGGTAAGCGTCTGCTCTGCTCGCCGCCTCCACTGCCAAGTAGCTGCGACGATAGTTGCACCCTCCTTTTCAAGTCAGCAGGGCACACGTGGTTCCTCGTGGGCGGAAGCACACCGTTTGTCGGTGTAGCCACGTCAGTCTACTCCCGATGACTGTCGCTGTAGCCGTGCGCAGTAGCCGTGCGTCTGCGGAGGCCTGTGAAATAAGCAGAGGTAAGCGTCCGCTCTGCTCGCCGCCTCCGCTGCCAAGTAGCTGCGACGATAGTTGCACCCTCCTTTTCAAGTCAGCAGGGCACACGTGGTTCCTCGTGGGCGGAAGCACACCGTTTGTCGGTGTAGCCACGTCAGTCTACTCCCGATGACTGTCGCTGTAGCCGTGCGCAGTAGCCGTGCGTCTGCGGAGGCCTGTGAAATAAGCAGAGGTAAGCGTCCGCTCTGCTCGCCGCCTCCGCTGCCAAGTAGCTGCGACGATAGTTGCACCCTCCTTTTCAAGTCAGCAGGGCACACGTGGTTCCTCGTGGGCGGAAGCACACCGTTTGTCGGTGTAGCCACGTCAGTCTACTCCCGATGACTGTCGCTGTAGCCGTGCGCAGTAGCCGTGCGTCTGTGGAGGCCTGTGAAATAAGCAGAGGTAAGCGTCCCCTCTGCTCGCCGCCTCCGCTGCCAAGAGTTGTTAAGTTGTTGTTAAGTTGTTAAGTTGTTAAGAGTTGTTAAGAGTTAATTTGTAAAACAAACGAATGTCGTTTGTTTTACTTCTGTTCATTAGTTACAACAACTCTACTAATTGAACTTTATTCCCGGTACTTGTCACTTTTATGAACTTATGCCTCCCAATTAGTTTTTTATTTTATTAGTTTAATAGTGTGATCTCGACATGCTCCTTCTACTACACAGGCTACAGATTCCGCTGGTGACGTCATGAGGTTGCCATTTAGCCTCTCTAAACTCTCCTACTTGTCCTCATTTACATGTGCAAATTAGTTTTGAAAAATATTTTTAAACTCCTCCGTCTTGGCTCCGACTGGCTCTAGGACAGGTTTCTTATAAATTACAAATTTTCGGTTTTTGCTCATGATATTCGTCTTACCTTGCACCTAACCATTCTTTAATTGCCGCTACCTACCTTACTTAGCAATCTTACTCAATATCTCACTTAGTATCCCAATGTTACTTACTATGTTACTAAAAAGTCCTGCACAATACGTGAGTTGTCACTTAAACAAAACCAATTTCGTTTTTGTTGTGTTATCGCATCAATGTTTTTGTCCAGTTTCTATGTTTTCGTTTGTCGAAGAATGTGTTAATCAATCTCAGGATATTTCTCCCCAGAATCCCAAAACTGAAACTCCTCGACTCTTGCGTTTGTCTAATCTAAAGTTCCCCACTGATCTATCCCCAATTTGCTACTTACCGACTTTAGTGTTCTTCTGCTTTCTCAATCGTGAACATTGGCCTTTCCTACTTAATTCCTGATTACACGTCATCGTAGAAAATATATACAGCTTTATCAGCCTTCCTAGTTTTTGGCAATTGGGCATTCACTATCTTTACCCTGTATCAGTTCTTTAGGTTAGTCGCAATGATTGCGACAGATTTCGTTCATTCTGTAGGATTATCCCTAGTTATTTTTTCCCTATAAATAAAGATACCTCCCCGTGTTCGTTCTACCCTTGGCGTCCTCTGCAACACAAAATATGGCCGGTAGTTAGTTCTACTAACCCTCTCCTATTCTTCTAAGTTCGCTTAACCCTATGCCTATTTCACCTGATGTCTGAGAGCGCCCTACTAGTACAGATAAGTCCCCCCCCCCCACCAGAGAAGATGCGGGCGTAGAACGTTGCCAGAGTAAAGTTCTAAAAGCGCCCTGTCCGGACACGGAGATTCTTAGCACCCTTTGCTGTTCTGGCCTGACAGCCGCCTGGGCATTTAGGATAAACGGAGAATACTCAAGTGATATGAGCTTTGTAGGCGAGTTGTTCCTGCTGAATGAGCCTTCCAAACACCTGCAAAGAAAGATACATGAACTACAATGAGAAAGAACGGACGTGGCGCTAAAATACATATGTATTGCAATAAGGTAATGGGGAATGAGCCTGCCGAACGCGCCTTCTTCGTGTTTGGAAAGGAAACGCTAGAAGATATAAAAGAGTATATCTACTTTCGACAGAGGGTTAGTGCTTCCCCAAAGTCAAAACGTAAATACGTCCCAGAAAAGTTGTGGGCTCAGGAGCACTCGGCAAGCACACCAAAATAATAAAGAGTGAATTACCTCTATACTCGAAAAAATAGGTCAACCAGTACCTACGTCCGGTGGTGACATACTGTGGTAAAACTTGCCGCCTTACTGAGCTACTTGAAAGCAAACTTATATGAGCAAAACCTGCTGTGGGAGGAATAATTGTAGGACTAACACTTCAAGACAGGAAACAAGCCTTCGTGAAACTAGGAACAAACCCGAGTAGATGAAATCCTAGTTCTAGTAAAGAAAAAGAAATGGGCTTGGCTCACATTGGAGTGAGACGAACCGCCAACCGGTGGACAATGACGGTAAGAGAGAGGATGCCAAGACATTGGTCTAGAAGGGGAAGGCCAATAACAGGATGGATCGATAAAATAGGTAAACTAGGTGGCCAATAGTCAACTCGAGTGGCAAAGACTGTAGCAATTGAAGTCATTGAGAAGGGCCTTCGCCCTGCAATGATTCTTAGTAGACTGTTGGTGATGGTGATGATGGTGATAGTGAGGTCAGAAAGTGCTACGTCTTTCAACCCAAATTAACACCCCCCGGTTTAACCTTGTAATATTTGCTGAACTGCTTGTCCAACATTAAAACTTTTGTTCCTAAAGGGTAAATGCTGTAGTATTTTAAAACTCTGACTTTACAAAGGACCTGAGAATGGAACATTGGACATTTATTATTATTTATTTCAGAACGAATTTTGCGGACGCGAGGTATGTAAACTACTCAGCTGTTGGTGTTTTGCTGTTGCCCACATACATCTTGGGAGCGCTTTGCGTCAATGTTTTCTGCAATACGCTCAGATAATGCAAACTTACTGGCGGCGAAAAAGTATGGCCTGCAAATTTTGCACAATTGATAAAATCGTACTTATTAAGAAAAGAAATAGTTTTTCCTTATCGTGTTTTTTTTTGTTTTTAGCCTGGTAATGTTGAAAATACCATTAGGAATATCGTATTTAACAAGGCGCTTTATACAACCCAAGAATTATAAAACTATCACGACTAACAGTGCAAACTTTACAACTGCATTCCATTTAATAAGCTTTCTACGCACCAGAAAAAAAAGTGGTTTTCAGTGTCAATCTAATTCGAACATGGTATGCCAATCGCCATTCTTTCGAAAAATGAATTGCGCACATTCAGTGCGGGCGTACTTACCTTGCAAAGTTCTAACTGAACTACCTGTTACTGCTACAAATATTAATGGCCTTAATGTTACAAGAACCGTATCGGTAAAAATTATGATCCTAAATTCGGCATTCGTAACTTGTCATTAGAAACTTTTTCCCGTGCAGGTATTGCGAACGACCAGTAATAACGATATTTATTGTACGCTGATTGACAAAAATTGACGACATGGACTCCTTCGATTTCCTTAAGCAATATGCGAATTGTTTAGTCATCGATTTTCTAGCCGTCTGTGGCACAAACTTTTCTAGTGCTCAAGTAAGGCTTGCCGTCGTGGTCGACTCTGGTCAGCAGGGCCTCCGACTGCAGCCGTGGTGGTACACGGGTCTTCTGAAGCTCCTTAACGCCATTGATTCTGAAGTTTATGTCAGACATTCTCCTGGGCGTTCCGATTCAGAGGTGATATTCGTACTGTATAATTTGGGAAAAGTGTTATACCGCTCACCTGCGAGCGGAAATGAATTCGTTTGAAATTTGCGAATTCGTGTTACTCCAGGGCTTTCAAATTGCAGGTGGATATCTTCCCCTTTAGAAGTTATTATCTAATATTTCAACAGTTTCTTTTGTATGATGCTGTCTATGTGGCAGGTCGGGAAAGGCATTGGTACCTGATCTGGCAACTGTCTTGATTCTGATTTTCGGACTACGGCATCCGCTGCTACATTATCCTAAAGGCTTTGAAGACTCGTTCTGTAAACACAATAGGTTTTTGATGTTGCGTTTGTTGCTTCAGAAATAAAAATTATTTAAAAATAATAATAAATAAATAAATAATTTATAAACTTATAAATGTTGCACAAGTAATTAGTAGCTTACTACACTAAGTCCGCTCAGTAAATCTATGTAGGCTCTAAAACGCGAATATTTTATCTCCTAGTAACATATGTGCTTTTAACGCGCCGTAATTTTAAAGTACATTTCTGTTTCTGAAGTCTCTGAACCAAGAAGTCAAGGTGCACCTGTGTTCGCTTTTTTCAGTATGTGCTGCCCACTGTATGAGAACACGGAATTCTTGCTAACTACGGAAAAAAACCAGCCGTGGCAGTGCCCAATAAAATCCACATCAAAGCAACCTAAATTGCAGTGATATATATGCTTCATCTTTGTACAAAGTCATCTGTGGCTGTTGGCTTGTGTATTGCCGATCTAGATTCCTATGCAATACGAAGCGTATATAGATAATAACATAGATATAGAATCGCAGAAGTGGGTTTGATCCCCATTCAGGACACGTGGTTGTCTTCACAGTCTCTCCTAAAAAAGGAACGGTAACTGTAATACTCAAAGTAATATATTTATAAAAATCCCATAAATGCAGCCTTTCTCGCGCTTCTACTAGCGTACTGCAATGGCGCGGCATTCCGTTTCAGTATTCCTTCCACGAGCACTTCACCCTTACCATACAAGACAATATGTATAATACATCTTTGGCCAGAACGCAATTCATCGACAACTCAAATATGTTCAAATACCGCCGGATGTACTTTGTTAATAATAGGCACGCCACGGTTATTCCCAAAGAAGATGCATGTCTTCTTACTCGAAAACAGGGGTGCTTCAGTGGTCGTCCCGCGCCCTGTGACACTGCCGTCCTAGAAACGTATAAAAAAATGGCGATAAACTCATTTCTTACATGTAGTGAGCCTATTCATTGCGTTACATTTGTGTTAGAATATACTCGTAAGAATTCTATGGCCTGGATGCTTTGCAAAGACACTGCGGGAGAAAATATGCCTGAAGGATAGCTGATTCAAAGTGTTTCACCTCAGTCTAAACCAACATCCCGGGAAACCAGCTCAATGGCGAATGACAACGTTCCAGGCAGTCGATGTTTGTCAGCCCAGAAGGCCACCAGTTTCACTTGGAGAGCTCTTTGTGCCAATGAAGTATTGGTAGGAGCGCTATTACGGGCAGGGAAAAAAATAATTGCTTATGAGCTCACTGCACTCTAAATGACGTTGCAATGCGCTGGTATCCTACTACCACGGACACGCAAATCCTCTTTTCTTTGGCTTTTCGCTCTCACCATCTGTTCTCCCGCCTCGCTCCTGCCATGAGAAAAACACCAAAGGTTTTCTCAAGCATGTTCTGGTTTGCCCAGTTCCAATAATCTTGCCACACTCTGTAACTTCTTTTCTTTTGCACTTGAATTTGGGAAAGTGCCACTAGGTGCAGCCTCGAGCGCTTTTTGTATTATAAGGTAGAAACAGTTTTAACGCCTTGTTTTATTTGAAATCAAAGATACAGCAGAGAAAAGGGTTTTCAATTAAACGAACAATGAAAATGCTACAATGTATTGATGCCGTGAGTTACACATGCGGAATGGTTTCCCTTTGCACAACAATATTAACAAGAATGAACGTTGCCACCGGATTTCGAAGTTTCGAATACGTTAAAAGGTCTGAATTTTTCCCTGGGTGCCATAATCAAGAGACAGACAGACAGACAGACAGACACAGAGACGGACGAAAATATTCGCTTTAAGTTAGCCTGAGGAAGACCTATTCTTTTTAACAAGTGTATAAAAAGGAGGGGACACTATTTTACGTGTAATTCACACTCAAAAGGATGAAATTGGCGTGTTAACGGAGAAATTCTGCGGGCGTTTTGAGGCAGGGGAATGACAGAACGCAACCGACTAAACCTAGCCTTCAGTGTCCAAACGGGGGCGTAGATATACATTACTACTTCACGTCCAGTCTCATGAGACGTGCTACACAAAACATATCACCGTGCAAAATGCTACCTACCATCAGCGGAGGCGTTAATGAAGATATATTTTCCAGGCTTCTGCGGAATGTACCTTGCATCATGGATGCATTTATTTTGGAAGACCCTAATGAAAATGGCTGTGGAACAATGCAAAAGACCGTATGCCGAGATTTGAAGAGTGTGTCCTGCAATACAAACGGAGTCTTGTACTGCAGACCCCGACGAACGATAGGCTCACTTCAACTGTGATTAGAGTTTCTCTCTCGCGCGCGCGGTTTACTTGGTCTCCCATTCTTTGGCCTGAAAGTATGTGGTTTAAAAGGATATAAATACTGGTATAAAAATGCTATTTTGCGGCCGCAGTCAGTGGAGATTTGTTTTCCTTGAAGTATGTACCAAATAATGTAACAATAAATCCTGAAAATTTTATCGGCCATCCAAAAAAATTGCTGGGAATTTTTCTTGTTTAAAAGCTATGAGAAATCACGCAAAAAATATCATGAAGACGCTACGTACAACAGATTACGCATGAGAAGCGTGCCCAGTGTACTGGACACTGGGACGTATTTATTGCCAAAGAAGTTGATTGAAAGGTACAATGGTGATTGAAAAATATTGCTTTGGGCAATCTCTGGATCTTATTTTGCTATAAAAAAAGTTGTTCCCGGTTTCAGAAAAAAGAGGAAGCTGCACTTGAAACACGCCATTTTCTGCAAGGTCTTGCATCATTGTCTTTGTGCTGGTGATAACATGGAAACTGTAGGTCAACTCTGGCGTTCACTTGTGGTGGAAATCCCGAAAAGAGCTCTTGCCTTCTTTCAGCAGAGTAGCACCTTGCACGTATAGCATTGAACTTGCGACTTGGCCTTGCAACCGTAAAACCGGCATCCAGGAGGGTTGGTCACTTTGTTGTGGATCTGGCCTGTGACCTTCTTGGTCACAACGAATGTCCGGTCCGGGAATTTGGACGGCATCCATGTGGTGGTGTTTAGAATGACCACTAGCATCCGCAGATGGCCTTCCACGGCATTTCCTTCCTTGGGAGCCTCGGATAAGAGCTTCTGCTACCTGCATCCTGAAGTCTACCAGATGCAGCACTTAGCTGTCTGTGTAGCCAAAGTGTAGCCTCTTTGGTGGCTTCCTCGTAATTGAGCCAACTGTTCACTAAAGAGAGATGATTAAAGTGAAAAAAGACCTTAACAGACCGCTTGTGAGCGTTCATTCTTATGCAGTAGAGACTGATCAGCAGGTTGTTGAAGGTCCACTCCTATCTTGTCGTTTTTGTAGAAACGGACGCTCGCTAGCCTTTCTACTTGAACATAATTTTTTTGCTTCTTGGCGTATTTATTTTTTTTTAATTTACATACCTATTTTGCCCGCTGGGCTTTATATTAGGGAGGACAAATAATCTGTATAAAATTCAAGATTGCACAATATTTAAAAGGTCAACGAGAAAAAATCAAATGTAAGAAAATATACAAGGATAAAATTTGTAAGACACACTTCATACCGTGAGTACAATACTAATCATACATGTGGTACATTCTGAGGGAGACGGCATTAAAAACAAGTTTAGCCCAGGTAACAAGACACATTCATTAAACAGTACGCTGGCTAACATTGCAAAAGATAAACATCAAAGAAAGTTTCAAATTCCGAGTGCATTCTTATCTACAAACATACTCTTGCAGAACACTGGGGAACGCTACATTAGAAGCAGAATCAATCAGTTCAGGAGGCAGCAGGTTCTACTCGCGTATTGTACTGGGGCAAAGGAGTTTTGGTATATGGTTGTGCGCGCGCATATTTCTTTTATCTTAAGTAAGTGGCACGGCGACCGGATGTGTATCTTAGTGATTGCACATAAGTGTCTTTGTTAAGATGTGTTCGATTGAAGACGGTATCTCGAAGGAAAGAGAGGCGGGAAATACAACGTATAGTGAAAATCTTTAACACATATGCGCCGTTTTATTTCTGTGCCGCTGCCTGGAAATGAGCAAATGCCGGTTATGGAACGGGTTACACGTTTCTGTGTCGCTTCTAGGCTACTGACAAGAATGTTTGCATGCGGATCCCACACAACAGACGCGCATTCGAGAATCTGGCAACCCCGCACGGGGCACCATGAGCAATCTTGGTGACGGTACTGGTGATACCGCGGACCCCGAGCCCCCAAACATAAGCTGGATCGAACCGTGGCGATGTGTTTATAGGTGGAGGGATAGAAACAACGAACGGTGGCCGCCGGAGCCTTGGTCAAGCTCCGGCCGATGGGCTCCCTGCCTGTCTACCAGGCAGGGAGCTCCGGGACATCTTTGACTACCAGGGTAAGGTCAAAGGAGAAAGTACCCCCGTCTCCCTGCTTTTATACTATGCCATATGGTATCTTCAAACCCCCCCCCCCCAACCAACCGTGATCGGCCCCATAAAAGGGGCCGCACCTAAGTATCTTTTCCTTCTTTGCCTTCTATCTCGCTCCCAAAGCCAGATAACTACCCTCGTTTTTTGATCGTTGAATCTGTGGACAAATCGAAGCCGGTTTCCTGTCAATTTGCATTTCTTGTTTCTAAATACCTTGAAGGTATCATCGGTAAAACATATGATGCCAAAAAGCTCCGAACTGGTGAAGTGCTAGTTTAAGTTAAAACTCAGCAGCAATCCACAATCCTCCTGAAACAAACCCGCATGGCAGATCTGGAGATCAGGGTCACACCCCACCGTAGCCTCAACAGTTGTCAAGGTGTGATCTCTGAGGCAGATCTCCTAACCGAGACAGAGACTGATCTGCTCGAAGGCCTAAAAGACCAAGGCGTGAAAGCAGTAAGGCGCATCGTCATCAGGAGAGACAACAAAGAAATAGCCACCAAACATCTGATCCTGACTTTCGACTGCTGCACACTGCCCGAGCATGTCAACGCAGGTTTCATCCGTTGTTCTGTCGGGCCGTACATCCCGAACCCGAGGCGCTGTTTCAAATGCCAGAGGTTCGGGCATGGTACCAACTCCTGTCGAGGCAGAACAACATGTGTTAAATGCGCCCAGCACGATCATCTCTCCTACAACTGCACTGCAACCAACTTCACCTGCCCGAATTGCCAGGGTCCACACGCAGCATACTCTCGCGCTTGTGGAAAGTTTCATTTTGAAAAAAAAAATCATTAACCTTAACATAATCGAAAACATCACCTTCCCAGAGTCGCGAAGGAGGTTCGCCTCCTTCCCTCTGGGCAGGTACGCCGACGCAGCTCGCCGGGGGGCGGAGCGGCATTTGGTTTCGGTGGGGACCGAGTACCGCGAGTCGGACTTGGTCCCGCCTCCGCCCCCCCCCCCCCCCCTGGGTTGCCTATGGCAGCCCAACCCGCCTCCGCACCGCTCGCTCACCCAGCAGCGGCTGTTGTGGCAACAACGTCTGTTGGGGATGTCGCTGCATCCACTGCTTCCTCTCCACCGGCCCAAATCACACGCAACGGCACGGAGATGGAGACGGAGGCCGTCGCAGCGACCCCCTCCTCCACCTCACTGCCTGTGCCACCTGTGGTGCTCCCCACGCCTTCGGCACTGGCAGCGCAGGCAAAGAACACCCGAAAGGGTACCACGTCAAGGTGGTCCAGTCCGCTGGGCACCCCCTTGCCTTCAGATGACGACATGAACGTCGAGCCCTTCCGGCTTTCATCGCAACGGAAGGAACGGGCTGCGACGTCCAGGTCAGTAGAAAAGGCAAAAAAGCCCCTACCAAGAGTGCAAGCCCCGAAAGACCTACATAAATAATCACACTCCAGTAGCTCTAACACATCATAATAAGAAGAGAAAACATAGTTCAATGGAACTGCAAAGGCCTTCTGAATAATCTTGACGACGTGCATGAGATTCTGCATGCCAACCAGCCAAGTTTAATGTGTGTCCAGGAAACACATCCTAATTCCAAACACACAAATTTCTTGAATAGTTACCTGGTATACAGGAAAGACAGGGATGGCTGCACACACTATTCTGGCGGTGTGGTCATAATTGCCCGCAAATCCTTAGCATGCCAGCTGTAGCCGTGTGCACAATATAATTTATTAGGTTGATAACGGTATGCTCTATCTACATCTCTCCTGATCTTGCTCTTCTGAGCTCTGACTTTGAGGCGCTGATCGACCAGCTTCCTGAACCATACATCCTAACAGGCGACTTCAATGCACACAATTCTCTTTGGGGCTCTTCTCGCACGGATGCCTGCGGTCGCCTGATAGAGAAGTTTTTAACATCCTCTGGAGCATGCCTTTTCAACAAGAAAACAGCCTACATACCCTAACATAGCACACAATACATACTCAAATCTTGACTTGGCTATTGGTTCGGCAATTCTCTTTCCATGTCTTGAGTGGGGTGTGGGCACTGACCCATTAGGCAGTGACCACTTCCCCACCTCACTAACACATATAGGTAAAGGCCCATGCAGTCCATCTTCCCACAACAGGTTCAACGAAGCAAGAGCTAACTGGAATACATTTACTGAGACATCCAAACTACACCACACATCCATAGCACACCTACACGTTGAAGAAGCTACCCAACTGCTCACGGCGCACATCCTCGACGCCGCCGAAAAGTCCATTCCCCTCGCCTCTGGTACCCCGCGAAACCAGAGGAGGCCGTGGTGGAATGAGGACTGTAGGCGGGCGCGAGAGGCCCAGAACAAGGCGTGGGGTATCCTCCGTCGGTACCCCACGTCGGGTAACCTTATTTTGTTCAAACGGGCCAAGGGGTTAGGAAAACGTGTGCGCCGTGAGGCAAAACGACAGAGTTGGCACACCTTCCTCACTTCTATCAACTCATACACTGACACACACAAAGTCTGGACACGAATACGAAAACTAAAAGGACAACAGACACACAGCCTGCCCCTGGTTAGTACAACAGGGGACACACTGGAAGACCAGGCTAACACACTTGCACAACACTTCGAACAAGTGTCCAGTTCGGCAAACTACACAAACACTTTCATGAAACACAAAACCTCTGCGGAAAAGAAGTCCCTGCGTGATTGCAACAAGTCGCACACTTCTTACAATTCTCCTTTTTCAATTCATGAGCTGAACGCAGCCCTGACAACATGTAAGCCTACAGCTCCAGGTGCAGACAAAATCACATACACTATGATACAACATCTACACTCAGACACCCTTGTAACACTTCTACATCTATTCAATAACATATGGCTTTCGGGGCACATTCCTCGCTCTTGGAGGGAGGCCATAGTATTGGCTTTTCTGAAGGAAGGGAAGGAACCTTCCTCTCCCGCTAGCTATCGGCCCATCGCCCTTACAAGCTGCCTGTGCAAGCTCCTCGAGAAGATGATAAATAGGAGGCTCGTGTACTTTCTTGAGTACAATGGTCTTCTCGAGAGCTGCCAGGCAGGCTTCAGGGCAGGGCGGTGCACCAACGACCAACTCGTCGCGCTCGAGTGCTATATAAAGGATGCTTTCCTCCACAAACAATATTGTATGACTGTATTCTTTGATCTAGAAAAAGCGTACGATACCACGTGGCGTATTCAGAAGTATTACAAGAAGTATTCAGAACGTTGGATTGGGAACAGGTGGGAGTAAGGGTTAATGGAGAATACCTCAGTAACCTCAGATTTGCTGATGACGTTGCCTTGCTAAGTAACTCGGTGGACGAATTACAAAGCATGCTTTCCGCACTGGGCGAACAGAGTAGAACCGTGGGCCTGAAAATTAATATGCAAAAAACTAAAGTAATGATCAATAACCTCGGCACAGCACAGCATTTTGAGATAGGTGGCGAGGCAGTGGAAGTGGTAAGCGAATATATCTACTTAGGCCAAGTTGTGACCCCAGATCCCAACCACGAGGCAGAGATAATTAGAAGGATCACAATGGGGTGGGGTGCATATGGCAGACATTTTCAGATAATGAATAGCAGCCTACCATTTTCGCTGAAGAAGAAAGTGTATGACAGCTGCATCTTACCGGTACTCACCTACGCGGCAGAAACTTGGAGGCTCACTAGGAGGGTTCAACTTAAATTGAGAAAGACTCAGCGGGCAATGGAGCGGCAAATGATAGGTGTAAAATAAGGGACAAGAGAGCGGAGTGGGTCAGGGAGGAAACTGGTGTTAAAGACATATTAGTAGAAATTAAGAAGAAATGGACGTGGGCAGGGCATGTAATGCGAAGGCAAGATAACCGCTGGTCAATAAGGGTAACAGAGTGGATCCCTAGAGAAGGCAAGCGTTGCAGGGGGCGGCAGAAAGTTAGATGGGCAGATGAGATCAAGAAGTTTGCGGGGATAAATTGGTCACAGTTGGCACAGGACCGAGATAATTGGAGAATAAGGGGAGAGGCCTTTGCCCTGCAGTGGGCGTAGATGGGCTGGTGATGATGATGATGATGACCACGTGGCGGTATGGCATCCTAAGCGAACTAAATCCTTCAGCATAACAGGTAACATGATGAACACCTTCCAGCTACTTGGCTCAAAGAACCTTTCGTGTGCGAGTTGGAACTGCACTCTCTAGGGTTCATGCGCAGGAAAATGGAGTGCCACAAGGTGGAGTTTTAGGTTGCACCCTTTTTATTGTGAAAATGAATTCCCTTAGGAAGGCGATGCCACCGTCGATTTCCTGTTCAATCTATGTAGACGACGTGCAACTCTCCTTTAAATCCTGTAACTTGTCTGTCTGTGAGCGCCAGGTCCAGCTTTGCGTTAACAAGCTAGCTGGCTGGGCAGATAGCAATGGTTTTAAATTTAATCCCGGGAAGTGCACTTGTGTTTTGTTTTCCAAGAGGCGTGGCATCCGGCCAGATCCAGACATTAAACTCAATGGTGTCTCGATTCCTGTCAAAAAGGAACACAAGTTTTTAGGCATAATCTTCGATGGAAAGCTCACATTTATCCCACATATCAAAACAACTAAAACATAAATGCTTAAAGACAATGACCATCCTGAAGGTTCTCTCGCACATTTCTTTTGGCGCTGACAAACAACTTCTTTTACGTGTTTTTACCAGCTTGATAGGTTCACGATTGGACTATGGTAGCGTTGTTTATGGGTCAGCAAGTAAAACATCCCTCAAAATGCTGGACCCAGTGCTCCATCTCGGGCTCCGCCTGGCGTGGCGCCTTCCGCACTAGCCCGGTCGAAATCCTCTATGTGGAGTGCAACAAATAGAACCTACAACGTCAGCGAGCATACACAGATCTCCTTTATGCCTTTAAAATTTTATGCATGCCACACCATCCTTTTAAATGAGTTTTTCATGATACATCTATGACTGAACTCCTTTTAAATCGACCATCGTTCTCTGCGCCCTTCTCTTACAGAGTTAAAGAGGAAGTGTCAGCGCTTTCTGTCTCCTTTTTGAGATACAATCCAAAGTTCTCTAACAGATTTTATAGCACCATGGTATCTCCGCCCTGTATCATGCGACACATCTTTCACAAAAATAGATAAAAACCGAGCTCCCACATTTGCAATCCTGCAGCACTTCTTGTATTTGCAGCAGAAGTATCAGTGTTCCGAATTTTATACGGACGCCTCTAGAACTGCCACCTCTGTGTCCTGCGCGGCGCATGGGCCCGGCCTTAGTGTCACTAGAACTCTTAACAGTAATACAAGTATCTTTACGGCAGAGGCTTATGGTGTACTTCTTGTTGTTAATTATATACTCCAAAGCCACACCCCAGAATCCATTATCTATAGATTCTCTCGGTGTTGTGCGGGCGTTGTCGTCAACAAAGTCTTCAAAAAATCACGTTGTAAATCTTATCATCAAAGGTATTATGTCGGTGTATGTCCACAAATTTGAACTCGTCCTTTGCTGGGTGCCTGGCCACTGTGGTATAGCCGGGAACGAAGGCGGAGATCGAATGGCCGCTGCTGCTACACTCTCGAATGCAGTAGACATCACCACAGTACCCTACACCGACGTGAAACCACACATCAAACAACAACTACGCAAAACATGACAAACACATTGGAGTGAACAAACAGACAACAAGGTACATGTAATAAAACCACACTTGGGACCGTACACCTCCGATACACGCAACAGATGCATAGAAGTCGCCTTGGCTAGATTACGGATAGAGCATACGCACGCAACACACTTGCACCTGCTCACTGGATCTCCAACACCTCTGTGCAGCAGGTGCGGAGAGGCCCTATCCGTGATCCACTTCCTCATACAATGTAAGGCACTCGACATTACACGACGCAACCCTTCCCACAACTACACACACGACATATTCCACCACACCCGTGATACTTCTTAGGAGACGATGCCATGTTTTCTGTTCAGCGCACCTTTCAGTTCCTATCAGAAGTTCACTTTTTACAACTCATCTCATACCACCCATAGTTTTACCCCTGGTCCTATACACCAGCCACCTTATTTATTTTTTAACCACTCTTGTTCTTCACCCCGGCCCTTTACACCAGCCGTACTCATAGTTTTTAACTGATTTTATTTCGCGTTCTCTCCTCATCAAATAGCTTTCTGTTTGGCGCTCTTTGCCCGTGTCGGCCTTGCGCCAATAAAATCAAACCATCATCATCAGAATCTGGCAAACTTTACTTCGGTAAAGTGTTCTTTTGACATCTAGTGGCGCGTGCCTGAAGTTCCGTTTAATGAAATAAGTACCCACCCTGACTTTGAAGTGATGCTTTGAACGTGATGATTTCATGTCAGATCAGCGGAATACGTGACACCTAAGTAATTTGCTTCACTTGTTTCTGATAATTGGGTGCTGTTCAAGTAATACTGTGTACGAATTGGTTGTCGCTCACGGGTGAAACAAATATGCTTACATTTTGAGATGTTCAGGCACATTAGCCACCAGTCACACCATGAAAAACTTTTATTTAAGTCTGTGATTAATGGTATTGGGTAAGAATCTTTATTATATCTCTGTAAAGGACGCAATTGTCGGCGTACAGCCGGATTTTCGAAGTGATTCCTGTGCCAATGTCATCGATAAATTTAAGAAATGAAAGGGTACCTAAGAGGGAACACTGCGGAATTCCATACGATGTCCATGCGTATTCTGATTCTGCGCCATAAATTACACTCTCTGTAAACGACCTGTCAAGTAATTTTTGAGCAAATAGAAATTTTATCTCGTAAACCCCGCAGTGAAAGATTGTGGAGTAAGAGAACGTGGCACACTTAATCAAACGCTTTCTGGAAATATAATAGTATGCAGTCTCCTCGTAAACCTCTGTCAAATGATGTAAATATGCCATGGGTAAATTCCACAGAGTTACACATGAATGACCAGCTCTAAAACCGTGGTGGTAAGGAACAAAGAAACTGTTGTTTGGAATATGGGTAAAGATGTAAGTGTAAATTATGTGCTCCAGAGGTTTGAAACACATAGATGTTAAAAATATAGGTCCACTTTCGGGCGTCCAGCGGTGCAGTTCCACAACAAGATGACAGCAGCGTAACTGACCTCGTGTCCATCCATTTACCCAAGCCATTTTGCCATCAGCGCTCACCTTCCCCTGGCTTGATCCGCGCTCATCAGCAAGCAGCTTTCTACCAGACTTTAGGGTTGCCCTTATTCGTTTCGCCATAACAGTTGCGTGACCGAGCATCCTTAGAATCATAAGACGCTCAATTAGCGGCACTGACATGAAAAACTTGTCCAACCACACGAGACTGTCCTCGCAACGAGGCATCGTTTCTGCAACCGCATAACAATCCGTCCGCTAATTCCAAGGTCCCTCTGCTCAGAAGGAGTTGGCGTTGTGGCACCTTGTTGAATTTTAAAGTCCAGTACCCTCCTTAGAGAGTCAGAAAGGAGAACATTCTTCACTCCAGTCGGGTTTCGCTTGCCCCGAACGTACTGACGCAGTTGCGTTTTTCCTGTAAATGAAACCATTTGTGGATCCAAACCGGCTGCATGGGACCTCAAAATTTTCAGGCAGGCTTTCCCCACATAATATAAAAGCGGTGGAACCTTCCGGCATCGGTTTTTGTCATTCTTGGTCGCTGTCATTGTTGCAAATGTGCAAGGTGTTTCTCTCCCGGCATGGCATCCGCTATCAATGCCACTCGGGTCGCTGATATCCAATAGTCATTACTTAAGGACAATCCTCGCAAGGACGCCCAAGAAGATCAAGGAAGTGGAGGAGGAAGACAATACATCAAGCTCGCGGCGGAGGAAGACACAAGGCTACCGAAGGGCGATGCCGAGGGTGACCTCGACCCAAGGCACCAACCTCGCCACACAAGCTTGGGCGGGAGCGGGCTAACGACGCATCGGCTGCAGTCTCCCGACGCCCCGCCCACCCACGGCTTGGCGGCTCCAGCGGTGACGGACGCGTGTTCTCTGTCAGCGGCATCGAACCGTCGTCCAACGACATGATGGACCCCAACACCTGGCGACGCTCCCGAACCCAGTCCCACTCCGCCGTTCGCACAACATCGAGATGACACAGCCACTACTTCTTCGTGACATCTACACAGCCACCCAACCTTTCGCTTCAGTGTCGGTCACTACGTAGGCCCGTTTACGGACTCTTTGTGTGAGACCGTGTAGGTATAGCAACAGACTATTCATTTGCCTTCGGAGGCAATTCTACTTTTTCCATTACCTTTTTTTTCGTGTGTGAAGGTTTCGAGGTTGCCTTGTAATAAATATTTCTCTGAAGCCTGCACCGGTTTCCGTCTTCTCTGCCGCTGGAGACGCGTGACATAAACATTTTGCGAGCCTGCCAGGATCCTGGCATATCAGCTGCCACGGTTGGCCCAGTCACGTGTTCCGCCAGCTTAGAGGAATGAATTGGGAAAAAGTGCCATCGTTAGTTCAAACGTTCGGGTTGAACAAAGAGTAGGCATTTCGAATTATTGAAGAAGAGAGTCAGAAAGATCAGGAAAAGTTTTAGGGAGAAAAAGAATTGGAAGAACAGATACAACAGGGAGTATCACAGCTGCGCCTCGTGCAGAATAGCGTCGGAAAAGCAAACATCATTGAACCTGCCGCCCGTGAGATGGAATGCACATGCAATGCAGGAAGCGATAATGTGGAGAGTAAGATAGATGGGAAAGATAAAAATGTCTCACAGAAGACCCAGGAGGAAGAAGTAGCATTCCAATTGCGAGATGGGAAACACGGTGTGTGGCAGGGCGAAAGCGAGTCACAAGAAGATGGCCGCATTGAGAGGGCGCCAGGTACTGATACTTTTGACGGTTTCTATAAAGACAGGTCCCAGAACGGCGAGGGATCACAGACAAGGCCTTATTTAAAATGATCGCTTGTGATAGTAAGACCACGTTCAAATGTGGAGTTTCCCCTGATATGGCGAAAGCTACCAGTATGGAAGCCAGTGTTGCTTTTGAAAAAGGCAGGGAAAACAATGGTCTTGTTACTGCAATCACAGAAGCTGAGCCATTGGCCCAGTTGGCTAATCAACTAGGATCGCAGTCTGAGAATGAAGGGTCCACTGTCGATACCGATACGCGAAGAAAGGACTTGTACAAGAATGTTCTGCGGAAGCCAGCTGTCGCGGGCAAAAGAGTTTGGCGAGCCCCAGATAAGCACTCTCGGGCGCCCACCAGAAAGCTAAAACATGCATCTTCAAGAGAAAGTTCGGAGAAAAGAGAAGAGGAGAGCTGCACACGTAGACAAGTTCTAGAGCGTCAGCGTATTCCTGTCGAGAAAGACCGGCAAACTTGAAAACTGCACAAGCGATCATACGCAACGAGGCGGACATATAAACGACTTACCACAATGGAAGCAGCAAAAGCAGGTTCGAAATAGGAGTGGAAGCAAGGTCAGCCACGCCAAGGGAAAGGAGTTGCGCCACGAGCGGAAAGAGCTGGCCACAATATTTCGAGTGATCACAAAAAGTGGATAATGGGAGTATTTCGGCACCTGCAGATACCGTTGAGACAAAGCTTGTGTGTCAGCTGTAGAAAAGATAGAAGGAAAGATCCTTGGAGAAACCGAAGCGGTTGCTTAAAGGAGGATGTTAAATGGACTTGCTGGAAGAAGATGAAAATGAAGTAATCGGGTTGAACACCTGACTGCAAGCGCGGAGTGGATACGGCGATAAATCGGACTCCTACTGAATGAGGACAATTTCATTGTGTGTAAAGGGTAAGTCGGTTTTGTAGTTGTGCGACGAAAAACCCCGCCGTGTATATGTTCATAGGTGTGTAGTTGGAATTTTAGTATATTAAGAGAAATGTTTGATTTGGGGATCTGCTGTGTGGGGACAATGTGTAACGTGGGGTTGGAGATGCTTAGGGTCTGTTTGTGCTATTAGGGAACAATGTGCGATTAGGAAGTGTACAGTGCGCGTTCAACAATGAAGTGTACGGTGATGAAGAAAATAATGGCGATCAATGGGTGATGAGTTCGGTGAACAATGACTGCTTGATAGTGAACATTCTGAGGGTGAACAATGTGATCGTGAACAGCAGGTGCGCGAGGAGTGATCAGAGGCTCTGGGCGCAAAGTAATTTTTGACTCCCTGAGAGATGTTGGGGAAAAGTTTTTTTTTGAAAAAAAACTCGTGAAGAGGGGGTAGTGTTATGAGTCAAGGACAATCCCCATAACGACACCAAAGGAGATCAAGGAACATGAGGAAGACGACATGTTGAGGCCGCGGCGGAGGAAGACCCCGGGCTGCGTATTTCCAAACGCTTCGCTGCACAGAGCACCCACGTGATATGTCTGTTCGCGCGATGGAGAACTGTAATTCAACGTGGTTATTGGCTGCGCCCCAAGCCTAAAGCAACCTAAAACATACCAACTCACCATTATTAACAAAAACGACGCGTAGATTTCAGTTTAGAAAAAAAATGAATGTAGAAATAAAATAGGCTATGCAAAACAAAAACAAGGCATAGACGTGGTGGGGCTCGAGCCCAAGCCGTCAACGCCAATACTGAGTCATCTACGTCAAGGCTACAGAGCCAGAAAGACGGGTTCGTTTTAGCAGGCGCTCAAAAGAATAGCGCCCGCAGTGACATCACATGTGTCACGTGCGTGCTCTGTACAGCGAAGCGTTTGGAAGCACGCCACCGGGCTCCGGAAGGGCAAAGCATGGGTGATTTTGACCCAGGGCACAGACGTCGCCACACAAGCATGGGCGGGAGTGGGCCGACGACGCATCGGCTGCAGTCTCGCGACGCCCCACCAACCCACGCCTTGGCGGCTCCAGCGGCGACGGGCGCGTGTTCTCGGTGAGCGGCATCGAACCGTCGTCCAACGACAAGACGGACCCCCACACCGGCGACGCTCCCGAACCCAGTCCCACTCCGCCGTTCGCACAACATCGAGACGACAAAGCCACTACCTCTTCCTGACATCTTCATAGCAACCCAACCATTCGCTTCAGCGTCGGTCACTACGTATTACCGTTTACGGACTCTTTCTGTGAGACCGTGTAGTTATAGCAAGAGACTATTCAGTTGACTTCAGACGCAATTCTACTTTTTCCATTAACTTTTCTTTTCGTGCGTGAGGTTTCGAGGTTGCATTGTTATAAATGTTTCTCTGAAGCCTGCACCCGTTTCCTTCTTCTCTGCCGGTGGAGACGCGTGACACCAATACATACGCGCTTTAGGAAACTTCAAGCTGCCCATTCTGATGTGGATGGTGAAGAGAGCTTTGGACTCCTTAGCTGTCATACCTACCGTGGTTCCATTTCTGTGGACCCAGTACAAGTTATTTCTTGTCGCTACGAATACCTAAAAGTCGCCTTCAAAGTACTACTTAAAATATGTCAAAGGCGTCGTAGGCTACTGATAGGCTAGTGAAGCTGCAGCCTTTTGGATCTGAATTTAAGCCGAAAATGCTAGCACCTTCCAGGACTGTGCAACTTTTTTGGCGTGTGCCGTGCGGTAAAAGTGTCTCGTTTTCCCCATTTTTATCTTCGCTTTCTTCGCTATGAAGCTCCGAATCCGGTTGAAATTGTTTCGCTTCGTCGCCTGAGTCTTTATCCACATCAGGTCTGCCCCCTCTCCAAACAGTAATTCTGGAATTTCGCCATTAGTCAGCACTTTTTCTGCCAACAAAACATTCAAAGTGTGTTCACACTTAGTTTTCAAGAAAAAAATAGATTTAAGAAACGTGTCTAAAATTACTATTTTCTGGGTCGCCTAATAAAAATAAAAAGGAATACTCTGTTCACGGATATTTTTCAACGAAACGCAAGCATTGAATTCCAGTGTCCAGTGCACTGCCCAGGCAGCACAGGACTGTTCGGCCTAAAACAGGCCGGTGTACTATGGCCGGTGATTTTCTGTCCGGCCGTTTTCCGGCAGCCATGTTCGGGCCATGTCCAAATGTGGGCCTTTTGGCCGTATACGGCCGTACTCCCATGGCTGTCCAACGGCCGGTGTCCGTCGGCCAGTCGACCGGCTTACGGTCATACGGCCAGATTCCAGCCGTAGGGCTCCGGCCATTCCAAAGCCACCCGTGTACGGCGAAGTACGGCAGCCGGAGGACAGCCGAGATGCGGTCGTCGGACTCCAGCCGGAATAAAGCTACCGGAAATACGGCCGTGCTACGGGCATTGGAGTTCAGCCACAGTACGTTAACTGTACTGGGGCAGGTCACTGCATGTCGCGCAAGCAGATGACTCATTCGCGCAGTGCAGAAGCAGCACAAACCCAGCATTTTGGGTCCAATGCAGCCACATCAAAGTGAGCTCGCGCGCAACCAGCAGCCGTCAAGCTTTCAGCGCAGCCTTGGTTAATTACCAGCCTCAGTTGACAGCAAAATTCATTTATTAAACAGTGCTCACAAATTGTTGTTCCTTTAATTGCTGTGCCTCTTTTACTGCCGAACACAGAAAATATTCAGTTCTTTGTAGAGCTTGAATAGATGTATTGTCCAGGTCCTGATATCCTCTGTGGGGCGGTTTACCTGTAATAAACGGGGAAAGAGGAGGGGAGGGGGGGGCGGCGGAGGGCGCATACTTTAGTGGGTTGAATTTCAGAGAGATAAATTGCGCCGCTTTTAGCCAATTTCTTTTAGGGCAATATTACGGAACACTTTCACGCTATGACTACATAAACTATTTTTATAACAGTTGCTTGACCAATTCTGATGTTATAAAACCGGCGTGAATGCCTTTACAAAGCGTTTTGGTTCTCAACAAAACACTCAGGAGCATTTATATAACCCCTTCACAAAAAAGTATGGCCAGTTTTTGCCCATTTTTCTTGCAAATACATTTTCTACTCGATCAACTTTTCTGATGATCTTGCACAGGGCTCATCCTAAGGAGGAGCGAACAGGTACTTTTATTTTCAATCTATTTTAATGTTGTTTTCATGAGTATACGTCCACACCACTTAATAGTCCAAAAGAACTTAATTTTCTTCTAATGTCATACTACGTTCAAAAAATTCTACACGCGTTGCGAATGACGCCCTGCTTCAGGTGGCTGCAGTTGTATCCCTCTGTGTTCAAACAAGGAAAGGCGTAAAATTAGAGTTACATAATTTGTTTCAAATCCAATAACATAACAATGGTAGCATGCATACAGGAAACCTTGCATACTGCAACGAAGAGGGCAATAAATATTTTATTGGTCAAGGTTGAATGCGTAGGGTTCTCAACCCGTCGGAAGCAAACTTGCGCCTCTGGAAGTTTATTTATTTATTTATTTATTTTTATTCATTTATTTATTCATTGTTTATTTATTTATTTATTTATTTATTTATTTATTTATTTATTTATTTATTTATTTATTTATTTATTTATTTATTTATTTATTTATTTGATGTCTGCTTGCCTTTGCATGCATTACAGAAGGGAGATACATAACACTAAGCATTAAATATGAGACAAAATAACAAAATAATTCTACACAGCGCGCTGAAAATCGTCAATATAAACAGTTAATGCAATCATACTTGGAAGATAATTACACAGCAGTATTGATGTAAAATAAAACGAATCGCGCAAGGCGTCACCTTTAAAGGAAAGTTAATAATTTGCTTTAAGCTAGCGGTCCCACTTTGCGATATGTAGAATGGCGCTTGGACATACTTCTCCCCTTCTACTCCAGTTTTCGAATGATAGATATTACGAAAAAAGTTCAACCTGTGGTTTCGTCTGTGATCTTTCACGTCCTGCCATTTCAGTTTACTTTTACTTTCTCTCATGCTAAGTTGAGCGTGCCAATTACCTAATACGAATCGCACTTTCATATTCTGTATGTTTTCGAGCGTATCAACCAGCTCTTTGGTGTAGGGATCCACGAAAACACATGCGTACTCCAAAATTGAGCGCACATGAGTGAAATACGGTTGTTCTTTTCAGTTAGATGGAGGTTCACTGAAATTTTGTCTCAGAAAGCCAAAAACATAAGCAGCCGTAACTTTTATCGTGTGAACCTGCCTATTTAACCTCCAACCACTCCCTAAATAAACTCCTAGGTATTTATATTCCTCGGCCGTTGTCACAGCAGCATAATTTACGGTATACGTATTCAATTGGAATGAAGGTTTTCTTGTAAAGGTGCCGTTAACACACTTTTTAACATCCAAAAACTTTTCTGAATCAGCACACGAGGATGTTATTATTACTTATTAAATTCGAATAAAGCTGCAGGTATACGGAATCACGTTCCGGTAAACTTCACAGTACTTTTGAACAAAGCCATAGGGACAATAGTAATAACAATGCAAAAACCGATTCATTCGGTTCATAGGATGAAATGTACTACGCAGAAGGTGATATCGAACACCATCATTTGCTTTTTTGCAGTCCAAGAATATACAGTAAACCACATTAAGCTTATCTATTGCATGAGCGAAATCGTGCGCGAACTCAACAATCTGTGTTGAGCAAGAAAATCCTGACAAAATCCGTGTTTGCTAGGATGCAGGCGATTATGTTTAACCAAATGAGTGATATCCCAAGAGTAGCTAAGCTCACCTTCAAACATCGGTACTAAATTAACAGCTAGGCTTCGTCAGTGACAAGGCTCTGTTGTAATGGCAAATTTAAAATAATTTTTTTCTAAATAGGCAGTCGTAAAATTCCATGAAGTAACATAGTGCAGGGCATGAAGTTGATCCTACCAATGCACGAGCGAGTCTCTTCTACGTTTATCACCAACAACATAGTGCAACATTGCTTGTCGCAGTTTAATTTTAAGCAGAAAAACTTGCGCTTTTTCTCGCACTTGCCTTTCTTTGGTGGGGAGTCCTTGACATGGTGGCGGTTTAGCTCCTGCGTGGTGTCCACTTGCTCGACGCCCTTTAAGGCCATCTCCATCTCGGATAGGACATCTCTGCCGGGTCGATGTCTCCAATGCTCTCCATTTCTTGAGGGGGCGAATAGCCTCGAGCTGATGCGTCGACGAAGCCGGCGGCAGAGGCGTGGTAGCGGCGATGATTGGCGAGGCTTAGCTCATCCGTCGGTGTGGCACAGTCTTCTTGTGGCAATAAATGACATTTCAATGGCCTAAAAGGTTCCCTGGTAATGTCTAGTGAGTCCTTGCACCTTGCCCGTTCACCGAGAACACTCATTACTGTTTGACAAACGATGTTCGTTCATTTAAAACGTAGAAACACGGAGCGGATGAAAAACGCGTCCCCGTCGTTCGGCTCCCTAACGGCTTTTTCTCCCCCCAGAAAAAAAAACGGTCGGTCTCCTTCCAAACACGTCTGTGCATGAATTCTCGGCGCCCAGGCGCGTGCCGTTGTTCGGCTGGATGCCGTTTGCCGAAAAAATGACGTATAACCAGATACCTTACGTAGGCCGGTCTCCTCTTGAACACCGGTTGCCAAATATTCTGTGGCCATTCGCTTGCCGTCATTCGGCCGAGGACAGCTAACCGAATGAAAAACCTATATTCTGGGGCCGTACGTCGGCCGGTATCCTTCATAACATTGGTTGCCCGAAGAAAACGAACCGCCGGACGCGCGGTTCACCGTTGAAACAATGAATGCACGGCAGCCGCGCTCCGGCCGGTCTCCTTTGGAACACCAACTGCCGCAAGAATACGCATATTCTGTGGCCGGTCGCTTGCCGTGCTTCGGCCGATTACCGCTTCCCGAAGAAAAAACGGATGCCCTAAGGCCGTACTTCGGCCGTTCTCTTTCTCAACATCGGCACCCGTAAGAGAACTGAATACCTGGCAGCCGGTTAGCTGCCGTTGTGCGTCCGGACACGGGCGGACGGAAAAATACCGAAGCGCTGGTTGCCGAATGTTGGCCGTTCAACGCATGATCAGTGGCTGCCAGAACCTGGATGCTGGCCGGACATGCCAGAAAGCGGCCATAGACGGGCCGGTCTTGGGGCACACTTTCTGTGCCGCCTGGGTGGGCATAAACATATTGTCGCGTTGCGCACAGACTACACTTTATTGAGGCGATCCTTCAATAACATCATTTCGAGTGGCGATTATTTCACCCGAAGACGTTTAGCTATTTCGGCTAAATAAAGATAACTCTTTCGAAAAAAACTACTTTCTTGAGCACGTTTCACGTGGCGGCGTGGCGCTGTAAGACGTCATTACTCCGTACGGCCCCTCAAGCCTATGCGGCCAAGACAGAAACTATTTTAAGTGAGATATTCTTCGTCGTAAAGAAAATGCTTAAAAAATGATATTGGTTTCACTATGGCGGATGTTTAGTGGTAGTAAACGCTTTTTTGCATGTCCAGTTTACTCGGCACGGAGACGGAATGGGATATGCAGTGAGTGTTACTGTACAGCAACACCTATTACCGCAGAACCACACCAGACGAAATGAACCATCGGAATGCCGGAACAAGATGCTCGTAGGTCTGCTGTGAAGGCACACGTCGGCGTTGCACCTCAGATGGGGGACCCAAATATTCTTTATATCGTGGTGTCCTACAAAAACCGTAGCACGTTTTCTTGAAAGGGTGGTTAGAGCGCGAGGCTTTCTCCTATGAGCCCTGAGTAAATGCAAGTTCGAAATTCCCGCACGGGGCACCTTGAATAATCCTGGTGAGGGTATTGACGACACCGCGGACCCCCAGCCCCCATACTCACGCTGTAACCAACCATGGTAATGAGTTATAAGTCAAAAGGGTAGAAACCTCAAACGGTGCCCGTCGAATCCGAGGTCGATTTCCGGCGGATGCCCCGCACGGGGCACCTTGAGCAATCTTGGTGACGGTACTGGCGATACCGCGGACCCCGAGCCCCCAAACATAAGCTGGATCCAACCGTGGCGATGTGTTTATAGGTGGAGGGTTAGAAACCACGAACGGTGGCCGTCGGAGCCCAGGTCAAGCTCCGGCGGATGGGCTCCCTGTCTGTTCACCAGGCAGGGAGCTCCGGGACCTCTTTGACTACCAGGGTAAGGTCAAAGAAGAAAGTACCCCCATCTCCCTGCTTTCCAATGTATCATATGGCATTTTCCAGACCCCCCCCCCAAAAGTGATCGGCCCCCGAAAAGGGGCCGCACCGAAGCTTCGTTCCCACCACTTCCCAACTTGAGTATTTCGAAACCGAACAACTACCCTCGCTTCTTAGTAATAGAATCAGTTGACCAGTTGAACCCTCTTGCTTCAAAGTCAGTATTTCTCGTCTCCAAATTTCTTTCCAAATTTTTTTCTCGTCTCCAAATTTCGGCGAATCAAATAAAGCCAAAAAACAAAGAACCGGTGAAATCCTTGTTGAAGTCAGTAGCCAGGATCAGGCTGATAAACTACTTGCACAAACCCGCATCGCCGATCTGGCCATCCGAGTCACGCCCCACCGCAGCCTAAACAGCTTCCAGGGCGTGATTTCCGAATATGACCTAATCGATGAATCTGAAGCTGACCTGCTGGAGGGCCTTCGTAGTCAGGGTGTAACAGCGGTCAGGCGCATAACCATCCCCAGAGACGATAAACAAATACCGACAAAGCACCTCATCCTAACCTTCGACAAGGCGACCCTTCCTGAATTCATCAACGCAGGTTACATTCGTTGTTCAGTCCGGCCTTACATCCCGAACCCACGGCGCTGCTTCAAGTGACAACGGTTCGGGCACGGCACAAACACCTGTCGCGGCCGACTTACCTGCGCAAAATGCGCCCAGCACGATCACCCGGCCAAAAACTGCAACGTGCAACAACTTCTTTGTGTAAACTGCCAGGGTCCACATGCGGCCTACTCCAGAAAATGCGAAAAGATTCAATTAGAAAAGAAAATCATTAATATCAAGGTCACTGAAAACATCACTTTCCCAGAGGCGCGGAAGAGGTTCGCCTCTTTCCCTCTGGGGAGGTACGCCGACGCAGCTTGCCGGGGGGCGGAGCGGCGTCTGGTTTCGGCGGGGACCCAGTACCGCGAGTCGGACTTGGTCCCGCCCCCGCCCCCCCCCCCTGGGTTGCCTCTGGCAGCCCAACCCGCCTCCGCACCGCTCGCTGAGCCAGCAGCGGCTGTGGTGGCATCCACGTCCGGTGGGGATGCTGCTGCACCCACCGTTTCCCCCTCTCTACCGGCCCGAAGCACACGCGAGGCCCGGACGAGATGGAGACGGAGGCAGTCGCAGCGACCCCCTCCTCCGCCTCACTGCCTGTGCCATCTGTGGTGCTCCCCACGCCTTCGGCACTGGCAGCACAGGCAAAGAACACCCGAAAGGGTACCACGTCAAGGGGGCCCAGTCCGCTGGGCACCCCCTTGCCTTCAGATGACGACATGGACGTCGAGCCCTTCCGGCTTTCATCGGAACGGAAGGAACGGGCTGCGACGTCCAGGTCAGTAGAGAAGGCCAGAAAACCCCTTCCAAGAGTCCAAGCCCCGAAAGACCCTACATAAATAGTCACACTCCAGTAGCTCTGAACACATAATAATGGGAAGAGAAAATATTGTTCAATGGAACTGCAGAGGCCTTCTGAATAATCTTGACGACGTTTATGAGATTCTGCATGCCAATCAGCCAAGTATAATGTGTGTCCAGGAAACACATCTGAATTCCAAACACACAAATTTCTTGAATAGTTACATGGTATACAGGAAAGACAGGGATGGCTGCACACACTCTTCTGGCGGTGTTGCCATAATCACCCGCAAATCCTTAGCATGCCACCCTGTCACCTTGAACACCGTCCTTGAGGCTGTAGCAATACGCTTAATAATATTTAATAGGTTGATAACGGTATGCTCCATATACATTCCTCCTGATGTTGCACTTACGAGCTCCGACTTCGAGGCGCTGGTTGACCAGCTCCCCGAACCATACATCCTTACAGGCGACCTTAATGCTCACAACACTCTTTGGGGCTCTTCTCTCACGGATGCCCGAGGTCGCCTTATAGAGAAATTCCTTACATCTTCAGGAGCATGCCTTTTCAACAATAAACAGCCTACATACCATAACATAGGACACAACACATACTCATGTCTTGACTTGGCGATTGGCTCCGCAGTTCTCTTTCCCTCTTCTCGAGTGGGGTGGTGGGCCCTGACCCATATGGCAGTGACCACTTCCCCACCTCACTCACATACATAGGTAAAGGCCCATGCAGTCTATCTTCCCATAATAGGTTCAATGAAGCACGAGCTAACTGGATTACATTTACAGAGACATCCAAACTACACCACACATCCATAGGGCACCTACACGTCGAAGAAGCTACCCAACTCCTCACGGCGCACATCCTCGACGCCGCCGAAAAGTCCATTCCCCACGCCTCTGGTGCCCCGCGCAACCAGCGGAGGCCGTGGTGGAATGAGGACAGTAGGCGGGCACGAGAGGCCCAGAACAAGGCGTGGGGTATCCTGCGCAGGTACCCCACGTCGGGAAACCTTTTATTGTTAAAAAGGGCTAAGGCGATGGGAAAACGTGTGCGCCGTGAGGCAAAACGAGAGAGTTGGCGCTCATTCGTAACATCCATAAACTCTTACACTGACTACTACGCAAGTCTGGACACGAATACGCAAACTAAAAGGACAACAGACACACAGCCTGCCCCTGGTCAGTACAACAGGGGACAAACTGGAAGACCAGGCTAACACACTCGCACAGCACTTCCAACACGTGTCCAGTTCAGCACACTACACTAGCACTTTCATGAAACACAAACAATTGGCCGAAAAGAAGTCTTTACGTGATAATGATAAGTCAACCTCCTCTTATAACTCGGAGTTTTCACTTCATGAGCTGAGAACCGCTCTGAGCACGTGTAAACCCTCAGCTCCAGGCCCAGACAACATCACATATACAATGATACAGCACCTACACTCAGACACTCTTCTAACACTCCTCTACCTATATAACAAGATGTGGCTTTCGGGGCACATTCCTCGCTCTTAGAGGGAGGCCATAGTAGTGGCTTTCCTAAAAGAAGGGAAGGACTCTTCCTCTCCTTCTAGTTACCGGCCCATTGCTTTGACAAGCTGCCTGTGCAAGCTCCTCGAGAAGATGATAAACCGTAGGCTCGTGTACTTCCTTGAACACAACGGTCTTCTCGAGAGCTGCCAGGCAGGCTTCCGGGCAGGGCGATCCACAAATGATCAATTAGTTGCACTGGAATCTTACATTAAGGATGCCTTTAAACACAGACAGTACTGCATGACCGTATTTTTTGATATCGAGAAAGCTTATGACCTAAGACCTAAAGACCTAAAATCCTATGGTGTGACAGGTAACATGCTTAATACTCTTTCAGGTTACCTGTCCGAACGAACATTTCGTGTCAGGGTCGGTTCGGCACTTTCAAACGTTCACGTGCAGGAGAATGGCGTGCCTCAAGGTGGCGTATTGAGCTGCACCTTGTTTATAGTTAAGATGAACTCTCTCCGAAAGGCACTGCCGCCAACCATATCCTGCTTGATGTATGTAGATGACGTTCAAATATCTTTCAAATCATGTAACATATCCATTTGTGAACGTCAGGTCCAGCTTGGGGTAAATAAACTTTCTCGCGGGCAGATGAAAATGGGTTTAAACTTAATCCTTCTAAAAGTACCTGCGTTGTATTCTCAAAAAGGCGGGGCATCCTGCCCGATCCCGACTTAAAACTCTTTGGTGACTCGATTCCAGCAAAAAGAGAGCACAAGTTTTTGGGTGTGGTGTTTGACGAGAAACTCTCATTCATACCCCACATAAAACGACTCAAACAAAAATGCCTAAAAACAATGAATATTCTAAAAGTCCTGTCTCACCAATCGTACGGTGCAGACAAACAACTCCTGCTTCGACTTTATGCCGCGTTTGTGGGGTCACGGTTGGACTACGGAAGCGTTGTGTATGGGTCAGCCACAAAAACAGCACTTAAAATGCTCGACCCAGTGCTTCACTTGGGGCTTCGCCTGTCTTGTGGGGCATTCCGTACCAGTCCTGTCCACAGTCTTTATGCAGAGTGTGACAAATGGTGCTTAGCGTACCAGCGAACTTATGTTGACCTCCTATTTGGCTCCAAAATCTCATCAATGAATAACCATCCCTTTAAACCGGTTTTTAATGATACATCCACAACTAAACTCTTTTTAAACCGCCCATCAATTTCCGTTCCCTTCTCGCAGAGAGTGAGGGACGAGGTGACTATTCATGAGGTCTCCCTCTTAGACACATTCAAATCATCTCACAGTGATCTTGTAGCACCATGGCATCTTCGTCCTGTAGCATGTGACTTGTCTTTCGTACAATACAATAAGAACAGGACACCAAGAAGTGGCATTTTGCAGCATTTCATGCATCTGCAGAATAAATACAGGGCTGCAGAGTTTTTCAGCGATGCACCTAAAACGTCCACTGCGGTGTCTTGTGCTGCGCATGGGCCCAATTTTGAAGCATGTAGAACAATGAATGTTAATACAAGTATTTTTACGGCAGAGGCATATGGCATATTTCTAGTTGTAAGTCACATAGTTGAACATCATATTCCTACATCCGTCATTTATACAGATTCGTTGAGCGTCGTCCGTGCATTATCATCCGGAAAGTCATCAAAAAACCATGTCATTAATCTTGTCTTCAGAACGATTATGGTAGCTTATTCTTCAAACCTTGGGGTGACTGTGTGTTGGGTGCCAGGCCACTCTGGCATTGGCGGTAATGAAGTGGCGGATGAAATGGCCGCCAATGCTGCACTCCGAAACACAGTCGACATGTCAACACTACCTTACACAGACCTCAAGCCACACATTAGACAACAACTCCGTAAAACTTGGCAAGCAGACTGGAGCGAACAGACAGACAACAAACTACATGTAATAAAACCACACCTGGGACAACAGGCACATTGAAGTTACCCTAGCTAGGTTACGGATAGGCACTCCCACCTGCGCACTCCCACCTGCTCACGGGATCTCCAAGACCCCTGTGTAGCAGGTGTGGGGAGGGCCTATCCGTAGTCCACATACTCATACAATGGAAGGCACTTGACAAACACGACACAAACACTTCAGAGAACTCTACAGACAACATATTCCCCTACACGCATCTCTGTTTCTAGGTGACGATGCCATGGTTTCTGTGAAACGCGTTTTTAAATATTTGTCAGATGTTAAGTTTTTAAACCTCATTTCCTATCATGCGTAATCACATCTGGCCCTATACACCAGCCATCACCATTATCTTTATTGATCTTACTATGTCCAGTTTGGACATTTTATACCTACCTTTTGTGGTAATCACTTGTTTTCATTAAATAACTTCTCTGGCGCTCTTTGCCCTCGTTGGCCTTGCGCCATTAAACACCAACCATCATCATCATTTCCGGCGGATGGGCTCCCGGTCTGTTCACTAGGCAAGGAGCTCGGGACCTCTCTCGGTATCAGGGTAAACCTAGCGAGGAAACTATCCCCCGTCCACTTATTTTTCATTATGCCATTACGTAATTCCAATTTCCCTCTGTACACATGATGGGACACTGAAAAGAGTCCGCACCGAAGTATCTTAGTATCTTTTCCACATCTTCCTCCCATCAATCCCCCGAAAACCTGACAACTCCCCCGCTTTTTGATAGTCGAATGTGTCGACGCATCCAAGCCTCTTTCTTCCCAATGAGTATTTCTTGTACCCACATTTCTTGAAGCTATCCTTGGCAAGAGATACAATGCTAAAAACTAAGAACTGGGGAGGTCTTAGTTGAGGTAAACACACAGCAGCAAGCCACTTATCTTATGAGCCAAACCTTCATGGCAGCTCCCAGGTCTGATATCTGAGCCAGATCTCCTAACCGACACAGAATCTTCTCGAAGGCTTAAAAAATCAAGGCGTGAGAGCAGTAAGGCCCATCGTCATGTCAACGCAGCTTTCATTCGTTGTTCTGCCCAGCCGTACATCCCGAATGCGCGGCGTTGTTTCATGTGCCAGTGGTTCGGGCATGGTAACCACTCCTGTCGCGGCAGAACAACATGTGCAAAATGCGCCGAGCATGATCCCATGACCCGACAACTGCACAGCAACTAACTTCACCTGCCCGAATTGCCAGGGTCCACACGCAGCATACTCTCGTGCTTGTGAATAGTTCGAAGTAGAGAAGAAACTTATTAACGTAAAGGTAACAGAAAACATCACCTCCCCAGAGGTGCGAAAGAGGTTCGCCGCTTTCCCCGGGGGAAGGTACGCCGACGCGGCTCGCCGGGGGCAGAGGGGCGTCTAGTTTAAGCAGAAACGGGGCACTGCGAGTCGGACCAGGTCCCGCCCATGCCCTCGCCCCCTCTCCCCTCCCCGGCCATGGGTTGCATCAGGCAGCCCACCGCTCCGCACCAGGCAGCTCCGCACCGCTCGCTGAGCAAGCAGCGGCTGTGGTGGCAACAACCACCGTCGGGACCGATGCCCCTCCAGCCCCTGCTTCGTTACCCTCCCTGCTTCCACTGGAGCATGCGGAGGAGACGGATACGTGGTGTCCCGCATCGGCTCCCGCAGCTGCCGCACCTTCCGCGCCAACTGTAGTGTTCCCGACACCTTCGGCGGTGGCGGTTCAGAAAACGAAAGGCACCAGTATGGGTGCCAAGTTCAATGGACCTGATCAATCGGGCACCCCTAGGATATCCGAGGATGAGATGGACGTGGGACTGTTCCTGTTAGCGTCGCAGCAAAAGGAACAGGTCCCTGCATTCAGACCTCTAGAGAGGACAAAAAAGCCCCCTGCTAGAGCCCAAGCTCTGAAAAACGATAAATAAACAACACACCCCAGTAGCTCAGAACAGCTCATAATGGGAATAGTAAACATAACACAATTGAACTGCAGAGGCCATCTTAAACACCTTGACAATGTATAACAAATACTGCATGCTAATCAGGCAAGTGTAATATGTGTACAGAAAACACATTTTAATTTCAAACACACAAATTTATTGAATAGGTACCTGGTAAACACAAAGGAAAGGGTGGCTGCACACACTGCTCCGGCGGTGTGGCCAGAATCACTGGGAAGTCCTTAGCGTGCCACCCTATAACTTTGAACACTGTCCTGGAGGCTGTATCAATTCGAACAATAATATTTAAGAGGATTTTACCGGTATCATCTATATACCTTCCTCCTGATCTTGCACTTTCGAGCTGTGACTTTGAGGCTCGGATTGACCAGCTGCCCGAACCATGAATCCTCACAGGCGACTTTAATGCACCCAATTGTACTTGGGGCTTATCTCGCACCAAAGCCCGAGGTGGCGTGATAGAGAAGTATTTAAAATCCCCTGGAGCATGCCTTTAAAAAAACAGCCTACATACCACAAAATAAGACAAAACACACACTCATTTCTTCACATGGCTATTGGCTCCACAGTTCTCTTTCTTTGGGTGGAGTGGGGTGTGGGCCCCGACCCATACGGCAGTGACGACTTCCTCACGTCACAAACATATATAGGTAAGAGCCCATGCAGTCCATTTTCCCAGAAAAGGTTCAATGAAGGAAGAGCTCACTAGAATACATTTACAGAGACATCCAAACTACACTACACATCCACAGGACACCAACACGTTGAAGAAGCTACTCAACTCGGCTCGGCGCACATCCTCGACGCCGCCGAAAACCCGTTCCACCCGCCTCTGGTACCCAGAGCCACCGGAGGAGGCCGTGGTGGAATGAAGACTCTCGGCGAGCGCGAGAGGTCTAGAACAAGGAGTGGGGTTTTCTTCGTCAGTACCGAACGTCGGGTAATCCAAGACGCCAATCCATAATTTCATTCGACCATGGCATCTACGATCTATATCATGCGACCTGTAATTCGCACTAGGAGGAAAAAAAGGTACCCGGGAGTGCAATTTTGCGGCCCTTCCTGTTCTTGCAGGACAATTGCAGGTTTGCAGAATTCTTCAGCGACGCGTCCGAACTGATTTTATTGTCACTTGTGCAGCGCAAATACCAAATTTTAAGGTTAGCAAAATAATACATTTTCATAATAGTATTTAAATGGCCAAAGCGTATTGCATCTTACTCGTTTCAAATCACATCATCAACCCTACAATTCCCAAGTCCCTTGTGTACACACATTCTCTAAGCGTTCTGCAGGCACTGTCGTCAGAATGGTCGTCTAAAAACAAGGTGATCAATGTTCTTTTCAAGGTACTAATGACTGCATATGCCTCAAATCTTCAAATAACTGTATGCTGGGTACAAGGCACTGTGGAATCTCTGACAATGAGGCCGCCGATCAAATGGCTGGTGCTGCTGCTCTCGTGACTACAGCTGACATTATAACAGTTCCTCCCACCTACCTAGAGGCGCACATAAAACAACAGCTTCGTAACACATGGCAATTGCACTGGAGTCAACAAACAGGCAACAAGCTACATATAATAAAACTACAATTGGGATGCTACGCAACTGGCTCACACAATAGATACATTGAAACTGCTCTGGCTAGGCTGTGGATGAGCTACACACATCTAACACACTCTTACCTGCTCACTGGAACTTTGTGACGCATGTGTAGCGGGTGTGGAGAGGGCCTATTCGTAGTAAACATACTAATCGAATGCAAGGAACTTAACGCTACACAAACATTTCCCTCTAATATACAGACGATACAATAAACTGCACCCATTATGCTTTTCAGTCAACGTGTTTTTATGTTTTTAGCTCCGATAAAGTTCGGCAGCTCTTGTCATACCACGTGTAAATCATCCTGGCCCAATACACCAGACATCTCCATTGTCTTTTTTTGCGTCACTTTTAGTTTTACCCACCTGTTTTAGTATCTACGGCCTCATCAAAAATACAGTAACATCTTCTGTGGGGCTCCTTGTCCTTATTTGCCTTGCGTCATTAAACACCGACCATCGTCGTCATCATCATCAACTTCAAAATTGAAACTTCGACCATGTCAAAAAGACAGAATCGGCTACCAGTTGTCGGCTACAAACACGAGGATCCCTGGTTGATTTGAAGAACATAAAGCCTTTTTACAAATATGGTATGGCTTTGCTTATTGTAGTCATCCTTATGTGAACTCCAGTGTGCATAGCTGGCTTTACTTTTACATGACTGCGCTTTACTCGAAAGAACGACGCAATCAAAGAGGCATAGGGAGCTCGGCTTTAGCACGGTTCATCCGAAACTAACCATATGACTGCATTGGAGCTTGTCCAATGAAGATTGCTGACGACAATGATGGATGGAAAGATTGGGTACATAGAAAACGACAACCCCAGCAAGGACGTTAGGAAGCCCTACGACGTGAAGTAGAAGAAGCTTCAGTTTTTCAATAACGGTATCTGATGGCATACAAACTCCGGAAGATAGAACCTCAGCCGTCAGAAACGCCTAGTGTGTGTCCGGCTTCCAGGTGTTGGTTTCAAACGTGGGCTCACCAAAAACGCGCAGCCGGAAACAGCCCATTTTTGATTGAACCCGCACCACTTGAACCCATTGCAATAGTACCCTCCCGTTTGACCCGCCCCTTCTACGCCGCTTACCCGCTGCTTGTCCGCCGCTTAGCCAGCCCTTGCCCAACACGGCTTTCCCGCTTCAGCCAGCTCCCAAAACGCCTTTCCCATTTGAACCGGTATAGTATCAACATTTTGAAATTTCTTAACGTTTTTAATGTTTCCTTCAAAATTGGCATCCAGGTAGAGGGGCACGGACGACTGTAAAACGTCTCTGCAGAAATTCACCTAGTCATGAGACTGATATCTCGGGCTGGTAGAAGTTTGGGAATAACTGAGTCCGGTATTGTGCTCTCACGCTCTTAATATAAAGTTTTCGGCCGTGAAATTGTACAACAGATACTCAAGGCCTTCAATGGTGACATGCATTAGCTTCTTCAGCAATGGCTGTCTGTACGTGTGGCTGAAAATTTTGTACACCCGCTCGCGCACTCATTGTTTAGCGCATAGGTTTGTATTCATGTTCGAGATGTCTGTGGGAGAGCTAATTGGTCTAACAAATACATCTAAGAAAAACAAATAAGGTGTGCAGAAAGTGAAGAAATTGGTGATCATGTCTTTTCTACCTGTCCAACAGCTGCATTTTTATGTGCTGGTGCCAGGTACATGCAAGACTGAACATAAAGGAATGCATCGGTTGATATACAACATACAATTGAAGAATACGTGAGTATTACTGAGTGTAGTTGATAAATGCAACGCGTACCTTCGAGGAAGATATAAATATGCCAACTACTAAAAGGTGCAAATAAGAAAATTCCATCTTAAACTATTCCAAGTATGCAATACGACACTTTACCCAAAACATACTTCCAATTCTTTGAGGAATCCCTTAAAAAAACGGGGTTGACTATTTGTTTCGCTACCTTTTTCAGTAAGATTCTGATTGAGAAAAATGAAAAACTGCTAATGAATAATAATGTGGCTGGTTGGTTGCCTAATACTGTTACTGTGATTTGTTCTCGCTTAACCTTTGAAAGGCTCTTGCACGTAGTCTTCCCGCCAAAGTCTTACGTACGTAAAGTCAAATTCGTAAAGCAAATTTTCGTGAGGTACTACCCTAGCTCGTATCCGAAGGATACAGGGCTGGGAATAAATAAAAAAAATAAAATGTAAAGCTAAGTCCTATACTTTTTCTATTTTCCACTGCTTCTGATCACTGAAATTTTGACAATAAAATTTTGACTTACAAGTAGACAGATACATTGGGTAGCTTATTTTTACGCACCTTTTTCGTATTTTATAGTTTTAATCTATTTCTTTACTACAGTGACGTGGTTTGTACTATTACCAGATTAGCTGTGTTACTCTCCTAGATATGCAGTTCTTTTGAAATGCAGGATGTTATATAGTTTGTCAGCTTTCGCAATTTCATTAGGGCTTCCATGGTTCTTCGTAAGCTTTTTTTGTATAAAATTTTTGAGAACAGAATATAAAATGGATATTTGTTATTGCGCTACTTCGCATACAATATGGTTTATTTTTTGTTACGGCGTTCTAAAAAATTGTTTCACAAATTATCATCACTGTCATTATTTTAGCAAACAAATGCGCTAACTAAGCCAACTACCTATACTTTTTTAAATGCACGGCGAGGCTTTGGGTCGGATGGGGTAATCAGTATATACCCCGATTTAAAACAAACGAATATTTCACTGTGTCAGTGGGCGTTTTCAGATTTGGTGAGTTGTTCTCAATCCTTCTGGACACACGTAATATTACACGGACAAAGAGAAAATTTCTCCAAATACAGGCGGTCACAGTTGCTCCACGGCGCCAAGTTAGTTCCGGCGAGAGCGTCATTGTAATGCAGCCCAACACAATAATGCTCAAAATTCTACTTTAAGTACAGTGCACGGGCAGTCGGAGGATCCGAAGCAAAGCATGCCAACAAACTCAGTGCATCGGCTCAACACTGTAGAAAAGCTGACCACAAGATTTACCCGGACGGCACGCAGATATTTGGCAGCGAATGTAATTACTCAGAAAGAATAGTCCTCGAGTCGCTGCAGATACAGGGAACCGGGAAAGCCTCGATAGATCCCTAGAAGCCTTTCCGACCATGTACGCCCACGGCCTCCGACGCGCTATGGCAAGATACTAGTAAAAATAAAATTAAAAAGACAGTTTATAACTGCTGCTTCCTGCCTCACAGTCACCGCTAATAAATGGGAAAGTACGGAACAGGAAGTACATTTTGCGCCGGATGAAAACTAGATGAAAAAGTGAGGAGGTTGAAATGGGAATAGTTCGAATTGGAAGAGTCAAAATAAAATAGGCCAACATACCATAAAGGTTTTGTGCAATTCGCGGGAGGGGGCAAAAAGGTTGAAATATCCATTGGCTGAAACTACCTCACCTGCGAAAACCATCTGTATCGATATTCGGTGAGTGTTTGGTAACTAGACGTCACCACGCGATCATTGGCAAATTGAATGCGAAATTTTTTTGCAGTCTAACCGTCGTAGCAGCAAGTTATTCTTCTTTTGACACGTGTACTACTTTTGCTACGGGAATTGACATAAAGGAAGAACAATTTTAGTACCCTGCACTTCTGTTTTGCTAAACGGATGCCTACAAAGGGGAACGTTTTGCCTCGTTTAGGCCACCAACGTAGCTACGCTCGCTTTCAAACCCCGTAAATAAAGTAAAACTATGGCTGTGTTTTTAGAGCTGTAGAGTTTTTGGTATTGATGCGCGTTGACAGGTACATGTAGTCTTAAAAGCAGCGGCGGAAACGTTTTAAAAAACCATTAAATTCGTCCAGAAATGCATTCGTTTAGCCTCTGATGCGTTTAGCACAACACAAGAATATGTGTGTTTAATTGTCTTCACTTAAGATCGCGCATGCCTAATGGAGCTACAGAAAAGGAAAGCACCGGTATCAGCTCCTCAGACTTGCGTAATGCCTTTGGAAAACGGCCAGGGTTCAGAAGGGCCTAAATTTCAACACGTTGTACAGCGCGGGGGATTTTTGCATTCAGTGGGGGGGGGGGGGGGGGGGGGCGGGGGAGGATGGAGTTTTTAATTATATTAGCCGGGTACATTCCCTGCCTCATGTTTTTCGGCAGGCTAACGCCCATGCGTCAATAGAGGGTTTTAGCATAGCGTCAAGTGCGTTTTCTTACGTTAAGCCGTAAGTTTATGCGGCACGCGCCAACGGCACCGCACGGGGAGTTTTAGTACAGCGTTTCGTCAGTTTTGCTCGACGGCCCGATAATAAGGCCCCTGTAGTTTTCAAAGGTAGCGCAAACCATTGTACAAAAGCAGAGGAGAATCTCCTCCTTGCCATCTACTTCCCTCCTCACCGCTTCGAGCTATTCTGCTCCCCTATTGGACCCCGCTCGACACGTGACCAATGACCGCCGATGACCCCCCGCGAATTTACTTTTCACCGGGCAGCGAGGCCATTAGAGAGCGTAGGACGACGGGTGCGCATGTGCGCTGGACGTGAAGACAGACACAGGTACATCTTTCTCAAGGCGGTCTCGGCTGCATCGCGATACCGACTTGCTGTGTCGTTGGCTGCTTTGTAGCATTGCAAAAGGCAATCAGATGTTGTTGTTCCACAAGAGAACATTGAAGTTAAATGACGAGCGATATGGCGGCACTGCACCGGGAGAAAAACTATTTTATTGTCACCGAGGAAGGATTTCCGAGTTAAGCAGTCACTACTAAACTCTTTCGTGTATACTTGCCTCTGGAAGTTGTTTGGACGAAAGTCAGGCTGATATTGACTTTTGGGGTAAATGAAACAAAAAACAAAAAAAAAAAACAGCGTGACGTTTCCATCGACGCTTTCTCACACGATTTAGGAACAATGAAAGCACGATCGTGTCAAGCTCGCTCGCATTCTGTGAGGTTTTCGAAAATGCCCACGGTAATTACTGCAAAATCTTTCACGCTCGCGATTTTTTTCCAGTTGCAAAAATTTGCAGCGAAAGAAATACGTTTCACCAGTGACCTTCTTTATAATATATTCTATTCGCTTGAACTCTATGTGGTTGGTCTTTGTGTTCTCAGATTGTATTTTAATTTACCCCATTTTTGTGCACTTTCATGACGAATGTGGTGGATACGTGTGTACTTATTATGTTTTATAGTTGTTTTTATGGGGTTCTAGTTGTGAACGTACTTGTCAGTGATGAACACAGGAGTAGGGGGGGGGTTCATTTACGACTTGACCATAAGACATTTTTTCCAAGATAATGTTTCAACCGTTGCTTCGGGACAGGGTCCTCAGTAGACGTGAGCGAAGACAGCATACAAAATAGCTGTGATGCAAAAAATAATTCTGAGGCATTGATAACAGGGAATAGCACCGGCATACTAAAATATTACCAATTGAACAAGGATAAAGTCCCTGTGTATGCTGTGATGGGAACGAAATGTCCTATTTTTGTAACACGAATGTCAGCTTTTGTTGCCATAAAAAAGGACGATGGATACGTCGCAAGTTAAACAGCGATGGAGAATGCGCGCGCGCACACATGGGAACAAAAACATTTTTTAAAACTGAATGGGAAATGGAACCACGTGACTGCATTTTGTGACCTTAAGAAATTAAAGCTGGGCGTATGTAGGCAATAAAATTCCCTGCCGTGTAGCGTGCATGGACTGATGCAGTTTTTTTTTTTCGAAACGCGTCCACAAAGAGAACATCTTGCTTTTTAATATACACGGGGCAGTAACAAAAACTGTCTAGGAGTGTGTTCGTGCCAGATCTATACGGCGCCGATTCTGCTTAGGATTGAACATTTGCGTATGCAATAAAAGTACTTTCCTCCCACTGAACGGTTTCAGTATTTTTTGAGCAAATTGTACACACACGACCAGGGCCGTAGCCAGGAATTTCTTCGGGAGGGTTTAAGGGGTATTGGAAGAGAGGAGTTTTGCGAAAGGAACACTAGGTCCTGTTTACGCGCTGCCTGGAAGAAAAATTTCGGAGAAAGTCCGAACCCCTCCATCTCCTATTGGCTACCTCCCTGCACACAATTCTGAAAGTAGGCGTGCATGTTCCAACTTCTAGTACGGTTCTGTGGTTAGAACTCTGCTGGCGCCCATAACTTTTGGACGTGCCCTTCCGCACATCTGTGAACTGAACAAAAATGTATAAATGCTACGTTTTTGATCTCCTAGAACGGTCCCAGATTTTAAATCTCCGGTGACATACCAGAAAAGGAGATTGAAAAAGGCCGGCACGAGCACGCAGTTTGTTGCACTCAAAACGCGGCATGATAGCTAAGGCAGTAACCAATGACAAACTGTTCTTCTAGACATTATCTGCGAACACAGTTGTGAATTTACAACCAGAACTGTCGCGTTTTAAGAAAGCACTTCAACGCGCCGCGTATTCGAAACGAAACGGTCCGGCGGCGCGTTTCGGGGGAGTCGCTCACTAATGGCGGCCGAGTGACACGGGCGAGGAGGAAACGGTGCGGGAAAGAGAGTTTGCGCTACCTTTGAAAAATACAGGGACCTTAGCCCGATAATGCTTATGGCGCCAGCTGTTGAACCTAGTAGTAACTGAATGCGTAGCGGCACTCATATGGCTGAAGAAGCCGTGAGCACCCACAATTTTGCACGACTACCCATCAGCGGAATCAAACACCTTGCCCTTGGTATGGAATGCAAAACGTGCGCAACATGATAGATATATTCTTCTACCAGCACACTCTATAGCGGAAGCACTGAAGCCCCGAGGTTACTTAGTTGTGGCGATTACACACAACACGCAGAACCAAAAGACTGGGTTTCACGTATGCATTTCATTCGACTCGCAAACAACCCAGAAATCCGTTTCGAACACACTTGACGTAACGATTCCACTGCGAGGCGAAGGCACAAAAGTAACGTGCGATTTTTCCCCTCCGTCCCGTCGTGAACACGGTACTCACTTCACGCGATTTGCGGGGTCAACCAGCATGTCACTTCACTCTGGCGCAAACACAAAAGGCTTTTAACCACCCACACTGAGTTGAGTCGCCGCTAGTGATTACCAATTTCGAACATAGCAAGCACGTTTCACCCACAGGCGCACACCGTCGCCTTGCACCGTGAAACGGCCTCGTCAACAGCACACACACAGCATCCGACGCCGGCCTGGATGAGCTTTGGTCGGGTACTGAGCGATGCCAGGTTAGTTTCGCTCGCCACGATACCAAAGTACGACCCACCGGAGCTATTTAGGGATGCAGGAGCAAAGAACGTCTTCTATAAGACGCAAACTGCTGCACACGGATGAAAGAAAACGTTTAGGTGTCCTCTGTACCTGCCGCCATGTTGTAAACACAGGGGCACGCAAGGGCGCTATCGTACGCACGGTACTTTGCTGAAGTAGCGTTCGCTGGTTTTCCGGCCGCTAAACGCTAAACTAACATTGGGTGCTGCGCATGCGTAGTTCCACCGACACAAGGAAATAGCGAGTGGTAACATTTGCGTAAGGCTTAAAACGCTATTAAAACTCTCTGATTAAAGTGTTCAATATTTCGTTTTTACAGCAGAAGGATAAAAAGCAATAACCTATTATGTTTTGAGAAGGCCTTCTCGAGATGGTATATGAGTGCAGCGTGCTAATGATTTTAATTGAAGATGTTCATGCGGAAAGAAAAGATCGGTTCTGAAATAATCTGCGTCCCAATGGAGGACACAACACGCTGCTAGCGTTATCGTGGAGACTATTTCAGAAAAACCTTGTCTGAATGTGCTCCCTTTGGTGGTGTATGTATTTTAGGTGTTTTGGTTTTATTGGTAAAGTGTAAATGAACAGTTATGCTATGCTTCCCGCAGTCAATACTTCTGAAGGCTCATGGACCTAACTGCTATAACAACCGAGAGTTCTGAAAGTTACTGCAGTTTTATAGTTTCCATTAGCCGAAATTGAGGAAGAATGGGGAAGGACATCGATACAACTGAACTGTGTCGCAATATAATAAGTAGAGTATTTCGGTTGGGTATACATAAAAAATAAACTCATTTTCAGAAATAGCTATGAACCTTGGGTACTGAAGTTACAAGTTCTTCTCCGTGACATGTTACTCTCCTCGCTTGGCGTAACCACGAAGGGCTTTCGCACAAGTCACCCGAACACAGCAGTGTACTCACAATGAACTTCCTCAAGTTTTGATTTTAAATCGTACCACTGAAAAGGTAATGAATGGTTTTTGTCGTGCGATGGACGTGTCTCTGTTTTAGAACTTTTCTCGCCGTATGTTACAGTTCCAAGAATTTCTGCTCCCTTCCTTTGCTTTTCATGGCTGCAGACTTTAATAGTTAAAGGCTGTAATCATTAAAGTTGAATAATACATTCCTGGCCAGAACAGTGGTATCAGATAATTGCTATAACGTCAGATTATTTGTCACATTACGTAAGCTTTTTTCGGGAAAACAACGACGGAGGACAAACACTAACTGCCGTATTTTAGTGTAGAAAAAGAGAAAGTGTACACAAAACTCAAACAACTTCCTCGGTTGCAAACACTCCCGTGGTAAACTACAATATCTTTAAACAATATAAGAAGTTTTAGCGGTACGGAAAACTAAATATATGTACACGTGCTTTTTAAATTGAACTACGGCAAACAAAACTTGAAGCTTATGATTAGGGCCAAAGGCTTACCCAGCGCTTGGAATCCTGTAAAAGAAAAGGAACGCACGTGTTGACAAGCATAAAAACACGTGAATACTGCTTCCTAGTTGTGTTTGAACATATGTATGTCTAGGTACTTTTTCGTCAATCGTATACGCATGCCTAATAAAATCTTGTACCGCAAAAACGCGCGCATGAACCCTCTAGGATATTACCTTCCCTCAAAATATTATTAACCCAAATTTGGCTTTAGTTGGATAAGCAGCAGTTCGAAACTGTAACCGTTCCTGTATAAATGTTAACCTTATTATAAAACGCTAACGTTCCTTTTTCTGTGCATGGGTTCAATACTGGGTGCTAATGTGTTGTTTTCCCTGCGACATTAAAAAAACTAATTAATAGGCATTGTCGCTTTAGTACACGTACGCACTATAATGTGAATATAAATATTGGTTCTGTCGCTAAAGTAGATAATTTGGTGTAAACCTGATTTTTGTCACCTTATTTCACGTGTGTAGTTCTGCCGTTGATCTCTTTGTTTCTCTCCTAAGCAGACAAATACGTTATAACCCGCCAGTAATTGCTTAGGGAAAAAAATGTTATGCTGCTTCTTATTCTCTTTAACAGCTGGTCGCCAGTCGTTGTAAGGTATACTGTGACGACGGGCTTTCACAGAAAATTATGCCTACATAATTTATACATACTTGCTGTAACATTTTCGAAAACGCTTTTTCCCTGGTTAAGCAAAAATAGCAACCGATGAAAGAACCATCCCACAGATGCTGGTTTAGAAGTAATATTTGATGATGGTTTGATGTTTATGGCGCAAGGCCAACTGGGCAAAGAGCGCCAAAACAATTAGTTCGTATATGAGAGGTGATGCCTTAAACACTAAGTAAATCAGCAAAAACAAAAGTTAAAATCACAAAACGACAATGAGAATGGCTGGTGTATAGGGCCAGATTTCATGATGCGTGATAGGAAATGAGGTTTAAAAACTTCACGTCCGACAAATACTCAAACACACGTTTCACGGAAACAATGGCTTCGTCACCTAGTAAAAACGATGGATGTAGGGGAATATGTTGGTCTGTAGAGTTCTCTGAAGTGTTTTGTGTCGTGTTGTGTTGAAGTGCCTTGCATGTGGTTAGTATGTGCACTACGGATAGGGCCTCTCCGCACCTGCTGCACTGGGGTCTAGAAGATCCCGTCAGCAGATACGATTGCGTCGCATGGGTGTGTGCCCTATCCGCAAGCCTACCCAAGGCGACTTCCGTGTGTCTCTTGTGTGAGTCAGATGTGTACCGTCCCAAGTGTGGCTTTATTACATGTAGTTTGTTGTCTGTCTGTTCGTCCCAGTGTGTTTGCCATGTTCTGCGCAGGTGTTGTCTTATGTGAGGCTTGAGGTCTGTGTAGGGTATCGTTGTATTGTCTACAGTGCTTCCTGAGTGCAGCTGCAGCGGGCCCCTCTCGTCTGCCAACTCATTCCCACGATCCCTGCGTGTCCTGGGACCCAGCAGAGGACCAGCTCGTGCTTTTGTGCATACACGGACATGATAGTGTTGAATACAAGATTAACTATGTGGTTTTTGGGGGGCTTATGCGATGACAGTGCGCGGACAACACTCAAAGAATCTGTATAGATGATGGAATTGGGAATTTGATTTTCAAGAATGTGTCGTACAATCAGTAAAATTCCATACGCTTCTGCTGAAAAAATTGTAGTGTGCACGCTCATGGTTCTGGCTGCATTGAAGTTTGGACCATGACCAGCACACGACACCATAGTGGAGGTTTTAGAAGCGTCACTATAAAATTCTGCACATGTGTATTTAAACTGCAAAGACAGAAAGTGCTGCAGTATTGCAGCTCGTGGTACACGATTTTTGTCAAGTCTCATAAAAGAAAGGTCGCACGACACAGGACGAACTTGCCAAGGCGGTAATCTCTCAGAAAAGGATGTCCTGTAAAAATCTAAAAACAAAGCACTGAGATCCGAGGCTCGCTCTCTCACTCTAAGTGAAAAGGGCAGAGGAACGGATGGGCGATTTACAAAGAGCAAAGATGTTGATGTATCGTTAAAGACAGGATAAAAAGGATGATTATTCAGTGACGAAATTTTAAAAGCATAAAGCAAGTCCATGTACGTTCGTTGGTTCTCAAGGCTCCACTTATCACACTCGACATAAAGACTCTCGGCAGGGCTAGTGCGAAAAGCACCCGAAGCAAGACGAAGTCCCAAGTGTAGCACTGGGTCCAGAATTCGCAAGGCTGTCTTAGTCGCCGACCCATACACCACACTGCCATAGTCTAAACGAGACCCAACCAATGCAGTATACAAGCAAAGCAGGAATTCTTTGTCGGAACCGTAGGATTGGTGGGAGAGAACCTTAAGTATATTCAGTGTTTTGAGACATTTATTTTTAAGTTCCTTGATGTGGGGAATGAATGTGAGTTTGTAATCAAACACAACACCTAAGAACTTGTACTCCTTGTTCACAGGAAGCGACACGCCATTCAGAGTAATGTCTGGGTCCGGATGGACCCCGCGCTTCCTGGAGAACACAACGCAGGAGCTTTTTACAGGATTCAATTTAAAACCATTCTTGTCAGCCGAGCCGGCAGACAAGAATGGTTTTAAATTGAATCCTTACACCAAGCTGGACTTGACGTTCGCAGATTAATATATTGCATGATTTATAGGATATCTGGACGTCATCTACATACATGGAATAAGAGATTGTAGGTGGCAGTGTCTTACCAAGAGAGTTCATTTTTACTATGAAGAGAGTGCAGCTCAACGCGCCACCTTGTGGCACGCCATTTTCTTGCACGTGAACCTTTGAGAGTGCACCACCGACTCTTACTCGGAACGTTCTGTCTGACAAGTAACTGACAAGAGCGTTCAACATGTTACCCGAAACACCGAATGACTTGAGGTCCCTAAGGATCCCATAACGCCAAGCGGTGTCGTATGCCTTCTCAAGGTCGAAAAACACAGTTAAACAATACTGCTTGTGCGCGAAGGCATCCTTGATGTACGAGTCAAGAGCTAACAGTTGATCGTTCGTCGATCGCCCCACCCTGAAGCCTGCCTGGCAGCTCTCGAGAAGACCGTTGTACTCAAGGAAGTACACGAGCCTGCGATTTATCATCTTCTCGAAGAGCTTGCACAGGCAGCTTGTCAGGGCAATAGGACGGTAACTTGAGGGGGATGACGGGTCCTTTCCCTCCTTCAGGAAAGCTACAACTATAGCCTCCTTCCAAGAGTTTGGAATGTGCCCCGAAAGCCATATCTTGTTATATAGGTGTAAGAGTGTTAGAAGCGTGTCTGCGTGCAGGTGTTGTATCATTGTATATGTAATGTTGTCTGGGCCTGGAGCTGAGGGTTTACACGTGCTTAGAGCAGCCCTCAGCTCATGTAGTGAAAACAGGGAGTTGTAAGAAGTCTGTGATTTGTTGTTGTCGCGTAGGGACTTCTTTTCACAACAGGCTTTATGTTTCAGGAAAGTGTTCGTGTTGTGTGCGGAACTGGACACGTGTTGGAAGTGTTGTGCGAGTGTGTCAGCCTGGTCTTCGAGTGTGTCCCCTGTAGTGCTGACCAGAGGCAGGCTGTGTGTTTGTTGTCCCTTGAGTTTGCGTATTCGTGTCCATACTTTCCTTGTGTCTGTGTAGGAGTTTATTGATGTTATGAATGTACGCCAACTCTCTCGTTTTGCCTCACGGCGCACACGTTTTCCTAACGCCTTGGCCCGTTTGAACAAGAGGAGGTTTCCCGACGTGGGGTACCGACGAAGGATACCCCATGCCTTGTTCTGGGCCTCTCGCACCCGCCTACAGTCGTCATTCCACCACGGCCTCCGCTGGTTGCGCGGGGCACCAGAGGCGTGGGGAATAGACTTTTCGGCGGCGTCGAGGATGTGCGCCGTGAGGAGTTGGGTAGATTCTTCAACGTGTATGTGTCCTATGGATGTGTGGTGTAGTTTGGATGTCTCTGTAAATGTAATCCAGTTAGCTCGTGTTTCATTGAACCTATTATGTGAAGATGGACTGCATGGGCCTTTACCTATGTATGTGAGTGAGGTGGGGAAGTGGTCACTGCCATATGGGTCAGTTCCCACACCCCACTCGAGAAGAGGAAAGAGAACTGCGGAGCCAATAGCCAAGTCAAGACATGAGTATGTGTTGTGACCTATGTTATGGTATGTAGGCTGTTTATTGTTGAAAAGGCATGCTCCAGAAGATGTAAGGAATTTTTCTATCCGGCGACCTCGGGCATCTGTTCTGGAAGAGCCCCAAAGAGAGTTGTGAGCATTAAGGTCGCCTGTAAGGATGTATGGTTAAGGCAGCTGGTCAACCAGCGCCTCGAAGTCGGAGCTCGTAAGTGAAACATCAGGAGGAATGTATATGGAGCATACCGTTATCAACCTATTAAATATTATTAAGCGTATTGCTACAGCCTCAAGGATAGTGTTCAAGGTGACAGGGTGGCATGCTAAGGATTTCCGGACGATTATGGCCACAGCGTCAGAAGAGTGTGTGCAGCAATCTTTGTCTTTCCTGTATACCAGGTAACTATTCAAGAAATTTGTGTGTTTAGAATTCAAATGTGTTTCCTGAACACACATTACACTTGGCTGATTGGTATGCAGAATCTCATACACGTCGTCAAGATTATTAAGAAGGCCTCTGCAGTTCCATTGAACAATATTTTCTCTTCCCATTATTTAGTGTGAGAGCTAGTGGAGTATGTATGTTTATGTGTCGTCTTTCGGGGCTGTGACTCGGGGCGGCCTATCTGAAGGCTTGGACGTCGGAGGCCGCTCCTTGCGCTGCGTTGCAGGCAAGAACGGCACGACGTTCATCTCGTCGTCCGATGTCCTGGGTGTACCCGTCGAACCGGGCCCCCCGAACTTGGCCCCTCTTTGGAGGCCCTTCGTTTGACCCGCCACCGCCGGTGGTGTCGGAGGCACCAGAAGTGGCACGGGCGGTGCGGTGGCGGTGGGAGCCGGTGCGGGGCTCGTGGTGTCCATGGCACACTCCAACGCACTGGACGATGGGGAGGCACGGACGGGAGCGGCACCGGTCCCGACAGAAGAGGTTGCCACCACAACCGCTGCTGCCTCAGCAAGCGGCGTGGTGGCGGGTTGGGCGGCCAGAGGCAACCCAGGGGGGGGGCGGGGCCGGGACCAGGTCCGACTCGCGGTACTGGGTCCCCTCCCAAACTAGACGCCGCTCCGCCCCCCGGCGAGCTGCGTCGGCATACCTCCCCAGGGAGAAAGAGGCGAACCTCTTTCGCGCCTCTGGGAAGGTAAGATTCTCAGTCACTTTAACCTTGATGATCTCCTTCTCCTGTTTGAATTTCTCGCATGTTCTAGAGTAGGCCCCGTGGGGTCCCTTGCAGTTAGCACAGATGAGGGTTTGCGATGGGCAGTTGTCAGATGCATGATCATGTTGTGCACACTTGGCGCATGTTAGTCGACCACGACAAGCATTAGTGCCATGTCCAAACCGCTGACACTTGTAGCAGCGGCGTGGGTTCGGCACGTAGGGTCGGAGCGGACATCTCAGGAAACCTGCGCTGACCGACTCAGGAAGTGTTGAGCGGTCAAATGTCAAGATTATGTGTTCAGTAGCTATTAATTGGTCGTTTCGGCGTATCGTGATTCGCCGCACTGCTGTCACGCCCTGATCACGAAGGCCGTCGAGCAGATCTGCTTCAGTCTCATTTATTAGATCTCTATCAGAGATGACGCCCTGGCAGCTATTGAGACTGCGATGGGGCGTGATCTTGATGTCGACATCGGCCATGCGCGTTTGCTTCAAGAGTTTACAGGATTGTTGTTTGTTTTGGACTTCAATTAGAACTTCTCCGGTTGTGAGCTTTTTAGCCTTGTACGATTTGCCTACAAGGCTTTCAAGAAACTTGGAAATGAGAAAGACAGACTGGGACGTGACGGGTTTTGATTTATCTAGGGATTCCATTACCAGGAAGCGCGAGAAATTATCGGGCTTTGGAATGGAGATCGAAGACAAAGGAGGAAAAGATACTTCGGTGCGGCCCCTTTTCAGGGACCGATCACGTTTGGAGGGGGGGTTTGAAAATGCCATATGATACATTGGAAAGCAGGGAGAATGGGGTACTTTCTTCTTTGACCTTACCCTGGTAGCCAAAGAGATCCCGGAGCTCCCTGCCTGGTAGACAGACAGGGAGCCCATCCGCCGGAGCTGAACTGGGCTCCGACGGCCACCGTTCGTGGTTTCTAACCCTCCACCTATAAACACATTGCCACGGTTGGATCCAGCGTATGTTTGGGGGCTCGGGGTCCGCGGTATCGCCAGTACCGTCACCAAGATTGCTCAAGGTGCCCCGTGCGGGGTAGAAGTAATATTGGTAGCGTCGGACGTTCGGCTGCAATAAACCAAAAAAATCTAATCACGGCGTCTTCAATGCAGAACAGTTAGGTTGTCTGAGTACGCGGCACGGGTTCGCTTCTCCCCCTCGGTAACGAAGAAAGAGCCTATTTTTTTAGGTAATTACTAACAATACGTGGATTGCAAACTAAAATCAAACGTGTTTGTATTTGTGCGCACATCGGTGTATGACTCTGCAAAATCGTATTATTGTAGCCTCGTAGGTCGGTTTTAGCGCCACATATAAGTCCACCGAATGAGGTAGAACTCAACTGTTTCGCTACTTGTCTTGCAAAATAATGTGTCTAGTATATATCAGAAGAACCCACAACACAGTGTAGTATCTCCCAACAGAAACTAGTGTATGTCATATATAAAGTGTGTATGCTGCATACTTATGGCTTTAAGGAACTCAAGGCACCGAGTGGACGGCCGGCAAGTGACCACAATGCTGGATGCTATGATGCCACTGCTCCCTCATGATGGCAACCACGAGGACGCCGAAATCGTCCTTCAGCGCGCAGAGGAGGCCCGACAACTGGCCTGGTTCAGAATCAAGGCTCAGCATTACAGGGAAGCTGGCCGTTATCATCTGCGACGGCATGACGCGCACATTAAAAAGGGAGGTAAGGTTTGGCTGTGGACACCTATACTCCACCGCTGACTTGGTGAAAAGCTCCCACATCCCCTCGCGGGAACCCCTGTGTATATGCGACGCATAGGCGGAACGGCGACGGGACCACGTTTTATAGCGCGCATAACGTTGAGGGGACTGCGTAAGCCGGTCCCAGTCAATGACGACGTTGGCGTATTTGTAAAGTGGCGTGGACTCTAGGTGTTTGAGCCAAGCGTGGATGTTGCTTCGCCGGAGAACGGCACACCGGTTATATGCGCAGCGCGCCCGAAGGAGAGGAAACCGCGGAGGAGAGAGTACTGCACATGCGCCGGCCCCAGCGCGTCTGCCGCGGCTATGACGCAACGTGCCGTGGCTATGACGCGGCGTGGACTCTAGGTGTTTGAGCCAAGCCTGGATGTTGCTTCGCCGGAGAACGGCACACCGGTTATATGCGCAGAGCGCGCGAAGGAGAGGAGGCCGCGGAAGACAGAGTACTGCACATGCGCCGGCCCGAGCGCGTCTGCCGCAGCTATGACGCAACGTGCCGCGGCTATGACGCAACACAATCCGACAGAATCCACTTTAATCCAATCCAATCCAATCCAAATCCAATCCAATCCAAGCCAAGCCAAGCCAAGCCAAGCCAATCGAATTCATTCCAAGCCTATCCAAGCCAATCCAATCGAATCCAATCCAATGCCCCTCGCGAGAGAGTGTTCGCTATCGGAGAGGAGAGGGGGAGAAGCTTTTCAGCTTTACTTCATGCCGTGCAGGATACTGCGTCTCATCGGGGACCTGAACTACGAGGAGCCCCCAGACGGAGAGCATGTATTGCCCCGCCGGCTTTACTCCACAAGTCGTTGATGTTGTGCTCCCTGAGTCGTAATTTCATCCTTAAAAGGCAGCCATCACCTTCGCAGACGCGGCAGAATCGTTCCCTCGATTTAACAGCATCGAGGCGATCCTGCATACTGAAACAGGGGGGGGGGGGTTATGGAGCGATCCAAAACAAGGTGCTAGCTTTGTTAGAAGCTAATCTCTCAATTAACATCCTCATAATTTGAACAGCAGTATTATACCCTCTTGATTCATTATCCGCAGGGAAGGAGAAGAAGAGGAAGTCGTCGCATGGACTCTGCAGGCGCTTTTAAATGCTGAGCATTTCAGTAACACACGATGTCACCAGTGTTGTCCCCTCGTAGTCCGCACCGTCGTTGTCCGCACACTATATAAAAGAAAATACTATCCGGCGCCAGGTTTCGATCCCTCGATCCTGCGGGCGGGACGCAATGTACACGGTACTCTACCAACTGCGCCACAAAACCGACACAGAATGGGACGCTACGAACGCGCCTTATATTGTTAACTCATTCAAATTGATGATGATCGTTGGATGTTTATGGCGCAAGGCCAACTCGGGCAAAGAGCGCCAAAACAATAGTCGATGATAGGGGTGAGACCTTAAACACTAAGTAAAATCAGCAAAAACAAAAGTCAAATCACAACACGACAATGAGCATGGCTGGTGTATAGGGCCAGATTTCATGATGCGTGATAGGAAATGAGGTTTAAAAACTTGACGTCCGACAAATACTCAAACACACGTTTCACGGAAACAACGGCATCATCACCTAGGAAAAAGGATGGATGTAGGGGAATATGTTGTCTGTAGAGTTCTCTGAAGTGTTTGTGTCGTGTTGTGTGAAGTGCCTTGCATGTGATTAGTATGTGCACTACGGATAGGGCCTCTCCGCACCTGCTGCACTTGGGTCTAGAAGATCCCGTCAGCAGATACGAGTGCGTCGCATGGGTGTGCCCTATCCGGAGCCTACCCAAGGCGACTTCCGTGTGTCTGTTGCGTGTGTCAGTGGTGTACGGTCCCAAGCGTGGTTTTATAGCGTGTAACTTGTTGTCTGTCTGTTCGTCCCAGTGTGTTTGCCATGTTCTGCGCAGGTGCTGTCTTATGTGTGGCTTGAGGTCTGTGTGGGGTACCGTTGTAATGTCCACAGTGTTCCTGAGTGCAGCAGCACCGGCCCTCTCGTCTGCCAACTCGTTCCCAGGGATCCCTGCGTGTCCTGGGACCCAGCAGAGGACCAGCTCATGCTTTTGTGCATACACGGTCATGATAGTGCAGAATACAAGATTAACTATGTGGTTTCTGGGGGACTTGTGCGATGACAGTGCGCGAACAACACTCAAGGAATCTGTATATATGATGGAATTGGGAATGTGATTTGCAAGGATGTGTCGTACAATCAGTAAAATTCCATACGCTTCTGCTGAAAAAATTGATGTGTGCATGCTCATGGTTCTGGCTGCATTGAAATTAGGACCATGAGGAGCGCACGACACCATACTGGAGGTTTTAGAAGCGTCACTATAAAATTCTGCACATGTGTATTTAAACTGCAGAGACAGAAAGTGCTGCAGTATCGCAGCTCGTGGTACACGATTTTTGTCAAGTCTCATAAAAGAAAGGTCGCGCGACACAGGGCGAACTTGCAAAGGCGGTAAACTGTTAGAAAAGGATGACCTGTACACATTGTGGGGATTCTCCCCTGTGAGCGCCCACGTTAGGCCGTTTCAAACTGCCACGCGCCACCTCTCCTGCCATCTGGGAACACACGGCAGAAAGACTGTGCGAGGGAGGGGGGGCGTGGCACATCTTTGGGCACGCTAGATAAGGGCAGCGGTGCTTGGTAGCGGGGGGAGTTGCCGGCCGGGAGCGCCGCCGGTCACAAGAGAGAAGCCACCGCCGTCAGCCACCTCGAAGAAGACGCACGTCAGCAAGGCCCGCCGTTCGTCCTGCCGTACCGTAAGCCCTGGGACCCTGAAGTGCTTTTGTTATGTGCTTGGTTGATTGTATCCCCTGTTCCATTTATATTTCATTTTCCACTGCTTGAGTAAAGCGCAATTGTTCCTCTTGCAATGTTCTGTGCGTGATGTTTTGACGAGGCCGTTGCCTGAACCCCCCTCGGTAGGCAGAACTACCTATAAACATCTAAAAACGAAGCACTGAGATCCGAGGCTCGCTCTCTCACTCTAAGTGAAAAGGGCAGAGGAACGGGTGGGCGATTTGCAAAGAGCAGAGATGTTGATGTATCGTTAAAGACAGGATAAAAAGGATGATTATTCAGTGATGAAATTTTAAAGCATATAGCAAGTCCATGTACGTTCGTTGGTTCTCAAGGCTCCACTTATCACACTCGACATACAGACTGTCGACAGGGCTAGTGCGAAAAGCACCAGAGGCGAGACGAAGCCCCAAGTGTAGCACTGGGTCAAGCATTCGCAACGCTGTTTTAGTCGCCGACCCATATACCACACTGCCATAGTCTAAACGAGACCCAACCAAAGCAGTATAGAGCCGTAGTAGGAGTTCTTTGTCGGAAACCATAAGATTGATGGGAGAGAACCTTAAGTATATTCATTGTTTTCAGACATTTATGTTTAAGTTCCTTGATGTGTGGAATGAATGTGAGTTTCTGGTCAAAACAACACCTAAGAACTTGTGCTCCTTGTTCACAGGAAGCGACACGCCATTAAGAGTAATGTCTGGGTCCATATGGACCCCGCGCATCCTGGAGAACACAACGCAGGAGCTTTTTTACAGGATTTAATTTAAAACCATTCTTGTCTGCCCAGCCGGCAAGTTTCTTTACACCAAGCTGGACTTGACGTTCGCAGATTGACATATTGCATGATTTATAGGATATCTGCACGTCATCTACATACATGGAATAAGAGATTGTAGGTGGCAGTGCCTTACCAAGAGAGTTCATTTTTACTATGAAGAGAGTGCAGCTCAACACGCCACCCTGTGGCATGCCATTTTCTTGCACATAAAAGTTTGATAGTGCACAACCAGCTCTTACTCGAAACGTTCTGTCTGACAAGTAACTAACAAGAGCGTTTAACAGGTTACCCGATACACCGAATGACTTGAGGTCCCTAAAGATCCCATAACGTCAAGCGGTGTCGTATGCCTTTTCAAGGTCGAAAGAGACAGTTAAACAATACTGCTTATGCGGGAAGGCATCCTTGGTGTACGAGTCAAGAGCTACCAGTTGATCGTTCGTCGATCGCCCCACCCTAAAGCCTGCCTGGCAGCCCTCGAGAAGACCGTTGTACTCGAGGAAGTACACGAGCCTGCGATTTACCATCTTCTCGAAGAGCTTGCACAGGCAGCTCGTCAGGGCTATAGGACGGTAGCTTGAGGCGGACGACGCGTCCTTTCCTTCCTTCAGGAAAGCTACAACTATAGCCTCCTTCCAAGAGTTTGGAATGTGCCCCGAAAGCCAAATCTTGTTATATAGGTGTAAGAGTGTTAGAAGAGTGTCTGCGTGCAGGTGTTGTATCATTGTGTATGTGATGTTGTCTGGGCCTGGAGCTGAGGGTTTACACGTGCTTAGAGCAGCCGTCAGCTCATGTAGTGAAAACAGGGAGTTGTAAGAAGTCTGTGATTTGTTGCTGTCGCATAGGGACTTCTTTTCGCAACAGGCTTTATGTTTCTGGAAAGTGTTTGTGTAGTGTGCTGAACTGGACACGTGTTGGAAGTGTTGTGCGAGTGTGTCGGCCTGGTCTTCGAGTGTGTCCCCTGTAGTGCTGACAAGAGGCAGGCTGTGTGTTTGTTGTCCCTTGAGTTTACGTATTCGTGTCCATACTTTCCTTGTGTCTGTGTAGGAGTGTATTGATGTTATGAATGTACGCCAACTCTGTCGTTTTGCCCCATGGCGCACACGTTTTCCTAACGCCTTGGCCCGTTTGAACAAGAGGAGATTTCCCGACGTGGGGTACCGACGAAGGATACCCCACGCCTTGTTCTGGGCCTCTCGCGCCCGCCTACAGTCCTCATTCCACCACGGCCTCCGCTGGTTGCGCGGGGCACCAGAGGCGTGGGGAATGGACTTTTCGGCGGCGTCGAGGATGTGCGCCGTGAAGAGTTGGGTAGATTCTTCAACGTGTAGGTGTCCTATGGATGTGTGGTGTAGTTTGGATGTCTCTGTAAATGTATTCCAGTTAGCTCGTGCTTCACTGAACCTATTATGGGAAGATGGACTGCATGGGCCTTTACCTATGTATGTTAGTGAAGTGGAGAAGTGGTCACTGCCATATGGGTCAGTGCCCACACCCCACTCGAGAAGTGGAAAGAGAACTGCAGAGCCTATAGCCAAGTCAAGATATGAGTATGTGTTGTGTCCTATGTTATGGTATGTAGGCTGTTTATTGTTGAAAAGGCATGCTCCAGAGGATGTAAGAAACCTCCCTATCAGGCGACCCCGGGCATCCGTACGAGAAGAGCCCGATAGAGAATTGTGAGCATTAAAATCGCCTGTTAAGATGTATGGTTCGGGCAGCTGGTCAACCAACGCCTCGAAGTCAGAGCTCGAAGGTGTAACATCAGGAGGAATGTATATGGAGCATACCGTTATCAACCTATTAAATATTATCGTACGAATTGCTATAGCCTCGAGGACAGTGTTAAGAGTGACAGGGTGGCAGGCTAAGTATTTCCGGGCAATTATGGCCACACCGCCAGAAGAGTGTGTGCTGCCATCCCTGTCCTTTCTGAAGACCATGTAACTATTCAAGAAATTTGTGTGCTTGGAATTCAAATGTGTTTCCTGAACACACATTACACTTGGCTGATTAGCATGCAGTATTTCTTATACATCGTCAAGATTTTTAAGAAGGCCTCTACAGTTCCATTGAATTATGTTTTCTCTTCCCATTATTTAGTGTGAGAGCTACTGGAGTGTGTGTGTTTATGTGTCGTCTTTCGGGGCTGTGACTCTAGCCTTTTTTGGCTTGTCGGGAGGCTTTGGCGTAGGGACGCGTTCCTTGCGCTGCGTTTGAGGCAGGAACGGCCCGACATCCATATCGTCATCGGATGTCCGAGGGGTGCCCGACGGACCGGGCCCCCCAGGCTTGGCCCCTTCTCGGGAGCCCTTCGTTTGAGCCGCCACAGCCGAGGGCGTCCGGGGCGCCAGAGGTGGCACGGGCGGTGCGGTGGCGGTGGGAACCGGTGCAGGGCCCGTGGTGTCCATCACCTCGGTACCCTCCAATGCACTGTAGGACGGGGAAACAGAGGCGGGAGCGGCACCGATCCCGACGGAAGAGGTTGGCACCACAACCGCTGCTGCCGCAGCAAGCGGCGTGGTGGCGGGTTGGGCTGCCTGAGGCAACCCAGGGGGGGGGAGGCAGAGGGACCAGGTCAGACTCGCTGAACTGGGTCCCTGTGGAAACCAGACGCCGCTCCGCCCCCCGGCGAGCTGCGTCGGCGTACCTCCCCAGAGGGAAAGAGGCGAACCTCTTCCGCGCCTCTGGGAAGGTGATGTTTTCAGTGATTTTGAGGTTGATTATTTTCTTTTTCATCTGGAACCTTTCACACGTGCGGGAGTACGCAGCATGAGGTCCATGACAGTTGCTGCACAATAATTGTTGAGCCTGGCAGTTATCTGTATCATGATCTTGAGATGAACATTTTGCCCACGTTGTTTTTCCACGACAGGAGGTGGTGCCATGCTCGAACCGTTGGCACTTGAAACAACGCCGCGGGTTCGGGATGTAAGGCCGGACAGAACAATGAATGAAACCCGCTTTGATGGATTCAGGGAGTGTGGAACGGTCAAATGAACAGATTATATGCTTTGTCATGATTTGCTTATCATCTCGCCGCATGGTGATGCGCCTCACTGCCGTCACGCCCTCGCCTTTCAGACCTTCGAGCAGATCGGCTTCCGTCTCATTTATCAGATCTGGCTCAGAAATCACACCCTGAGAGCTATTGAGGCTACGGTGGGGGTGTGACTCTGATGTCCAGATCTGCCATGCGATTCTGGGTAAGGAGGCTTGTGGCTTGCTGGCGAGTGTTCACCTCGACCAGAACTTCGCCGGTTCTCAGTTTCTTAGCTTGGAAAGACTTGCCAATGATTCCTTCAAGGAACTTGGAGACGAGGAATACAGATTGGGAGGAGACGGGTTTGGATTTGTCTATTGATTCAAGGACCAAAAAACGGGAATAGTTGTCATGTTTCGGAACGTTGATAGGTGGTAGGAGTGGAAAGGAAACTTCGGTGCGGCCCCTTTTCGGGGGCCGATCACGTTTGGGGGGGGGGGGTTTGGAAAATGTCATATGATACATTGGAAAGCAGGGAGACGGGGGTACTTTCTCCTTTGACCTTACCCTGGTAGCCAAAGAGGTCCCGGAGCTCCCTGCCTGGTAAACAGACAGGGAGCCCATTCACCGGAGCTTGACCTGGGCTCCGACAGCCACCAGTTCGTGGTTTCTAACCCTCCACCTATAAACACATCGCCACGGTTGGATCCAGCTTATGTTTGGGGGCTCGGGTCCCGCGGTATCGCCAGTACCGTCACCAAGATTGCTCAAGGTGCCCCGTGCGGGGAACTCATTCAAATGACTGCTGACGAGCGCTCTCTCGTCAGCAGTTGCCACAAGTGCAACAGCATTAACGTAACGCAAATACTTAACGTTGTGCGCCCCCGGAAATGCTCTGCATTTGATCGTGCCCCTCGCGAGGGGGATGTTTCACTGCGTCGCCATGCGAACAGTTTGCCAAGCTTTATTTTTAGTTATTTTTTTGCTGGGGTGCCGACGAGCGGCGCCACCTCCTCGCACTTCGCCGCGGGAGGATCCGCGGCGGGGGCGAGAGATGGCGCTGGCGTCTCCGCGGCCGCGTCTGCGGCCTCAGCGGGTACCGGCGCCGGCGCGGGGTCATCGCCCATCTTTAAAAGTTTAGTTTTCTTTTAGAGTTTATGGCAACTTTGGAAGTTGCCGTAAGTTTTCCCTGTGGTGAGATGCTTATCATGTCACCTTCGCTTTGCGACAAGTTTGTGGATAAACCTAACTCTGCTAACTTTCTATCACTTAGTTGCAACGTCTGATCTGTGAGAAAATGCAAGAGGAGTATTGTTACCTCGGCTGAATTACCAGCCCAGCAACATGCCTGCGAGAATTAAATCATAAATTTGTGTGATCCTGCAAAGTAAACTCTTGATCGTAATTATCATGTCGGAATGTATTATTTAAAACAACATCCGACCAGTAAATCTTTCTCTGCGCTCATTAAGGGGCACTAAGACAATTTCAATAGTGATGATGATCATGGTTCGAGTTTTTTGGCGCAAGCCCACCTCGGGGAAAGAGCGCCAAACAAAAAGTATGTAAAAGAAAATAGTGGCTACTAAAGCCAAAATAACATCAGTAAAATCAATCAACGGCAATGGTGATGGCTGGTGTATAGGGCCAGTTTTGATTACGCATGATAGGAAATGAGGTTTAAAAACTTAACGTCTGAGAAATATTTAAAAACGCGTTGCACAGAGACCATGGCATTGTCAGCCAAAAACAAGGAAGGGTGTAGCGGAAAGTGTTGTCTGTATAGTTCCTTGAAGTGTCTGTGTCTTGTGTCGAGTGTCTTGCATGTTATTAGGATGTGGACTAAGGATAGGCCCTCCCCACACCTGCTACACACAGGTCTTGGAGAGCTAGTGAGTAGGTGTGAGTGTGTTACATGTGTGTGGCCTATCCGCAACCTAGCTAAGGTAACTTCAATGTGTCTGTTGTGTGAGTCAGTAGCGTATGGTCCCAAGTGTGGTTTTATTACGTGTAACTTGTTATCTGTTTGTTCACTCCAGTGTGTTTGCCATGCGTTGTGAAGTTGGTGTCTGATGTGTGGCTTCATATCTGTGTACGGCAGTGTTGCTATGCCCACTGAATTCAAGAGTGTAGCAGCAGTGGCCATTTCATCTGCGGTTTCATTCCCAGCTATTCCACAATGGCCAGGAACCCAACATATTGTTATTTCAAGACTTGATGCGTATGCCGCCATAAGGGCCTTAAAAGCAAGATTGATTACATAATTTTTTGAGCGTTTTCTGGACAAAAGTGCCCGTACAACACTAAGAGAATCTGTAAAAACTATGGACTTTGGAATTTGATGTTGGACAATGTGGTCTAAAATAAGTAAAATGCCGTGTGCTTCAGCTGTAAAAATGTTGTTGTGTGAGTTCATTCTTTTTGCCATGTTAAAGTTCAGTCCATGGGCAGCACAAGACACAGCATCAGCTGTCTTTGATGCGTCGGAGTAAAACTCTGCACACTGGTACTTATCCTGCAGGAAGAGGAAATGCTGCATAATAGCTGCCCTTGGTGCACGGTTTTTGTCTAACTGCACAAAAGACAGGTCACAGGAAACATCCCTGGCCTGCCATGGTGCAATAAAATCAATGATCGGTGTCTTGTGGATATATGAGAATGACACTGCTAGCTCAGAAGCTTCTGCTCTCACTCTGAGAGGGAACGGCATGGGAATAGATGGACGGTTTAAAAAGAGCTGCTGTGACGATGCATCATGAATGGTCGAGTTAAGAGGATGATTTGTCAGAGACATGATTTTAGAGGCATACAATAGGTCAGTGTATATCCTCTGGTGATACAGGGACCATTTGTGGCACTCTGCATAGAGGCTTTCGACAGGGCTGGTGCGAAAGGCGCCACAAGCAAGGCGAAGCCCCAAATGCAGAACTGGGTCAAGCATTTTAAGTGCCGTTTTCGTTGCAGACCCATATACGACGCTGCCGTAGTCCAAGCGAGATCCTACCAGTGCAGTATAGAGACGCAGGAGTAGCTGCTTGTCTGCACCGTACGATTGGTGAGAGACAACTTTAAGGATATTCATAGTTTTTAGGCATTTTTGCTTAAGCATTTTCAGATGAGGAAGAAATGTTAGTTTGTTGTCGAATATTAGGCCTAAAAACTTGTGCTCCTTTTCTACAGGAATCGACACGCCGTTTAGAGTAATTTCAGGGTCCACATGGATCCCACGAACACGGGTGAACACAACACAAGTACTTTTTACGGGGTGCAGCTTAAAGCCCATTTGTGTCCGCCCAGCCAGCAAGTTTGTTCACGCCGAGCTGGACTTGACGTTCACAGATTGACATATTACATGATTTAAAAGATATTTGGACATCATCTACATAAACTGAACAAGAAATGGTTGGTGGCAATACCTTACGGAGTGAGTTCATCTTCACTATGAAGAGTGTGCAGCTCAAAACACCTCCCTGAGGCACGCCATTTTCCTGAACATGTACATTAGAAAGTCAACTACCAATTCCTACACGGAAAGTTCGTTCAGACATGTAGCTAGAAAGTGTGCTGAGCATGTTGCCCGAAACACCGAATGACTTCAAGTCACTCAAGATGCCGTATCGCCATGCCGTGTCGTAGGCCTTTTCCATATCAAAGACTGTTATAAAGAACTGTTTGTGAATGAAGGCATCTTTTATGTAGGATTCCAACGCAACAAGCTGATCATTGGTGGAGCGCCCCGCCCTGAAGCCTGCCTGGCAGCCCTCGAGAAGACCGTTGTACTCAAGGAAGTACACGAGCCTGCGATTGATCATCCTCTCGAATTGCTTGCACAGGCAGCTCGTCAGGGCTATAGGGCGGTAACTTGAGGGGGACGACGGGTCCTTTCCCTCCTTCAAAAAAGCCACTACTACGCCACCCTCCAAGACTTTGGAATGTGCACCGAAAGCCATATTTTATTATATAGATGAAGAAGTGCTTCGAGTGTGTCTGCGTGTAAGTGTTGTAACATTGTGTATGTGATGTTGTCTGGGCCTGGAGCTGAGGGTTTACACGTGCTTAGAGCAGCCCTCAGCTCATGTAGTGAAAACAGGGAAGTTGTAAGAAGTCTGTGATTTGTTGTTGTCGCGTAGGGACTTCTTTTCACAACAGGCTTTATGTTTCAGGAAAGTGTTCGTGTAGTGTGCTGAACTGGACACGTGTTGGAAGTGTTGTGCGAGTGTGTCAGCCTGGTCTTCCAGAGTGTCCCTTGTTGTGCTAACCAGGGGAGGCTGTGTGTCTGTTGTCCTTTTAGCTTGCGTATACGTGTCCATACTTTCCGTGTGTCTGTGTAGGAGTTTATTGATGTTATGAATGTACGCCAACTCTCTCGTTTTGCCTCACGGCGCACACGTTTTCCTAACGCCTTGGCCCGTTTGAACAAGAGGAGGTTTCCCGACGTCGGGTACCGACGAAGGATACCCCACGCCTTGTTCTGGGCCTCTCGCGCCCGCCTACAGTCCTCATTCCACCACGGCCTCCGCTGGTTGCGCGGGGCACCAGAGGCGTGGGGAATGGACTTTAAGGCGGCGTCGAGTATGTGCGCCGTGAGGAGTTGGGTAGCTTCTTCGACGTGTAGGTGTCCTATGGATGTGTGGTGTAGTTTGGATGACTCTGTAAATGTATTCCAGTTAGCTGGTGCTTCATTGAACCTATTATGGGAAGATGGACTGCATGGGCCTTTACCTATGTATGTGAGTGAGGTGGGGAAGTGGTCACTACCGTATGGGTCAGTGCCCACACCCCACTCGAGGAGAGGAAAGAGAACTGCGGAGCCAATTGCCAAGTCAAGACATGAGTATGTGTTGTGTCCTATGTTATGGTATGTAGGCTGTTTATTGTTGAAAAGGCATGATCCAGAAGATGTCAGGAATTTCTCTATCAGGCGACCTCGGGCACCCGTTCTGGAAGAGCCCCAAAGAGTGTTGTGAGCATTAAGGTCGCCTGTAAGGATGTATGGTTCGGGCAGCTGGTCAACCAGCGCCTCGAAGTCGGAGCTCGTAAGTGCAACATCAGGAGGAATGCATATGGAGCATACCGTTATCAACCTATTAAATATTATTGAGCGAACGGCTACAGCCTCAAGGACGGTGTGCAAGGTGACAGGGTGGCATGCTAAGGATTTGCGGGCGATTATGGCCACACCGCGAGAAGAGTGTGTGCAGCCATCCCTGTCTTTCCTGTAGACCAGGTAACTATTCAATAAATTTGTTTGTTTGGAATTCAGATGTGTTTCCTGGACACACATTATGCTTGGCTGATTGGCATGCAGAATCTCATACACGTCGTCAAGATTATTCAGAAGGCCTCTGCAGTTCCATTGAACAATATTTTCTCTTCCCATTATTATGTGTTCAGAGCTACTGGAGTGTGACTATTTATGTAGGGTCTTTCGGGGCTTGCACTCTTGGGAGGGGTTTTCTGGCCTTCTCTACTGACCTGGACGTCGCAGCCCGTTCCTTCCGCTGCGATGAAAGCCGGAAGGGCTCGACGTCCATGTCGTCATCTGAAGGCAAGGGGGTGCCCAGCGGACTGGGCCCCCTTGACGTGGTAGCCTTTCGGGTGTTCCTTGCCTGCGCTGCCAGTGCCGAAGGCGTGGGGAGCACCACAGATGGCACAGGCAGTGTGGCGGGGGCGGGGGTCACTGCGGCTGCCTCCGTCTCCATCTCGTCCGGGCCCTCGCGTGTGCTTCGGGCCGGTGGAGAGGGGGAAACGGTGGGTCCAGCAGCATCCCCACCGGACGTGGATGCCACCACAGCCGCTGCTGGCTCAGCGAGCGGTGCGGGGGCGGGTTGGGCTGCCAGAGGCAACCCTGGGGGGGGGGGGCGGGACCAAGTCCGACTCGCGGTACTGGGTCCCCGCCGAAACCAGACGCCGCTCCGCCCCCCGGCGAGCTGCGTCGGCGTACCTCCCCTGGGGAAAAGAGGCGAACCTCTTTCGCGCCTCGGGGAAGGTGATGTTTTCTGTTACCTTTATGTTCATGATTTTTTTCTCTAGTTGAAACTTTTCACAGGCGCGAGAGTATGCTGCATGTGGACCCTGGCAATTCGGGCAGGTAAGGTTGGTTGCAGTGCAGTTGTCAGATGGATGATCATGCTGGCCACATTTGGCACATGTGTTTCTGCCACGACAGAAGTTGGTACCATGCCCGAACCTCTGGCACTTGAAACAGCGCCGCGGGTTCGGGATGTATGGCCGGACAGAACAACGGATGAAACCTGCGTTGATATGCTCGGGCAGTGTGCAGCGGTCGAAAGTCAGAATCAGATGTTTGGTGGCTATTTCTTTGTTATCTCTCCTAATGACGATGCGCCTTACTGCTGTCACGCCTTGATCTTTTAGGCCTTCAAGCAGATCGATCTCTGTCTCGGTTAGGAGGTCTGGCTCAGATATCACACCCTGGGAGCTGTTGAGGCTGCGGTGGGGTGTGACTCTGATATCCAGGTCTGCCATGCGGGTTTGGCTCATGAGAGTTGTGGCTTGCTTCTGTGAGTTAACCTCAACTAGAACCTCGCCAGTTCTTAGTTTTTTAGCATTGTATGTGTTGCCTAGGATAGATTCAAGAAACTTGGATACAAGGAATACAGATTGTGAGGAAAGAGGCTTGGATTTGTCAACTGATTCAACTATCAAAAAACGTGGGTAGTTGTCAGGTTTCGGTGAGTTGATGGCAGGAAGAGGCGGAAAAGATTCTTCGGTGCGGACCCTTTTCAAGGTCCGATCATGTTTGGCGGGGGTTTTACGATTTACCATATGGCATGTAATAGAAGCAGGGGACGGGGGTACTTTCTTCTCAAACCTTACCCTGATAGCCTGAGAGGTCCCGGAGCTCCCTGCCTGGTAGACAGACAGGGAGCCCATCCGCCGGAGCTTGACCAACGTTTGAGGCTTCTACGCTTCACCTTTAAACACATCACCACGGTAGGTTACAGTTTATGTTGGGGGCTCGGGGTCCGCGGTGTCGCCAACACCGTCACCATGAATACTCAAGGTGCCCCGTGCGGGGACATTTTAAATAGATAAATTTCTCTGTAATCCTGAACATCAATAAACGTAAGATTGCAAAGTGAGAGAGAGAGAGAGAGACAGACACGTTTATTATTTCATCTATAAAGGCTTCTGCGTTGCTGGGGGTGGGGGGCGGCTGTTACCAGTCGTCCTCAAGAACTGCTTCAACGCGTTGGAGGAGGGCCTCTCAGTGCTCCTCTTCAGTCAGTCTTAATCAGGATGGTGTCAAGTGTCTGACTGAGGGTTGGTACCGGTAGGTGCTTTTTGTGTCTTGCGGAAAGCGAATTTCATCTGTTTTTGGGGTTTCTCGGGGGGGGGGGTCGAGTCCTTCCGCTCAAGTGCCAGGATAAGGGGAAAGGGAGTATGTGTATTTGTTTCTTGTCTGTGTAATCTCTACGCAGTCCAACATGTTGTACTGGTTGCTAGAGTTCCCATGACTGCAGTGTGGGCAGCTAGGGTGACCAGGTTTATTTTTTACACAGTGGAAGATATGCGGGGTGTGTATGATACCTGCTTCAGTTGGGCGGATGCAACTTTTCTTCGGTGGCGGCCAAGAGATGTGGGGAACACAGTGTGTTTCGATGTGTGCGCAGCTCAAAACACTTTTGGTTCCTGGTTTTTCTTTTTTATACATGGTGGTGTGGCGGTTGTATTCCTTCGGGAGCGCAATTGGAGGCTCAGCCTCACGGAAGAGAATTTTGCGCGCGATTTGGTTATCCGTCACTTTTCTGGTATTCCTGGATGACCTGGAATCCAGCGGAGTTCAACCGTATGCTCTGGTTGGGAGTTAAGCTGCACTTAGAAGATGTTGCGTATGAGCGTGGGATTTGGTCACGGCAGAAGAGGCCGATCGCATCCTGGCTGTCAGGCAGTATGAGTAGTTTCAGTCGGCCAGAGAAGGCTAGCGGTTTAGCATGACCGGGATCACAAATTACCAGGAAGCGACAAGCAGTTTGTCCGTTCCCGAAGCACGCGGTGGTAGCAAATATACCTGCGTCTGATACGGCAGCACTGGTGTAAACCGGAGTGTAACCCTGGTATATATTCTGTGCCACTAAATGGCAGGTGGCACGGGCTCTGTGGGCTCTACGCTCGTGGTCATTTTCTACACTCTTGTGGCAGGGATTAGGATGTACAGTCATCCTCGGCAAGTGCTCCCAGAGGGGTGTAGGGGGGGGGAGCGTTCTGTAATGTAGCCTTCTGGTTCCTGAATTTGCGCCCCTGGTGGACGTGCCTGTCTAGTGGCGCACTACCGAGATTTTGGCGTTTCTTTGTGTATGTCGATGCGGTGTGATATAGGAGTGTGAACTCCCATTCGTTGAATCTCGTGGAGTGGGGTGTAAGTTGCGATTCCTAGAGCAGCAGGAAGATGCTTCCGCAGTTGCGTTTCTAATTTGTCCATCTGAGCGCGTGTTAACCACATTTAAGCGGATGTGTACATGATGCGGAGAATGATTAACGCCTCGAAAATTCGTAGTTGTTCCTTCTCTTTTACCCCATGTCGCTTGCTTAACATCCGTTTCTTGATGCGCATGGTGTGATTGGTTTGAGTCGTGTTTTTTTGAACCCAAGTGTCCACTTTGCATGGTGTTGGGAAGCCAAAAGCCGAGTACTCGAATTTCTTCTTTCTTTGCTATGGTGGTGCCATCTAGTGTTAATTCGATCAAATGGCGACCATTGTCAGAGCGGCCGGCTGGACCATCCTCCACGACGATGTATTCGGTCTTAGAGGAGGACCAGCTGAGACAAACGACTTTCATATATCAAGTGACGACAACAATCGCTTCCGGTAGTTGGTGCCCGTGGTACCCAGGGAAGCCCTGGCAGCACCACAAAGTCAGATCATCAGCAGATAGGTTGAAGTAAACGTCGGCGATGGAGTATAGTTTGGCGGGCAGGTCTTTTAGGACTATGTTAAAAATACTAGGGAAAGAATAGAGCCTAGCGGTACTCCTCTACTTAGTATGAAAGGGCCTACCAAGCAGTCATCTACAAGAACATCCGTGGTTCGGTCGCTTAAAAAGTTCTGTATGTTTTTATAGAATTTCTCACCGGATTGGATGCTTTGGAGATTGTTCAAGATGGCTTTATGACTTGCATTGACGAATGCCTTGTAGTTATCGACGGCTACAATTGTCCTTAGTGGTGCGCTGATAGGGAAGTCATAAATATTTTGGTTGAAGGTACAATGCAGTCATGAGTAGAGACGTGCCGCAAATATCCTGTCATGTCTTGCTGAAGCACTGACTTGACGTTTCTTACCAAAGTGAGGCGCTCTTCAATCATCATCTCGGCCAGGTTGCCTCAGCATGAAGTTAGTGATATTTGGTGGAGATGCTCAAGGCGATTGAGAGGGTTCTCTGGTTTTGGTATGGGGGCTATTATGGCCTCTTTCCATTCTTTAGAAAGAACACCGGATATCCACGCTTCGTTTATTTACCGAAGTAGTAATTTATGGCGGTTTCCGCCAAATGTGTGATGAGTGTTTTTGTGATTCTGTCCATTCCTTGTGCAGCGCTTTTTTATCTTATTAGGCACTTTGCCATATCCTCGCCTGGAGAACGGTGCGTTGATGCCTTTACCCCATATTTGCCCAGGACCAGAAATTTATACTTCTAGAGCAGTCTTGCGTGGTAACTAGTTACTAGTAACACGTTACTGGTAACTAGTTAGTTTTTCAGTAAGTTGTAACTGTAACTAGTTACTTTTAAGTTAAAAGAAGTTGTAAGTGTAACACTTTTACTTTATTATGGAGTTATTGTAACAACAAATACCGTTAGTTACTTCATTTCTATAAAATACTATCCAACAGGAACACTCATTCACGAAAGCTGTACACTTCGCGCTTTCCACTTTTTCGGACTTTCTTCTACCACAGCCTTCGCCTACTTCATGTATGCCGGATCTCTCCCTTCGCATGATGAAAAACAGCCGGACTAGAAATGTTAAGGCGTACACGTGTGCGTGGTGTCCAACGCGGTCAGCTAAAAGCTCTAAATTTGTAGGTGTGAGTTGCAGTAGTTTCCTCCGCAGCACGATGTCGCCCTCACCCAGACCATAATAACGCTGTTACACCCGCCTAAACGCACGTGGACGCATGTTGACACTAGAACTCAGAACTAAAAGTAGAACTAGAACTAGAACTCAGGGTACGATGCGCGGCTGCACCATTTCAACCACATCTGGAGCGCAGTAAAAGTGTTTGACACAAAGGCGAACAGGAGAGAAAAAACATCCACAAACACCGCACAAGGCAGTGAAGCCTTTGCACTTTCGTGGAAGCCTGGAAAACTCCAGTCATTGCGTGGCCTTCTGATTAACGAGAGAGAGACAAAACTTTTTATTGGACTAAGTTTAGGTGGGGTGGTAGCCACGTGCAGCGCCGTTTGTGGGGTCAAAAAACGCCGCGGGGAGTGTCTCGGCGTCCCCGCGCTCGTAAAGCGCTGTGCGCACTGTAGAGTGTTCTATTCTCAAGTCGCCGTTGCTTGCGGCCATTGTGTTCTTTTGAGATTTCTGGCTGGGCTTGGGACCACGTGTTTGGAACCCCTGGTCTACAGGCTTCGTCTAGCTATCAACAGTGCCCGAGCGAGGTCGAGGACGTAAATCATTCCGCGCCCCTTCACACATACGACGACCCGAACACACAACACCGCATCTTGGCCGGCAGACGCCTGACCACACTGCCGCTGCACCAGGAAATATTCCTGGAAAGCCTCGCGACTTCCTTTCCAGAGCTGGCGCAGAAACGAATACTGTAGCTACGTCTGTTTCTGAGTGTTGGGCGCAAAGAATAATTGGTCGAGCTTCCTTCGGACTAAGTCTCAAAGCAAAGGAAGGGAACGGGCTCTGGGCCCGGGAACGTGGTTTCTGTGAAAGCTTGGGATTTGGAGAATAGCGCTTCCCTGACGAGGCGACAAAATCGCCTTTGTCAGTGCAGGGGGCGCATGAAAAAACAGTAAAGCGTCGAGTTCCGTCTCCATTCCCTTTGGAAATAACCTTGCCTATTGCGGGGGTTTTGGGTGGCTGGGGGCTGAACCGGGAGAACGACTCCGAGGGCCTACGGACAAACGTCGCTTCGGCAATAACTCAAATTGGTCTCCGTCTCCGACGACAAGTACGAAATAAAATGTTAACGCAGCGCTTTCTTTTTAGTATCTTTAAAAAAAACCTTGACAACCGAAGTACTCCCACATGCGTTTCCCTTTTCCTCCAAAGGGCCTTCCGGCGATCCACCACCCCTCCTCTTTTTCCCTTCTCCCTAAGTATGCAATGCGGGCAAGCGACAACACTGTATATAGGTAAAGATAAATTTACTTGACGTTGACTGTTTCGTCTGTTTAGTCCTCAAGCTAGGTATGATATAAGTTCGGCCTCCGTGTTCGTACTTTTGCTAAACGTTTGGCAGCCATTTCTGTCGACACAACCACTTGAGGCCCAGGCAAGTGCCACCACTGCCTGGGCCTCAATCACTTCGTGGCCTCAAAGCGGAAGTCACGGTGCGGGTCAATAGCTTGCAGTGGTAGATGCCTGTGGTGAGGTTCCTGCCACTACGACATTTGTGCAGCCCATCCACTTGCGAGGATAAGAGCGTAGCTGTCCTGTCGGGAGAATGTAAGCTGGGTCGTGTTGTTCATAAAGTGGCCTGTGCTGGCGGTTGCATCGGATCTAATATCGCCTTGTATGTCCGAGCGATCAGGCAGCCACTGAACAATGATTTCATGACCTTCGCCCACTGCTATTGTGTGAATTTCGGCAATGTCACATACATACTGACTGCTCTTGTTCTGAAGCTTTCAGAGCGCTGGTAAGGCGCTGCGCGAGTAGAGGAATATTACCCATTGCTGGGCATGATGTCGGCTGATGTAATGAAGTGCAGCCCTTAGAGCTGCCAGCTCAGTAGCAGGAGAGGGTGTTTCGCGGCTAAGTTTTCATTCTATAGTGCACCGCGCCTGTCAGATCCAAACGCCAATGGCGGATGAGCCTGGGCGCACCGAGCTATCCGCATAAACAGGTATGTATCCTTTCTAAGTGGTGTTGATATACTCGAGTGTGAAGAACTTGAGCGCGGCCACAACCATGGCGGACTTATTGCTAATTCCGGGTATTGTGGTGCAAATTTTCTATGGCACCAGTACCCGCGGTGCTGCTATCGTCTTTTGAGTTCTTCGAAGCAGGTGTCTTGCATATTGTGTGTACAGGCCTGCCAAAAAATGCGTATGACACCGAGTAAATTCCGCAAAGACGTTCGAAGCACCTCTTTGGCGTAGTAGCACTGTGATTGAAAAGCACCGAGATTAGGGTCTGTGCTGAGTCGAAGGGTATGTGTGCTGGCCATGCACCGGGCACATGAGCTGATGAGTGCTCAGCGACTACACGGAGAAGTAGTCGACGAGGCCACATACTCAGCTGCGCCTATGCGTGCACCCTCTCATCTCATTGTTGCTTGCTTTAAATATATGTTTCGAGAGAAAAACTTTATCGTAACATTTTTGTGCAGTGTGTGGGCTCATCCCCACCTTTGCCTCCGCATAACACCGCCTAAGCCTTGGCGAAATCATCCCGGGACGGTATTTTCTCACCGACACCAAACACGATTTCGGCAAGGTCCTTTATTATTTATACAATTATTAACTCCTATAATGAATTTGCCAAGGCGTGAGATGGCAGAAGCCAGGTTGACGTACTATCTGTTGTCATCTTGAACGTTCTTGACAAAGTTTTGCATAAAACGTTATTATCTAAAGCGAAGTAAATTATGCTGATTTAAGCAAAATTTTCGGTCACATTTTATACTATACCGTAAGCAGTGGGTATGGATTAAAGGATCGCTCTAGCGTATTTTAGTCACATTTCCCGGAGCACGGTAAAGATCAGTGAGTGATTCAGTTTTATTTATACTTTATTTTAAGTATACAATGAAAGTAATAGATCCCCCGTATCACTTAAACTATTCATATACCAGCGAAATATATCGAAGGTATTCAATTATACTGCAGTTGAGCAACTTTGAAACGCATACAGCCGTCGCTTGAAAACTAGCTGCGGCCCGTTTAATATGATAATGATTCCAGAAAGACTGTTCATTCCTCTATCACCAGCAAACTGAAGAGGTTTTATTTACACTACTACGTAAAGGGAACAATTATAAGACATTTCGAACAATATAATCATTTAAGCGTAACAATTACCTTTAGACTTATATGGAATGCCCATATAGTAAACAAATGCATATCTGCATGCAAATAGATTGATTATGGGGTTCAAAGCGCCGACGCTGCAGAGGCGATGAGGCGCGCTGTAGTGAAGGGCTCGGGAAGGGCTTGGAACACTTCGCAATTCTTATCGTGCACCGACCTATGAAACACACGGGTGTTTTTGCTCAGAAAATCGCCTGCGGTAAACGAAAATCTAACCCGCGTCATTGGGCTCATTTGCACAAGGCCATAGCCACTGAGCCACCGCGGCGGGTTTTCTGCATGTAAAAAAGTAGGATTTCTAAAGCTCCGATTTGATAATGCCACCAGTTTCGTAATGCCCAAAGCATACGAAAACAATGATGAGACCATCTTTGGAAAACACCTCTGCCGTATGGAATCCTCCTACAAAACAAAAGTCCGAAAGCATTGCCAGGAATCCGTTTCATTTACAATAAATAGAGACGTCGATATCCCCCCAGACAATGCTGTAGTTGGCAAACATTGAACCAGTTGAGGACAGGCGACGAGCTGCTCGACCTAACTTAGGGCGTGTAATATATATCCTAAATGAAATACGAAACGGGATAATTACGGAGTAAAAGATTCTTCTAGCACTTTCCCCCACAAATACCACTGCAGCATTCGGCACAGATTTGCAAGAACCAAAATTTCAAAGTACTTCCAAAATCAATACATGAGTGGAATATTAGCCCGGAAACTCAACAGTGTCTTCGGTTTCGACGTAAAAGGCGCTCTGCTCCCTCACTTCTCTCCTGTTTTCATTCGTTTGTCACTATACAGGGTTCCAAAGAGGGTGGTACTTGATATTATTTAGTTGCACTGCGACAACTAAGCTATGTGTCGAAAGCGTGGATTCCTTCATGGTTATAAACATGTTGTTGTACCGTTGATGTAATAAGGTGCTTTCTACTGGTTGTACTTTTGATGTATTCTTGTTTATTAGTTTTTTGGTAATTCTCTGTATCTTTAAACTTGCTGTGATTTTCTTAATAGACCTTAAATTTTTCACAGTACACGAAAAATGAGAAAAATAAAATAGAGAACACTGGTTATTGCCAAAAAACGATGTGTTAAATGGCAAGCGTTACTTTTTGTCTTATTAGAACGCACAACACAGACATACATGAATAAAAACTTTTTATTGTACCTTATATGTAAATTACCACCGACAGGATTTGTCTTGCTTCCGTTCTGGAAACTGCACCTTTATGCTTCTTTATATATCCAATAAAATTAATTTCCACTAAAACATACGCACGCATCAGCACTGCAAGTGCTTCATTCTTTTTATTGCAATCCATACAAGAAACGCAGAAAACAGCGGATGCAACAATTTATTCTTAGAAATCACTCACATTGTTTTCTCAAACACAATGGTGTTGATTCTTGTGCGCTCCCACCCTGCTTCTGGGCTGTTATGTGGGATGCAGTTGTACCCCTGATTAAGTTTGACGGTGGGAATATTTACCACGCTGTCAAATCTCGACACATGGGTGTTTTCTTTTAACGCCCAATGAAGAAGTATGCTCAGGGGCCGTACGTCGCTGGGTCTCCTTCACAACACCGGTTGCCGAAAGAACACGAATATTCAGCGGCAGGTCGCTCCATGATCTTCCACTAAACAGCGCTTACCAACGGGAAAGCGGATTCTCTGGGAATGCACGTCGATGGCTTCTTTCCCAACACCAACTACCAAACAGACACGAATATATTGTGCCTGGTCACTTGCATTTGCTTTGCCGAACCCGCTTTCCTGAAGAAAAACATAAGCCCGGGCGGGCTTTTCTGCTCGTTCTTTTTGAGTACATGGGTCTCCATAAAGAAACTGTAAATCTGGCGGCCTGGTAGCTGGTGTTTCTCTGTTGAAAACAGGTGGCTGGCAAAACTCCAACGTCCTGGTGGGCAAATCTTGTCGATTCACCAATTATCAGCAGCTGCCAAGATTTTTGCACTTCTCGCAAATGCCACAAAGCAGCCATAGACCGAGCGGCATTTGGAAACACTTTCAGTGCTACCTGGGAAGATGACAGGTAAAGAAACTCTCACAAGAAAGCTGAGTGCACCCCTCCCGATGTATCCTAGTCGTTAGACCATCGTAAGAGTTACACGAAGGCAATTTGAACTCTGTTTGAAGAGTAAATACTATGAAAGTGCAATGTTAGGTGTTACTTTTATAAAGTTTCGCAGCCTATTAAAATTGCATTCTCTTACTTCAGATCCACCACATTTCATAGCCACCGCCGGCGGAATGAAGAAAAATAAATTACGAAGTGTTCGAGTAATAAGATGGCCCAAATAAAGGAACGTCACTTACATAAGAGGAGGGACCCAGGCTCGATTTTGATGATGGGACACGCATTCTTCCTTCTTATAGATATTGAGACGGGGTAGCCGTGGTCAGAAATAGATGTATTTACGCTATTTACAAAATGGGAAAATGAGATACACAGCAGATGACCACTCTAGCTCCGGCCGGGCGCCACTCCGATCGTCGTCTTTCACGTCCTCCACGATTGGCATCATGGCGTGCAGAGGGATCTCTCTTCATAGCAGTGGCTTCACCACTTCGCCAAGGAAGGCTGCACCGTAACATAAACCCCGGCAGCTGAAACGCCATCCCAGCGTAGTCTGTGAAAAATTACGCCCACCTCCCCTCGCGGGAACCCTGGTGTGATGCGAAGCTGAGGAGGGTTCAAGCGCAAACGCAGAGCCGTCGACTGAAAGGCCGCCGGAGAGCGGCACGCCGGTTATATGCGCAGCGCACCCGAAGGAGAGGAGACCGCGGAGAGAGAGAGTGTCGCGGCTATGACGCAACACAATCCAACACAATCCACTTTAATCCTATCCAATCCAAATTCAATCCAATCCAATCCAAGTCAAGCCAAGCCAAGCCAAGCCAAGCTAATCCAATCGAATCCAATCCAATGCTCCTCGCGAGAGAGTGTTCGCTATCGGAGAGAAGAGGGGGAGAGCGGCTGCGGACAACAACAACGGACTCACGCGGACAACAACGGACGCACGCAGGAAGGACAGGGCCACCGAAAAGAGATGCTCTGAGCGTCACATCGAAAAAGCCGACAACGTTGGGGTTGTAGGGTTTGTGCCGAGCAACATGGAAATTGTCTGTCGTAGCGTCAGAAGAGGATAGCTGAATCGGTGTAATCTCGTACGCCACGTTGGTAACCCGGCGTAACACCTTGTAAGGGCTGGTGTATCGTGAAAGTAGTTTTGATGACAGACCCACGTGGTGGCGAGTAGACCGCAGAAGGACGAGGGATCCTGGGGCATACTCTGCGTGACGGGGGCGCTTGTCGTGAGCAGCCTTTTGGTGAGCATGGGACTGGTTTATGCGGGTGCGGGATATCTGTCTGGCGTAGTCAGAGCGGGCAATGACAACGGTCGCGTGTTCGGTCACAGAAACGTTCGGGGAAGGAAGTAAGGTATCCAGCGGCAAAGGTTCCCTTCCGTACAAAAGGGAAAATGGGGAATATGAGGCGGTGTCAGGTCGTGCCTAGTTGTAAGAAAACGTCACAAACGGTAACGTTACATCCCAGTCGCAATGGTCCACTGAAACATACATGGCTATCATGTTGATAATCGTATGATTAAAGCGTTCAGTGAGCCCATTCGTTTGTGGATGATACGCAGTAGCGAAGTTGTGCTCAGTGCCGCACAAACGGAGGATATCTTCTTTAACTTGGGCTTAACACGACCGCCTTCTATCGGTGAGAAGTTGGTGAACGGCTCCATGGTGTAGAATAACGCCATGTAAAAGGACGTCCGCCACATCGGTAGCGCAAGAGCTTGGAAGGGCCCTGGTTATTGGAAAGCGAGTTGCTTAGTCAATAGCAACGGCAACCGACTAGTTTCCCAGAGTGGAAGTAGGAAAAGGTCCAAGCAAATCTAGGCCGATACGGTAAAAGGGTTCAATGGGCATGTCGATGGGCTGCAGGAGGCCGGCTGGGCCACGGTAGGGGTCTTCCGCCGTTCGCAGGTATCACATGAGGTTACATAGCGCTTCAGCCATCGGTACATGTTCGGCCAGAAAAACTAACGGCGAACGCGTTCGTAGGTCCGCGAAATGCCTAGGTGGCCTGCAGTTGTTTCGTCATAAACTCGCTGAAGGACGGACAGTTGCAAGAGGAATGACGAGCAAAAGATCGGGGCCATCTGTAAGAAGGTTTCGATGGTGTAAAGTCCCGTCCTTGAGGAGATAGTGAGGAAGGGAAGCATCCTGCTGCGGAGAGTGTAGGCATTCGATGATGTGCCGCATGCATTCATCGCGTCATTGTTCGACCCGATGTTGTGCAGGCATGAGACAGAACAGGCTTGGTCTTCAATCTAATTTCCATCTGGGCTGTCGACGGGATAGCGCGACAAGGAGTCGGAGTCCTAGTGCGACCGCAAGGACTTATGGACAACAGTATATGAGTATTCTTGAAGCCTGAGAGCCTAGCGGCCGAGCCTTCCTGTGGGGTCCTTCCATGAGGAGAGCCAGCAAAGGGTATGGTGGTCTGTGACCACTGAGAAGGGCCGTCCATAAAGATACGGTCGAAACTTGGTGACTGCCCATACCAGTGCCAAGCACTCACGTTGAGTAATTCAGTAGTTCCGTTCGGCTGGGGACAAGAAACGGCTTGCATAAGCGATCACGCGATCTTGGCCGTGTTGACATTGCGTGAGAACCACTCCAATCCCATGGCCGTTCGCATCCGTGTGAACTTCTGTAGGGGCGGAAGTATCAAAATGACCAAGGATGGGAAGTGTTGTCAATCAAGTTTTTAAGGTCGAAAAGGCACGTTCTTGATCAGGCCCCCCAGGTAAAAGGCACATTCGTCTTAAGAAGCTGTGTCAAAGGGCGTGCGATGTCAGCTAAACCTTGAATAAAGCGTTGAAAGTAATGAGCATAACCCAAGAAGGCTGCGTACGTCGTTGGAACAAGACGGGGCAGAAAGCTTTGAACTGCCTTGAGCTTTTCTGAGTCAGGTTGTACGCCCCGCGCGTCGACACGAGGCCGAGGATGGTAATTTCCTTGAGTCCGAAGTTGCACTTGGAGGAGTTTAGCTGGAGACCGGCTTTGGGCAAAACAGCAAGGATGGCCAATATAGGAGAAAGTTATTTCGCAAAAGTAGGGGAGAAAACGCTCACATCTTCAAGGTAACAAATACTGGTGGACAAATTGATGCTGTGAAGGAGTGAGTCCATCATGTGATCGAATGTCGCTGGCGCATTGCCAAGGCCGTACGGCATAACCTTAAACTGGTTAAGTCCGTCCGGTTGAACGAAAGCAGTTTTTTCTCTATCCATGTCATCGAAGGCGATTTGCCAGTAGCCTGAGCGAAGATTGGTAGAGGAGAAGTACTAGGCGCCATGGAGACAATCGAGGGCATCGTCTATTCGGGGTAATGAATAAACGTCTTTCTTAGTAATGTTGTTGTGATGACGATAGTCGACACAGAGTATTCAGGTGTTGTCTTTCGTCTTGACCAGGACCACCAACGATGCCGAAGGGCTGGACGAAGCCTCGATGATTTCTTTTTGGAGCATCTTATCGACCTCCTTGTGAATAATCTGGCGTTCAGCGGCGGAAACACGATATGGCCGCTGATTGAGGGGGCTCGCGTCGCCAGTGTTTATTCGGTGTTTCACCTAGGTGCTTTGCCCTAAAGGATGGTCGTCGAAGTCAAAAATATCTCGAAAGAAGCTCAAAAGGGTCCAAAGGTCGTTAATTTGCTCTAGTGTTAGATCAGGGCCAATCATGTTAACAAATTCATCACATTTGACCTCGCTGTTTGGAGTATCATTCCGAAAACCGCGAATGCCCTTGAGTCCTTAAGGTCAGAATGTGGCAGTGTTCAAGAGAACACAAGTTCGCCAAAGACATTCCTTCGTAGACGACTTATGAGGAGGAACCAAATTTCAAAAGCGGAAGGCTGGCGTGATTGTTGGTGACCGTAGTAAGGGAATAAGGAAGAGTCACCTGTTGTAACAGCCGAATGTCAGTGATCGGGGAAAGAACGTACGAACCATCGGGGACGGCAGGAGTAGAAACAAATTAGCGTATCTCATAGTTTTTGGTAGAAAACGGGTGAACTTCTCCAACCGAAAGCACATTCTACATCATCAGTGATATCGGTAGAAACTGGCAGTCCAACTTCACCTTCACCCGTGGAGCAGTCGATGAGCGCCGAAGTTTCTGTAAGGAAGTCGAGTCCAAGGATGATATTGTGAGGACAGTGCGGTTGGACATGAAACAATACAAGAATGTAGTGATTTGCGATGGTGACATGAGTGGTGCACGTGCCAAGAAAGGGTGGCGTGGCCCCATCGGCGACTCCCACTACACAGGAAGGGGAAGCAGTGCGAACTTTTTTGAGCCGTCGGCAAAGGTTCCAACCGAATACAGAAACTTGCGCACCAGTGTCTACTAACGCCTGAACACATACACTATCGACAGTGATCTCCAGAAGGTTAAGATGGCGATAAACAGTCAACACAGGATTTTCGGGCCGGGTCGTCAATGCAGCGTCATCATTGTCTAGTTTTACGGAATGGGGAGTCCAGGATAGGGAGGAGAAGAGAAACGGCGAGGCTGGGGCAACGGCGATTGGCGACGGCGAGGGGACAGTGAGTGACTGTGGCGGCCAATAGGTTGTTCGACAGGCGAGCGGTAATCCGGGGCGTCCTGGGTTCGGCGAGGGACAAAAGGTCGGGTAGTCATTGGGCGTTGGTAGCCATAAAACCTGGAACGGGGTCGTGGTGGCCTGCCGCTTGGACAGTAGCGAGAAACATGACCGACGCGGAGACAGGTGAAGCAAATTGGTTTGTTGTAAGGTGTACTCCATTAATCCGGGTAGCGATATCGAGGAGGCATATGACGGACACAGAGAGCACTGGCGGGGTGGACATCGTGGGTGCAAGGGCGACTTAGGGAGCACAACGAAACGAGGCCGCGATTATCAAGTTCCTGGTATACTATGGTCAGGATAAGGAATAGCGTGGGTGTTACCTGGTCTTGTGCAAAATGGAAGCTGGCGGAGCCATAGCTTCCAGCTCTCGGCACACTATGCGTACCACATTTTCGTGCGAAGAAAAGTCGAGCAGAGGAGGTGGTGAGCTCTCGCAGGACGACGTGGCTGCTGTGTTGGCGAGCCTAAGGAAATTTTGCACAATGCGGCGGCATTTTGCTTTGTCGAAGAGTCGGCATTCAGAAAGGACTCCATCCACGGTCGAGTAGTTCTTCATAAAAAGTAAGTTAAAGCGTCGTCAGCAATGCCTTCCAAGGTGTGGCCGATCTTGCCGGACTGAGACATTGTTGAGTCGACCCTGGCGCAAAGGGAAAGGAAATCTTGAATGTATGCTAAATTCGGCTCCCTGGCCATCTGAGCACGCGTGGAAAGCTCTTGCTTGGCAGCGAGCTGATGTCCGAGTTGCTTCCCAAACACCCTCTTCAGCCTCTCTTTGCAGATATCCCAGCTAATGAGCTGATGTTGATAATCAAAGCACCTGAAGGCCGTCCCCTTTAGATATAACACGACGTTTTCCAGCATGATCGTAAGATACCAGTTGTTATGGCGACTTACACGCTCAAAAAGATTGTGAGCCAGTCGTCGACGTCGACGTCGCCGGTGCCGTAGAAAAACCGAGGATCCCGGGGGTGGGCTAACACAATCGACGGCGGCATGGTCGGTTTATTGTGCTGCCCAGTAATGGCCTTAATCAGACCATGGCTACTCCCCGAGGCATCAAAATCAACAACGAACCGCGAAAGCCGCGTGCACTCCTCCTTGCTGACGTCCATGAGTACAAGACCTCTCTTAAGGGAACCGGCTACGCACTATATTTTCTCATGTATCGCACACAATCATGCCCCTACCTCCTTTCCAACACAGTCCGCCATGTCCTCGCAAATCACGAGAAGAATAATTCAACTACGCCTACAGGTTTTATGCAGTCAGAGCTCGAAGTTATACAAAACACACTGGCATCCCAAACGTGGAAAAATACTGCGCGATGTTGGAAGGGATGTATACGGTCCTAACATCTCGGTGGACTACGAGATGACCGCAGCGTGGTTCCGCTCGGTCTTCACACTGATATTGTCCATTTTGGGAGAATAAGACCATATTATCCTCCCTTGCACTTACGACTCTCTCTGTAGGACTGAGATGCGCGTGACGTCCCCGCATAAGAATTGCTTGGAGTAGCCACCACATGGTGGTGAACGATAAAGTTGCCGAAAAAGGTGTAGATTTGCCGTCCGCCATGTCCTCCTGCGTTAAAAACACACACCCCGCACATGCACACAACACACACACACACAATATATATATATATATATATAATATATATTATACTATATATATATATATATATATAGATAATATTCTATATTATATATCAAAGTTGGCAGTCCTTATTGCCAGTGCTGTTTGGCGTTTTTATATATATATATTATATATATATATTATATATATATATATATATATATATATATATATAAGCATTTGACTCGGTCGAAACCCTAGTAGTCATTCAGGCATTACGGAACCAGGGGGTAGATGAGCATTATGTAAGCATACTAGAGGATATCTACAATGGGTCTACAGCTACCATCATCCTCCATAGGGAAAGCAGTAAAATACCTATAAGGAAGGGTGTCAGACAAGGAGACGAAATCTCTCCAATGTTATTCACAGCATGTTTACAAGAAGTATTCAGAACATTGGACTGGGAACAGGTGGGAGTAAGGGTTAATGGAGAATACCTCAGTAACCTCAGATTTGCTGATGACGTTGCCTTGCTAAGCAACACGGGGGACGAATTGCAAAGCATGCTTTCCGCGCTGGGCGAACAGAGTAGAACCGTGGGCCTGAAAATTAATATGCAGAAAACTAAAGTAATGATGAATAACCTACGGACAGCACAGCGGTTTGAGATAGGTGGCGAGGCAGTGGAAGTGGTAAGCGAATTTATCTACTTAGGCCAAGTTGTGACCCCCGATCCCAACCATGAGGCAGAGATAATTAGAAGGATCAGAATGGGGTGGGGCGCATATGGCAGACATTCTCAGATAATGAATAGCAGACTACCATTGTCGCTGAAGAATAAAGTGTATGACAGCTGCATCTTACCGGTACTCACCTACGGGGCAGAAACTTGGAGGCTCACTAAGAGGGTTCAACTTAAATTGAGAACGACCCAGCGGGCAATGGAGCGGAAAATGATAGGTGTAACATTTATTACAATACTCTCCAGGCCTCGGAGGGGCGTTGCGGAGAGGAGGGGGTAAGGTTTACACAAAGTTTACAATGGCCGTCGTGAACGATGAAGGGTCAGGGTTGCTGGCGATGGAGGCGGGAAGGTGGTTCCAGTCGGTGGCTGTCCTTGGCAAGAATGAATTGAAGTGCACGTTTGTTCTAGAGCTCGGCACGCTAACTTTAAATCTGTGATCAATACGTTCGGAAATTTAAGCAGGTGGTGAGAGGAAGGTCGTGTTCAATATCAGGATTGGTGAAGTAGATTTTGTGGAAGAGGCAGATGCGAGATACTTTTCTTCTGATAGATAGGTCAGGAAGCCCAAGGTTAGATTTAATAATGGATACGCTAGCGGTGCGGGAGTAGTTAGAAACAATAAAACGAGCTGAGCGATTTTGGATTGATTCAATTAGGGAAGAAAGAGATAGCTGGTGAGGGTCCCAAATCGCTGAAGCATACTCGAGCTTACTTCTAACAAGAGTCTTATAAAGAAGCAGTTTTAAAGAGACTGGAGCTAGCGAAAAATTACGACGGATGAAGCCAAGCATGCGGTTAGCGTTGTTAGTGATGTAATCAGTATGTTTGTGCCATGATAGATCGTTACTTATGTGAATACCGAGGTTTTTGTAGGAGAGAACGGTGTCTAATTGTGTTGATTTAAGAAAGTATTCAGGCAGGTTATGGCGATTAGTAGTGTTAGAGACCCTCATATATTTGCACTTGTTTGGGTTAAGGTTCATGAGCCAGTTGTTGCACCACGAGGATACGTTATTGAGGTCAGATTGTAGTAAAGAAGAGTCTGCGGGGTTGGTTACTTTACGATAGATTACACAGTCGTCCGCGAAAAGTCGAATTGAAGAGGAAACGTGGTCAGCAAGATCATTAAATAAATAAGGAAAAGCAAGGGGCCCAAGACAGAGCCTTGGGGAACCCGGATGTTACATGGCGCATGCGTGAATTGCAGTTATTGGCGGTGACATACTGCGTTCGATTTGTTAGAAAAGCTTCTATCCTTTTAAGTAGGCTGTAGTCTAGGTTAAGCTTGCTCAGTTTAAAAAGAAGAAGGTGGTGTGACACAGAATCAAATGCCTTCCGGAAGTCGAGAAAGATGCAGTCGGTGACAGAAGCCTGATCAAAGGTAGAGTACAGATCGTTAGTGAAAAGTAGTAGCTGTGTTTCGCAAGAGTAGTGCTTTCGGAACCCATGTTGGAATTTAGTGAATAAGTTGTTTAATTCAAGGAAAGTGCTGAGATGAGAATACAATATGTGTTCTAGAATTTTGCACGATATACTAATTAGTGAAATGGGTCTGTAGTTCAACGGGTCAGAAGTGTTACCTTGCTTGGGCACTGGCACCACCTTTCCCGCCTTCCAATCACTGGGGAGGGTAGAACATTGCAAGGACTGTGTGAAGATGTGAGACAAGATTATAGAAGAATACGTTGCAGTGCCCTTTAAAAATTAGCGGGAATTCCATGAGTTCCAGGGGATGAATTCTTGGTATTATTAATGAGCGATTAAATTCCTACCCAGTCAATAACAATGAAATCCATTGGCGCCAAAGACACATTGTAAGTGCAGGGCAAAACGGTACAATGATTATTACCAAATGAGACAGTAAATGCATCCTGTAAAGCTTCGCAACATTGGTTAGAAGGAATAGCCGCGCCTTGTTCATCGCAAAGGTTGATCAGTTTTGTTTAGAGCCATAATTAAATTCCGAATTTGCGCGGGTTAGTTTCGAGCAAAGAAGGCAAGGTGGTAACGAAAAACTTTGATTTGCTCTCTTTAAGTGCCCGTTTGTACTCAAAAACAGCGATATTGTAAGCGGACCATGTGTCTGCCTTATCTGTCGACACACGCGCCGAAACGGGCCCCTTTTTTTGTTGCGGAGCCTTTTTAAGGTTAGACGTGAACCACGGAGACTTGTAATTAGAACGTACGGTACGGGCGGGTATGTATTTGTCGATCAGTGATAAAGCTTTGGTTTTAAATGCATTCCAATTATCTTCTACTGTGCGATTTTCGAAACTGCTGATGAAAGAATCTGTAAACTCTTCAAGTTCTATTTTGATGGCAGCAAAATCACCCCCTGCAAAATCTCTTATTATCTTTGTAGTTTGTTCTTTACGAGGAAATTTGGCACTGTAAGTAAATTGTAGCATACAAGGGTCACTTAGACCGCTTAGGTATGTCACAGGTGAAATGGTGTCGGGAGTAGTGGTGAGGATTGGGTCAAGCACATTGGAGGAAGTGGGCGTAACGCGTGTAGGTTTTGTTACCAGTTGGGTTAGGTTGAGATCCTCACAAAGGCTAATGAACCTTGTGCCTTCAGATGAACGGGCAAGAGGTGGGTTACTAACCCCCTTCCCAGGAAAATCCCCAACGAAGATTGGCGAGGCGGGATATCGAACGACTAGGCTGTGTAACGCGTCGTACAGTGTGTCGCAAAACGTGGATGATGAAATTGGTGGGCGATAGCAGGCACATAAAACCACTTCTTTGTGGCCGAAACAACGCATGCGCAAACAAGCTCGAGAGGGCATCTTAGGGGAAAATATGAGAATGCAAATGTGCAGAAACAGCGATTAAGACGCCACCGCCAACTCTTGTCTCACGTTCGGATCTGTAAAATCTATACTCCTGTGCGGTTTGAAAAATTTCACTATTTTTTATTTTGCTTGACAACCATGTCTCCGTGAGAACAACAATGTCGGCGGCACAGTCATCGATTACGGAAGAAAGATCGTCACGCTTTTTCAAAACGCTACGGATATTGGTAACAAGAAATGACACTGTGTTTGCGGTTCTACCGGCATTATTGCGATGTGATTGCTAGACAGTCGAAGGGCTATTAGATGCTCCTAGGGCACTTGACGTCGGGGAATCAGAAGGTTCGGTGATCTGGCTAATGTCGTACACTTTATCAGTCTTTGAACAGTAGGCGAAACATTTTTTGTTAAATAAAGCTTGTTATACCGGAGTGAGTATTGCTGACCGCTCGCTTTGCCATAGTCCAGAAGCTTTTTCCTTGAATTACGCGTAGATTTGCAAAAATCCTCCCCAATCGATATATCCGTACCTTTTAGTTTGCTTTTGTTAGAAAAAACTTGGCTTCTAACCTTTGAAGACAAAAATTTGACAATTATAGGCCGACATTTGGTTCCGATGTAATTGCCCAGTCTATGCGCCCTTGCAATGCTTTCCGAGGGTATTTCAACCTCCAGTGTAGAGGACGAAAAATTTCTAATTACTTCTTTAGATTCTGCCCATGATTCGGCGAAGTGTCAGCCAGGCCATAAATATATTTTCCTCGAGACCGATCTTCTAGGTCGTGTAATCGGGAGTTCATCTCTAGGCTCTCGCTCTGCCCCGCTTGTCCGACCGCTTGCTGAAGCTGAGTACTGTTGGACTTTTCAATCAAGCTAACACGTTAAGGGACAAGAGGAGAGCGGAGTGGGTCAGGTAGCAAACTGGTGTTAAAGACATATTAGTAGAAATTAAGAAGAAGAAATGGACGTGGGCAGGGCATTTAATGCGAAGGCAAGATGACCGCTGCTCATTAAGGTAACAGAGTGGATCCCTAGAGAAGGCAAACGTTGCAGTGGGCGGCAGAAAGTTAGATGGCCAGATGAGATCAAGAAGTTTGCGGGGATAAATTGGTCACAGTTGGCACAGGACCGAGGAAATTTGGGAGAATAATGGGAGAGGCCTTTGCCCTGCAGTGGGCGTAGATAGGCGGAATGATGATGATGATGAGTGATGAATGATTTTCTTTAGATGCTTTTGTTTGGCGCTCTTTGCCCCAGCTGGCCTTGCGCCAAAAAACACAAAACCCATCATCATCATCATCATCGTCAGAAAAGATGGCATACGCCCCGACCCAGACAAAAATTCTGCTGTAGCCAATTTTTCTCGACATCAGTAACAAAACGCACTCCGTAGTTTTCTCGGCCGGGCGTCCTATTTTCGCCGTTTTTTCAGCACTTTTCCTGCTCTCGCTGCCCCTCTGAACCAGCTATTAAATTTTTTAATGGACCTCGAGGTCCACCGGCTGCCAAGCCGTCGAGAGAGAGCGGAGAGCGCACGTCTGATGAGAATGAGGGCTTTAATGGAACAGGGTCGCGTGGAGCGCGAGCGCGTGCCACCGCTCGGTCCGTGCTGGTGAAGATGATGATGATCAGCGTCTTCTGCTATGTACGAAGAGGAAGAAGTTCCACATTCTCCCCCTCCGACAGATGACGCTAGTTGGTTTCCCAAGGGGTATAAGAGTTGAACGGGACGGTCGACTGTCTTTCCACAAGGCAAGTGTAAGGAGCAGGAACGGACTTTGCCATCACGCCCGCGATGAAGTTCTTGAATCCTTGCAAGAGTCCACATCTGCCTTGGACGTTGCTTTTCGCTGACGAGAACCACGTTTCCTTCCTTCAATGAATCGCCCCCCTTTGACCTGGTTGACGGAAAAGTTTTTGAGCTCACTCAAATATTCCTTAGACCAGCGGGTCCAAAACGCTTTTAGGTCATTTTCTCTTTCCGCCAAAGAATTCGCAGCTGGTCAGCCGAGGGGGTTCTCCACGGCTTCGTACGGTGGCAACGCCGTAACCTCCTCCCCAAAAGAAAGCTTGACGGAGATAGTGGGCACGGTTCGTTTACGTCTTTAAATACGTAGGTCAAGGGCCGAGAGTTCAATACAGCCTCCACTTTTAAAAGTGTCTTCAATTCCGTGTAACATACTAGGCGCCTGCCCAACATTTTTTTAAGCACATCTTGATAGATCGGATCAGTCTCTCGTAGAAACCCCCCACCAAGGAGAACTTGGGCAGATAAATTTCCACTGTATTCTAAACGTCGTAAAAAAATGTAAGGACATCGGGGTGTCTGATAGCTTTCCATAGCCCCTGAAGCTCTTTCGAAGCCCGCACAAAAGTTCGTGCGTTGTCGCTGTAGAGGGTTTTACACAATCCCCGTCGGGACACGAACCTCCGCAAGGCGCAGATGAAGTTTTTTTGTTAGGTCTTCCACGAGCTCTAGATGAACAGCCCTTGTGACGGCACAAGTGAACAGAACAATATATGCCCGTCCTTGAGCTCTGCTTTTGATGTACAAGGGCCCAGCAAAATCAACCCCGCTTACGGAGAAAGGAAAATTCGGTTGTTCTGTCTTTGGGCAGCGGAGGTGTCTCTTGCACTATGGGCTTGGACTGCAGCCGTTGACAGACGAAACATTGTCCGATAGTCTTTTTTACTAGTTGTCGGGCGCGTGGAATCAAGAACCTCTCGCGAACTTGGGGCAGGGTGTCTCGTACTCCTCCATGTAGGACTTGCACATGGGCGTGCTGGATCATGAGATGTGTAAAGTGCGTGTCCTTCGGTAGGAGTATGGGGACCTGGGCTCCTATGTGTCGCTGGCGAGCACCCTTCCTGGAACTCGCAACAAACCGTCGTCATCGACTAAGAGTCGCAACTCCTTGATTTTACTGTGCGACGGAAGAGGTTTTTGGTTGCGATGCACTTCGCCTCGACATCAAAGTGAAGCTGCTGTTCCACGCGAATGAGGTAATGCTCCGCATGCTGTACTTCTTCGGTGGTCAGAGGCCCGGTCACTTTATCCTCTTGTTTCAGGTTCTTCACGTAACGAAGTACCCATGCTGTGACGCGGAGTAACTTGGACAATGAGCTGAAGCGTTCAGTGTCGATCACCTGTGGCACCAAAATAGTCGTATTCACGGCGTGAGCACCGGTCGTTGCCACCTGCTCGGGTGCGTCTAGTTGTCCACCTTCTGGAATTATTTCCGGCCACAGATCTGGCTCAGTGAGCCAGTCTGGACCGCGCCACCACAGGTGCGATCGCTTTAGCAGGTCAGCCGAGATGCCTCTTGTCAGAAGGTCGGCTGGGTTTTCCCTTCCTGGACAGAAGCGCCAACGTGGTAATCCGTCAGGTTCCGGATCTCTTGCACCCTGTTCCGCACGAATGTTTTCCATGTCGACGGATCTTTTCTAATCCAGCAGAGGGCAATCTGCGAGTCTGACCAAAACGTAACTTCTTCGATGTCGAGTTCGCAGTTCTTCGTAATGTAGCTGTAGATACGTGCCGCTATTATCGCCGACATCAATTCAAGTCGTGCTAGCGTAACCGTTTTCAGTGGTGCAACTCTCGTCTTTGCAAAGAGAAGGACTGTCCGAGCACTGCCGCTGGCATCGTGAATGGTTAGGTAGACCACGGCTCCATAAGCCGACTCGCTTGCGTCTGCAAAGACGTGAAGGTTGGATGTGCGGTTCTGGCCATCCCTTCCCGGGGCCTAAAAATCTTGGGATGACTACATCGTGCAGTAGGGCTACTTCTTCGGCCCACTTGAGCCATATGCTTCGCAGTCGATATGGTAGGGGGTCTTCCCAGTCAAGGTTTTCTCGCCAGATGTCTTGCAGCAGGATCTTGGCTTTGATAAGGAAGGGCGATAGAAAACCCAGTGGGTCATACACCCTTGCGATAGCTTGAAGAACGAATCGTTTTGTCACTTCGTGTGCTGTATGAAGTGCAGAAGGCTGTTGTTCTTGAAGGAGAACGTGTCCGTTTCAGGGTCCCATGAAATCCCTAGAACTTTCGTCGTCCCTGACGGAGGACAAAGCACCTTTTCCTGGGCAGTTATTTTCTCTTCAAAAGAAGCAGCAACATACGGATCGTTGCTCACCCACTTCCGGATATTCATGGACGCAGCAGGAAAAAATTTTAACAATCTCCTCATGCATTTTGATGGCTTCTGCACTGTTATCAGCTCCAATGAGAAGGTCATCCATGTACATGGATTCCTGAAGCAGACGGGCTGTCGACGGATATTTCTTTTCGCATCGCCGAAAATGGTGCTTCAATGTAGCTGTCAAAAAAAGGACTTGAAGTGGCCCCGAAAGGAACGCGAGTCATTCTCCAGATTTCCTGCTCTGGTAACGGTCGACCCGCTTGAGGCAATGTCTTAAACCAGAGAAATCTCAGAGCAGCTCTGTCTTCTTCACGTAGGAGAATCTGCAGAAATGCTTTCTCGACGTCAGCGGTCATTGCTACCTTGTACCTTCGAAAACGCAGTAGAAGGGTCACTACGTCGGGGTTCAGGTTCGGGCCAGCTTCCAAGTTCTCGTTAAGCGACTTCGCACCATTTTCATGGGATGATGCGTCAAACACGATTGGCACTTTCGTCGTAGAACGGTCTTCGCGGATCACTGCTCGGTGGGGCATGTAATACAAGCGCCCGAGAGGGACGTTTTTCCCTCGGTGGTACCCTTTCAGCGGATCCTTCTCCCCGGTACGTTCTAATGGTAGCGTCATACCTCTCCATGAGGCTGGCGTCTTTTCCTAGTTTTTTTATTAGGATGTGGAGCCGCTTCGCTGCCACAGCAAGGTTATCCGCCAAGTCAACCCTTGGTTTCCACGGAAGCGCGACCTCGTACCGTTCGTTCGTCTTATTGTTTCCTCAAACATGGTAATGACCAGATCGTTTTCGGAACTTCGTTCGTCCTCGCACTTGACGCCGATGCTTTCAAAGTCCCAGAAACGGTTAAGGACTTCCGAGACCTCGTTGGCTTCCACGGACGCTCGTAGCACAACAACGTTAGCACAGTGCGTGACATTAGCTCCTAACGGGCGGGCCTTGAACAGTCCAGCCTAGCAACGTTTCCACTGCCTTGAGCTTCGTCGTCACTGGCTTCACGTTGCCGGTTACCAGATCCCAGTAGTGGTCCGAGCCAATCAGGATCGTTATTTTGGTTTCTTCGAAACCTCGTGCGCAGAGTGCCGTGTGTCTAAACGCATTGCTTCCATCGTCTTGATGACTTGGTCATCTGGCACGGGTATGCTCGTTGCATATAGCATCTACTTCAAGTGCCTCGATGTGCACGGGCCTTTCTGTGTTTTCGGAAACGATGAGGAGACGTACTTTTCTCATTGTTTTTGTCGTTTTCTGGCCTCCAAATACACCTACAGATAAAGTGTCCTCTTCCAGGAATTCACAGCCTAGTTTCTGTGACGCATCGGCAGTAATAAAACTGCGTTGGCTTTCGCCGTCAAAGAGGATCCGGTAGCGTCCAGATGACGCAGAGCCTTTGACTGTCGCGGTCAAAGTCTGAAGCAGGACCATGGGGCCAGTTTGACGAGAAACTAGGCTAACGGGCGTAGAGGTCACTTCGTTTCTGCTCGAGGCGTCTGGCGCGCACATGCTAGTGGCCTGCCTTCGGGGGCACTTGTCGCACCGCAGTCGGCCTCGGCAGTCTTTCGCCATGTGCCATTTCTTGAGGCACCGGAAGCATCGACCTTCCTTGATGAGCAGCTGCTTCTTCCGTTTTAGGCTCCATTCGTCGCTGTCGCAAAATTCGGAACGATGCTTCACGGACTGGCAGAACAAGCACCGTTGAGGGTTGTTCGCCGAGTTTTGCAGAGCCGATACGGTGTGTAAGTTTCGGAACCTCTGTTGTCTAGGTGGCTCTTGTGGTGTCACGCAACGTCCGGCGTTGTCACAGCTGTTTGACGCTCCACAGCTTCTCGACACCGAACTTGATGGTCGAAAAAGTCGAGAAGCTGCTGGAGTTCTTGTTCGGGTTTTGCCGTCTCGTTCTGTTGGTCAACTACGGCTTGAGTCGAGCTGAAAGTCGTTGAAGTACACGTCGGTGACTTGAAGAGTTCGTGGTACTTCAAGACCATGCCCGGGGGGTAGCGTTCTAAAGAGAACCTCCCGTAGCATCAAGCAGTAATTAGCGGGACTGGTGCCAAGGGCCTTCAGACTTCGTACATGCACCTGTATCTGATCGTAGAGACGTCGAAGTTGCTGTGTGTTGGTCGACGACGAAACCGGTTTCAGGTCCAGAAGGCTTCTGAGATGATCTTGGACGATGATTCTTTCGTCTCCGAAGCGCTTCTTCAGGATGTCGACTGCGTCCTTGTAGCACTCCTCGCTGGCCTGAAGCCCAGAGATGGCTGACGCGGCTGCTCCGGTCACAAAGGGGGTTCAAATAGTTAAAATTTTTCCGCAGTGCTCAGTTCGCTGTTGTTGTGCACAGCCGATGAAAACTGCATCCAGAAACGCTGCCAGTTCTTCCGGTTCCCGTAAAACTTGATTAAGTCAAGCTGGGGCAGCTTAGACTTGCTGGTGGCCGGAGTAGGGCAGCTCATCGGTCGTGTGGGCAGTCTGGATGCAAGGGCGTTCTGCAGCTGAAAACGCAGGGTCGCTGTCGTGTTCACGACCTTATCACCGTATCTCCCAGCGTCTGACGTCTCATTATCCAGCAGGTCTTCTCGCGTTTCGTCGAAAATACGGTCATCGAGCGTCCTGATCTGCTGGTGGAGCGCTTCGATTCGCTCAAGCAGAACGCTCACCCCGGACGCCGAAAGTCCTGGCTGTCCTCGCAGCGCTGCTCCGCTTCGACAATTACGCCATCCAGCTGAGAGCGGAGGCTCTGGCGACGTCGGAAAAGCCGTTCCATGGCAGTCAGCTGGCGGCCGGGGATTCTGGGGCCAAGGTCGCCGGCGCCGCGTCGGTTCAAAGGGCTTGCGCGGCTCCGGGCGTCGATGAGGTAGGCCTTGTCGCGAGATCCCGAGTTTCCGGCACCATGTAATGGACCTCGAGGTCCACCGGCTGCCAAGCCGTCGAGAGAGAGCGGAGAGCGCACGTCTGATGAGAATGAGGGCTTTAATGGAACAGGGTCTCGTGGAGCGCGAGCACGTGCCACCGCTCGGTCCGTGCTGGTGAAGATGATGATGATCAGCGTCTTCTGCTATGTACGAAGAGGAAGAAGTTCCTACAATTGTGATACCCCCTTCGACTGGAGTGCTGGCTGCGAAAAGACCTTTCAAGACCCCAAGCAAGCACTTACTTAGGCACCTGTATTATGCCACTTTGATGACTCGAGACCTGCGATCCTCCACACCAACGCTAGTGGGCATGACATTGACGCCGTTCTGTTGCAGCGCGATGCTCATCACCGCGAGAGGTTTGTTACTTATGCCAGCCGCTCTCTAACACGAGCGGAGAAGAATTATACGATAAAAGAACAGGAGTGTCTGGCCGTTGTGTGGTCTGTGCAGAAGTTTCGGCCATATCTCTACGGCCGTCATTTCACCGTCGTCACAGACCATCACGCTCTGTACAGGCTGTCTACATTGAAAAACTTGTCTTGACGCCTGGGACACTGGATTCTGCGCTTGCAAGAGTACGACTTTACGGTTACTTACAAGTCCGGACACAAGCATGTAGACGCAGACGCACTCTCGCGATGCCCGCTGATGCCGTCTTCCAACCACATGGCGTCACTTTCAGATGCACCGCCATCATCAGTTGCACCTGACGACTATGCACCGGCTGACGACCGCCGCGACTTCGTTGATCATCAACGAGCAGGCAGTTACTGCCGGGAAATAATAGATCCGCTCGCTGGTTCGACACGTCCACCGAATAGCCGCATACCTCGCGAACTGCGGCAGTTCCAGCTCACAGGCGGTGCAATGTATCGCAGAAACTACCACCCAAATGGTGCCCAGTTGTGCCTAGTTCTCTCCGGAGTCGCATCTTGCAAGCTTTCCGTGACGACGCCAACGCCGGTCACCTTGGCTTTCAAAAGACCTACGACCGCATTCTAGGTCGTTTCTTTTGGCCAGGACCAGTGTGGTGAAATACGTCGCATCTTGTTCACCCTGTCAGCACCAAAAACGCTCTACGGCATCCCCTGTCGGTCTGCTCCAGCCTGTTTCGTGTCCAACTACGCCGTTTGAAGTGGTCGGTATTTATTTGTATGGGCCCTTAGCGACGATACCCACTGGTCATCGCTGGATCGTCACGGCCGTTGATCACTTGACTCGCTACGCAGACATAGCGCCACTTTCCTCGGAGAGGGCTGGCGACTCCGCTGCCTTCTTTTTTCGACACGTCCTGCTACGACATGAAGCCCCTCGCGTACTGTTAAGTGACCGAGGCAAGATGTTTCTATCTGAGATCCTTGCGGAAGTGCTTCCTGCCTCTAATACCTCTCACAAAAAGACATCATCCACAAACGAACGGGCTAACCGTACGTTTACACCGCACGACCTCTGACATGATATCAATGTACATACGCCCTGACCCCCGAAATTGGGACACTATATTACCAAAAGTAACCTTTGCCTATAACAAGGCAGTTCAAAGCACTACAGGGTACGCGCCTTTCTACCTTGTATACGGCCGTCATCCATCAAACGTGCTTGATACCTGTTTCTTTACCCCTCCAGCGTCCGATTCTGCATCGTTCCCGGAACAATTCGCGTCTCGGATACACCAATATCGGCGACGAAGTCTTTGTCTGGACACCCGTTCGCTCTCCAAGCCTCTGCGAAAAATTCCTACACCGATTCCTTCGTCCTTACAAGGTTCATGAGGCCACCTCTCCGGTGAACTATCGCGTCACCCCCGTTTGTGGAAGTTCGGACCGCCGTCATCATGGCACAGAGATTGTCCACGTTTCCCGCCTCAAGGCTTTCCACCGGCGTAAACCGCAGTAAAATGCAACCAGGCGGCCGCTCCCGCCCCGGAGGGGAAAATCGTGTGAGACCAGTGGTAGCCTCGTTTGTGGTAGTTGGGAGGGCTGAATGCAATGTCCCAGTGGAATCAATCAACACTGGCGCACGGTTGCGGCCACGGCTTCTTCATCTCTGTATATACTCATCATCACCGATTCTTCTAATTCTCGAACTATCAACATCGGTAACCCGGGTCGGTCGCCAGCTTGCTGCCTTCAAGCTCGGCCTGCGAATAAAGCGGTTTCCGCGTTCTGGTCTGCCTTAGCCGATCATCGTCCTTACAACATATGTATATATATATATTGTAATGAGGTAAAGCGCGCTGCAATAATTAGGAACTGCGGACAATCCCTTGTAATGGCTATGTGCCATCGGTCATCGCCATGTTGCTAGCAGTCAACCAGCCGCTCGTGCAAACGAAGAAGAAGCTCGGTCTGCGCGGCTTTGGGTGTGACCGTTCGTCGGCTCTCTCGCTCTCTGTGGTTCTGGACCTCTGCGACCGTCTGCATCTACCAGCCAATAAACCCCCTTTCATTTTGGTGGAGCTGCTGGGTCTCGATACCCATCGCGGTCTCAGCCTCGCCCAGACTCTTCTGCCGAAGCAATTGCTACACGCCTCTTCGATTTCGTCGTCCCGCCCCAGCCCCGGTGAGCCATGGACAAGACCACCCCCAGCCCCGTTTCCCAAACATGTTACGTGGCGGCAGGACACAGGAAATGAACAATGGAAGATGCGAGTGATGTATTTACACTATTTACACGATGTCAGCCATGAGGGAGCCCGCCCAGCTGGGTCTTCTTCTTCTTCAGAGGTTGGGCCGTTAGCTCTCGCCGTCTTCTTCCCGTGACACATCCCCATCGTCGAAAGCGACCATCCCGGTCGAGGCCTTAGTAAATGTACAGATGCGGTGACGATGCGCTATGAGAGGAAAAAGGGAGCCCTCGCCGCCACGGATGAGGTTGATTCGTCGTGGTGAGCACTGGCCCCAAAAGAGCAATGTCCGCCGACGCAGTAGACCGACGTCCAAAGGCCCCGGAAGCGCGCCGGAGTTCAGGGCAGGGGAACGGTGTCGTCTTCTGTTCAGGTCGCGGCTGGTGACGTCGTTTGGTCTCGGCAAGTCACAGGCTGGGGACAGGGGGCTGGGGAATGGTGCGTCCGCTGCTCACCGGGGCTGGGTAACGTCACCTGGCGGTAACGACACGCCTCATGTGCCTCCGGGCCCAGCTATCATGTGCGCTGGCGCTCTCCGTGAACGTGAACCTGCCAAGTTCAACGGCAATGAGGAGCAAGACGTTGAGGACTGGTTGGCGTCCTTCGAACGTGTTAGTACGCATAACAGATGGACGACGCCATGAAACTCAATAACGTCAGCTTTTTCTTTCACCGGTCTCGCCGAAGTGTGGTTCAACAACCATGGATCCGGCATAACCACGTGGCCGGCCTTCAAGACAGAATTAATTGCTGCTTTTGGCCGTCCCGCTGTGCGGAAACTGCTCGCCGAACAGCGCTTGCATGGCCGCGTCCAGAAGACCGGCGAGACGTTCACGAGCTACATCGAGGATGTGTTGGACCTCTGCAAGCGTCTGAATCCATCTATGACAGACCCTGAGAAAATCAAGCACGTCATGAAAGGCATCGACGAGGGTGCCTTCCAGATGCTCTTGGCGGAGGCCCAGGCTCCATTGCTGAACTGGTGAACCTTTGTCAGAGTTACGACGAGCTTCGTCGACAGCGACGTGAGCACACGACGCACCTCAGTTCAAGACGAAGCCATAGCGAGCTTGGTCTGGACCCTGACAACTCTTCTCTGCTGTTGCAGATCAAGCAGATAGTGCGGGAAGAAGTCGCCCGTCAGCTCTCCCTGCTGCCATACACCCCGGAGCCTTCATCTACTTTGGCGCCAAACACTCCGCAGTGTAATTCAAGAGCAAGTTGCTGACGCATTTCGCCCGACTCCCACTGCGCCTCCTCGTCATAACTTGAGCGTTACCACCCCGCTGCCGTATGCGGAAGCGTCGCAAGGGCTCCGGTACCGATCGTCACGTACGCTGACGCCGTGGGTGTCCCCCCTCAGCGGGTCCCCATGTCTTACCAACACCCTGTACCGATGAGGCCACCGCCCTTGTCTCGGCCTCCACCGCAAACCAGCAGGCCTGGCGAACGTGGGACAACCGTCCCATCTGTTTCAATTGCCGCTGTGCCGCACATGTCGCCCGATACTGCCGCCGACGCCTGACGCCACCAACGACGATATCGGAGCCCTACTTATGGCCCTCGCAGCCAATCGCCACGCGAAGTCTCCTACAGGTCCGACATCACCGCTGCACCTTCTGACTCTTCGCACTTTCGCTACCCGTCGCTCGTCCTCCCCTCGTCGTCCTTCTCTTTCTCCCATGCGCTGCCGACCAACTGTTACCGAAGAGGAAAACTAGTTGACGCAGGTCAGGAGGCAGAACTGCGTTACCAGCAAACTGTCCAAGGCCTCATTTTTCGCCCTCAAATGTTATAGACGTATTTGTCGAAGATCGACGTGCAATGGCGTTAGTCGACACGGGGCGCTGCCGTTTCAGTTATTCATGCCGACCTTTGCCGTGTCCTTAGAAAAGTGACGACGCCGTTGGATGGCTTTGCGCTACGTACTGCAAACGCACAGCACGTTCATGCGTCTGCAGCGTGCACGGCGCGAGTGACGATCCAGGATGTTTGTACATTGTAGAGTTCATCGTGCTTCCTACTTGTTCCCACGACCTCATAGTGGTTGGGATTTTCTCGCTCGTCACCACGCCGTCATCGATTGCGCGCGTGCGGAAGTTGAATTTGCACCAGATTGCGACGCGCACCATAATGAGGCAACTGCTGCTAAATTGGTCGTCAGCGAAGATGCAAAAATTTCGCCGCACTGCTCGGTTTCTGTGCCCCTGTGCTGTGCGTGCACTGCTGACACAACCGTGCTTTTTACGCCATCCGACCTCTTCATCCGACGGAGACGTCTTCCGCTGCCGACCGCTCTGTTGACGACCCAATGCTGGTAGCGAGCCGCATGATTGTTAGTAACTGGTCCTCGGCTGAAATTTCGCTGCTACAGGGCGAGACTATCAGGTGGATTGAGCCTGTCGAGCCAAGTGCTGTCATCGATGTTCCCGACGATACTCCCATTATCACTCATGTCGCAGAATTGATTGCTACATCCGAAGCAGAGGTTTTACCATCCGACGTTTTCAATCAGGCTATCGATGGAGATCTCACGCCCACACAACAAGATCAACTGCTGGCCCTCCTCCATGAGTTTCGCTTGTCGTTTGACTGCTTTAAAGATCCGCTAAGTCAAACATCAACAGTGGAACACACGATTGACACTGGCTCACACCCGCCGCTACGACAACGACCTTATCGCGTTTCCCACAAAGAACGACGTACTATTGATGAAAACGTGGACGAGATGCTTGAGCGAGGCGTCATTAGGCCCTCCAACAGTCCCTGGGAGTCTCCCGTAGTCCTTGTGACCAAGAAGGACGGTTCGATACGCTTTTGCGTCGACTATCGGCGCCTCAATAAGATAACTAGAAAGGATGTCTACCCTCTCGCGCGTATTGATGACGCCCTCGACAGTTTGCAGGGTGCCGAATATTTCTCGTCGCTCGACTTGCGCTCCGGGTACTGGCAGGTACCTATGGCCGAGGCAGATCGCGCAAAGACGGCTTTCATAACACCTGACGGCCTGTATGAGTTTAATGTGATGCCGTTCGGCCTTTGTAATGTGCCTGCCACTTTCGAGCGCATGATGGACAGCATTTTGCGCAAACTAAAATGGAAAGCATGCCTGTGCTACCTTGACGACAGCGTCGTTTTTTCTCCGGATTTCGAGACACACCTACGCCGATTAGAACAAGTTTTAACTTGTCTTGCCGACGCAAAGCTGCAGCTCAACCTTAAGAAATGTCGCTTCGCCGCTCGCAAGCTCACTATTTTGGACCACGTCGTTCGAAGGATGGAGTTCTACCCGACACGTCTCAAGCTTGAAGGCAGTTGCGGAATTCCCGAAGCCGGACATCTATGAAGGCCCTCAGGAGCTTCCTCGGGCTGTGTTCTTACTTCAGGCGCTTCGTCCGCAACTTTGCGACCATCGTTGCACCATTGACGCAGCTTCTGTCCGGTACCTCTGAAGACCTCACTTTGTGGTCCCCTGCTTGTGAAAACGCGTTCGTGACATTGCGGAAGCTTCTTACTTCGCCACCTATCCTTCGGCATTTTGACCCGAACGCCCCCACTGAGGTTCACATTGATGCCAGCGGCGTTGGTCTTGGGCTGTGCTTGCTCAGCGAAAATCGGGCTTTGACGAGTACGTTTGTCGCCTACGCTAGCCGAACCCTTACAAAGGCTGAGGCAAACTACTCCGTCACGGAAAAGAGTGTTTGGCCATAGTTTGGGCACTAGATAAGTTCCGACCTTACTTGTACGGCCGCCCTTTCGACGTCGTCACAGACCATCATGCGCTATGCTGGTTGTCCACACTAAAGATCCGTCTGGACGGCTAGCTCGCTGGGCTTTACGGCTACAACGAGTGCGACATACGTGTCATATATCGGTCTGGCCGCAAACATTCCGACGCTGATGCCTTATCCCGTTCTCCAGTGTCACCAGAGAATGCCTGCATCCTGCCTGACGAGGCTGTTGTGTCCCCTCTCTCTTTGACTGACATGCGCTCTGAACAACGCAAGGACCCGTGGATTGCTTCGCTCATCTCCTTGCTCTCGGACGTCTCCCGTACTGAACCACCTCGGGCCCTGCGCAGACAAGCTATGCATTTCATGCTTCGTGACGGGTTGCTCTACAGGCGGAATTACCTCAACGAAGGGCGGAAGTGGCTGCTCGTAATTCCTCGGCACCTTCGCACCGACATTTGCGCAACGCTTCATGCCGACCCAACGTGTGCCCACGCTGGCTTGCTAAAAACGTACCACCGTGTCTGTCTCCGCTATTACTGGCGCGGCATGTACATCTTGTGCGCAAGTACGTTAGGTCATGCACTACCCTGCCAGCGTCGCAAGTCTTCGCCTTCCAGCTCGGCGGGTCCACTGCAGCCGCTTCCTTGCCCGGAGAAACCATTTGACTGTGTTGGTATAGACCTGTATGGACCTTTGCCCAACACAGTCTCCGGCAACCGATGGGTTATCGTCGCCGTCGATCACCTGACGCGCTATGCCGAAACTGCGGCTCTGCCTGCCGCCACAGCACGAGACGACGCCTCTTTCATCATACGGCGCTTCATTCTGCGGCATGGGGCGCCTCGTGAGCTCCTCAGCGACAGGGGACGTGTGTTTCTGTCAGGACGTCATTCGTGCCCTCCTCGCTGAGTGCCGTGTTGTCCATCGAACAAGTACAGCGTACCATCCGCAGACAAACGGCCTCACTGAGCGCTTCAACCGCACCCTCGGCGACATGCTGTCGATGTACATCTCAGCGGATCACGACGACTGGGACCTTGTGCTGCCCTACGTGACCTATGCGTACAATACAGCCATTCAGGCCACAACAGGTTTCTCGCCCTTTTTCCTCCTGTATGGTCGCGAGCCGTCATGTACCCTCGATAAGGTTCTCCCCTACCGACCGGATCGCTCCGAGTGCTCCCCAGCTTCTGAAGCTGCCAAGTACGCAGAGGAATGCGGCCAGCTTGCAGGTCCTTTACGACTGAAGATCAGTTACATCAAAAATCTCGGCACGACGATAAAGCATCCCACCCAACGTATTCTCCAGGATCTCTGTGTGGCTGTGGATTCCCTCCACCACACCAGGATTGTGTAGCAAGCTTCTTTCTCGGTTTCACGGACCCTACAGTGTCCTCGAACGGACGTCACCGGTAAACTACGTCATAGAGCCCATGACACCTTCCTCAAGACTCCGTTGCCGCGGGAAGGAGATCTGTTCATGTCCAGCGTTTGAAGCCTGTATTATGATCCCCAGTGTCGTGTGGCCCCGTGAAAACGCCAGGATGGCGCTTTATTCCCCGGGGGGTAGTTGTAATGAGGTAAAGCGCGCTGCAATAATTAGGAAACTGCGGACAATCCTTGTATGGCTATGTGCCATCGGTCATCGCCATGTTGCTAGCAGTCAACCAGCCGCTCGTGCAAACGAAGAAGAAGCTCGGTCTGCGCGGCTTTGGGTGTGACCGTTCGTCGGCTCTCTCGCTCTCTGTGGTTCTGGACCTCTGCGACCGTCTGCATCTGCCAGCCAATAAACCCCCTTTCAATAGATATATATATATATATATATAGATATATAGAAATATATATATATTATATATATATATATATTACATATATATACATATATTTCTAAATATATATTTATTTAAGTATATTTAAATATATATCTATATAAATATATAAAACAATATATTATATATATACACACACATAAACTCTCTCTCATCCGTTCTATTCGAGAATTTCCCAGGATAGTCAATCCCGGCTGACTTTGACTTACCCCTCTCATAAAGCGTGCCAGCCAGGCGACAGGTTGCACTGACGAAGGCAAAGTCTCCTTGCTGAAATGTATGCAAACAATCGCGCTTCTACCTTGTTCGAAGTTTCTTTTCTCATCGATATATATAAAGTTAATGGAGACAGAGACACACAAGGGAGACGTAGAAATAAAAAAAGGTTGAATGACATCTCAGGAAGAGGACTTCCTTTCTTGATAGTACAAAAATAGTTGGTTTCATGGTTATCTATATACGGAAATTAGCAAGGGCGAGGCAAGGCAAGGGAGAGTTTAGTACAATCGGATCATGGTTGGTGGGCAGCAGAAAAAATGATAGAAGTCAAAGAGGGAGGGAAAAAAGAAAAAAATGAAAACAATTATAATATAAAAGCATAATAAGAACCCACAGACACGCGGTACGAACATGATAAGATCCACAAAAAGGTAATTCCCTCTTCTCACGTGGCAACAGGGGTGAAAGAGGGGTCAAAACAGCATATGCGCATGCACGTGTTTAAACATCTGCAAAAAAAGCAGCTCACGCGGAACGATGGTGTAAAGAGACACGTTCATTCCCACAAAGGGCGAACATCTGCCCATACACACGTGTTCTAAGAATCAGGGGTAAGGTCACTGAAACATGAGACACTTGGCCCAAAAGTAGTAATACAGCAGTTTCGACAGGAAATGAGTGTACATTGTAATACAAATAGAACAGAAAAAAATACATGGTCCCACAAATCATGAAAAGAAAGAAAACTGAACGCATGTGCACGCGTATGACGCGGCACCGGGTGGTATGCATCTGGCGGTGCATTGTACAGTTCAGGGAATGCCTAGGCGGTCAGCCACGAATATAGGAAACAGCAATACAAAAAACAAAGGGGAGAGGAAAGCAATCACGCTTGCGTGCACAAACTTGATTACATGGTGAGAGTGTCAGAGCTAACAATGGTTCCGCAGCCTTCTACCCGGAACATAATGTCCAGACTTACCTGTCATTTGGTTTAGTGAAGCCATTGTTCTAAAAAACGCGGTGCTAGCACGAAACTTGAAACTCACTTTTGAAACTTTTCTTCACTTATCCTTGAACTCAGCAATTTCGAATTTCATGGTGTCAATTACGTGCAAGCCAGCAGAACGTCAATGGGCACCAAAATCGGGCCAAACTACGCAAATATCTTTATGGGATGTGTAGAGTCAAACTACCTCGAAAGCCAAAATTTGAAGCCACTGTAGTACAAAAGGTATAGAGATGATATATTCATACTATGGCAGCACGTTAAAATGGAACGTCTTGCATTTATTGAGGCTTTTAACCTTGCGCATCCTACAATCTTCCTCTCTTATACCTACTCCACGCACAGCATCAATTTCCTGCATTTTACTGTCACAGTTTCTTAAGGCAAGCTTCATACTAATCCCTATAGAAAACCTAAGCACTCGCCAGTATTTGCATTTCCAAGGCAGCCATGTCAGGCACTGCAAGACTGCAATACCTTACAGCCAAGCCAACCGTTTTAGGCTAATCTGGACAAGCCAGGCGGATTTCGATTCTAACTGCAGAGAGCTTAACACAGGGCTCTTGAATAAAAAATACCCAGAGCAGGTCATCGATAACGAGATTACACAAGCTAACCAATTGAACCGCACCGAGATTCTCTGTGAAAAGTCTCCAAAATAAAACCCACAAACAAACCTCGTTTTGAACCATTCGGCCCCTTCTCTAAAAGTTGCATCCATACTAAGGAAACATCAGAATATCCTTGCTCCAAGTGAACGCCTAAAAAGAATATTTCCCAAGCCGCTACACGTTGTTTGAAGACGCAGCTAAAATTTGGGCGACGTTCTCACCGCACCCTGCATCAGCCGACAGCAGACTACTGGTTGCATGTCCTGTACAAACCACGGTGTATGGTATGCCCACAAATGACCACCCCACAGCGCGCCGCCAGCACAGCTTCAAACTATTATGTTAATGTAAAAGGGAACTGTAACTATAATTCCGCCAACATCGTATACCTGCTGGAATGCACCCTGTGCGGCAAACAATACATCGGCCATACTAAACACCCTTTCGTTTGAGGTTTAACAATCACCGCTCACACGTAAAACCTGCCCCTTCTTGCCTCCATCAAAGCATGTAACACTCCTGGTCATTCTTTTGAACCACTCAAGGCCCACAATTCTTGAATCGAGTTTTTTAAAACGCATCACGACCGGAGGGTTCGTGAGTCCTACCTCATCTATACGTTTTAAAGTCAGCGTCGTTTGGCATAAAATGATAGTTGAGGGAAATTGACGTGTCTTTCCTCCGAATAAAATGTCGGGTGCATTTCATAGGCAAGTGCTATGCCTGTTCATTTCTTTCCCTCGATTATATTCTTCCATCAGTTGGCGAGACCCCGTATATTGTTATAGTTTTGTGCTAGCACCGCGTGTTTAGCACAATGGCTTCACTAAACCAAAGGACATGTAAGTCTGGTGATTATGTTCTGGGCTGCTGTACCATTGTTAGCTTTGACACTCTCACCTTGTAATCAGTTTGTGCCCACCAGCGTGATTGCTTTCCTCTCCCCTTTCTCTTTCGTATTGCTGTTTTCTATATTCGTGGCTGACCGCCTCGGCATTCCCTGAACTGGTACTATGCGCGACCAAATGCATACCGCCCGGTGCCGCGTCACACGCGTGCACCTGCCTTTAGTTTTCTTTCTTTTCGTGACTTGTTGGACCATGTATTTTTTTCTCTGCTCTTTGTGTTCCAATGTACACTCATTTTCTGTCGAAACTGCCTGTACTAGTGCTTTAGTGCGCGGCCCTTGCCTCCCATTACACGAGCCAACGTGTCTCATGTTTCAATCACCTGACCCTGATTCTTAGAACGGTTGTGTATGGGCAGATGTTCGCCCTTTGGGTGCATGGGCATATCTTCGTTAGACTTTCGTTCCGCGTGACTGATTTTGTTGCACATGTCAAACACGTGCATGCGCATATCCTGTTTTGACCCCTTTTTCACCCCCTGTTGCCAGGTGAGAAGAGGGAATTACCTTGTTTTTGGCTCTTCTCATTTTCGTACCACATGACTGTGGGTTCTTGTTATCCTTTTATATTATGTTTTTTCTCCTTTTTTCTCTCTTTTTCCTACCTCATTCACTTCCATCTTTCTTTTGCGGCCCACCAACCATGATCTCATTTTACAAACTCTCCCTTCCATCACCCTCACCCTTGCTACATTTTCTGTGTATATAAAACCCTGAAACCAACTTTTTCTGTAGCCTGAAGAAAGGAAGTCCTGTTCCTGAAACGTCTGTAAATTACTTGTATTTTCTACGTCTTTCTCGTGTGTCTTGTCTCTACTAACACATTATTTATCGTGCTTTTTGTGATTTTTTATCATTCCAAACAATACTTATATATATATATATATCTATATAGTTAAGAGAAAAGGTTCCTGGATATGAGGTTAGCTGTACGATAGAGAAGTCAAACTGAAAAACTTAACAACATTTATTCTAACGTTTCGACCGGGGCCGGTCTTTCGGCCGAAACGTTAGAATAAATGTTGTTATGTTTTTCAGTTTGACTTCTCTATTGTATATATCTATATATTATATATATATATATAGATAGATATATATAAGAGAAGAAAAACTTCGAACAAGGTAAAAGCACGATTGTGGCCTACGTTTCAGCAAAGAGAACTTGCTTTCCTCAGGGCTTGGAAAGCAAGTTCTATTTGCTCCTTGTTCGAAATTTTTCCTCTCTTGTGTTCTCATATATATAAAATATATATATATATATAGATATATATATATATATAATATATAAAATAATATATATATATATATATATAATATATATATATATATATATATATATATATATATATATATATATATATAAAATATATAATATATATATATAGATATATATATATATATATATTTTATATAGCAGAACAGAGATATACGGGACGAGGGACTCGGTAAAGATACATATCAAGGTTGCAGTCGTCAGTGCAGTGCTTTTCGGATTTTTTTCCCGAAATATTTAATAGGGCCGAATGACGTGTGCTTGTCACGTTTCTTTGATTCATTGATAAATAAGCGAAAATATAAGTCGAGAAAAAATCCGCCGTTTTCCGGGAGCGGGACTCGAACCCCCATCTCCGCATAACCGGTGGGGTGCGTTCGCCATTACGCTATCCCCACAGCGGCTTCTCTCTCGACTTTAAAGCGGGGGTTTATATTTACAAGAGCTCTGAGGCCGGTCAACTAGCGCCGCCCCTCGACTACCGCGGGAGACGTAGAACGTCTTCTTTCCCAGCGGCCGCCACGTAGAACGTGGTCGGAGGGTCGGGGTTAGCAATTGGCATATCCGAACTGCCGGAGCCAGTGCCTCGTAATGCATGTAGCAGAACAGCGATATACGGACGAGGGACTCGGTAAAGATACATATCAAGGTTGCAGTCGTCATTTGCATTGCTTTCGCGTTTTTTTTTTTTTTCTCCGAAATATGTAATAGGGCCGAATGAACGTGTGCTTTGTCATGTTTCTGTGATTCATTGATAAATAAGCGAAAAATATAAGGTCGAGAAAAAAATCCGCCATTTTTCCGGGAGCGGGACTCGAAACCCACATCTCCGCATAACCGGTGCGGTGCGTTCGCCATACGCGAATCCCCACAGCGGCCGTCTCTCTCGACTTAAAGCGGGGGTTTATATTTACAAAGAGCTCTGAGGGCCGGTCAACTAGCGCCGCCCCTCGATCACCGCGGGAGACGTAGAACGTCTTTCTTTCCCAGTCGGCCGCCACGTAGAAACGTGGTCGGAGGTCGGGGTTCAGCAATTGGCATATCCGAACTGCTGAACGCCAGTGCCTAGCGTAATGCATGATAGGCAGAACAGAGATATACGGGACTAGGGACTCGGTAAAGATACATATCAAGGTTGCAGTCGGCCATTGGCCAGTGCATTTCGGCGTTTTTTTTTCCGAAATATTTAATATGGCCGAATGACTGTGCTTGTCACGTTTCTTTGATTCCATTGATAAATAAAGCCGAAATAGTAAGTCGAGAAAAAAATCCGCCGTTTTCCGGGAGCGGGACTCGAACCCACATCTCCGCATAACCGGTGTCGGTGCGGTTCGCCATTACGCCGATCCCCACAGGCTGGCTTCTCTCCTCGACTTTAAAAAAAAAACCCGGGGGTTTAGATTACAAGAGCTCCCGCGGTAGTCTAGTTGAATATATGCCGACTTATGCGAATTATATACTCGGACTTATATTTTCGCTTAGTTAGCAATACAATCGAAGAAAACGTGACAAGCACACGTCATTCGGCCCCTATCAATATTTCGGAAAAAAAAAAAGCCGAAAAGCACTGGCAATGACGACTGCAACCTTGATATGTATCTTTACCGAGTCCCTCGTCCCGTATATCTCTGTTCTGCTACATGCATTACGAGGCACTGGCTCCAGCAGTTCGGATATGCCAATTGCTAACCCCGACCTCCGACCACGTTCTACGTGGCGGCCGCTGGGAAAGAAGACGTTCTACGTCTCCCGCGTTAGTCGAGGGGCGGCGCTAGTTGACCGGCCTCAGAGCTCTTGTAAATATAAACCCCCGCTTTAAAAGTCGAGAGAGAAGCCGCTGTGGGGATAGCGTAATGGCGAACGCACCGCACTGGTTATGCGGAGATGTGGGTTCGAGTCCCGCTCCCGGAAAACGGCGGATTTTTTCTCGACTTATATTTTCGCTTATTTATCAATGAATCAAAGAAACGTGACAAGCACACGTCATTCGGCCCTATTAAATATTTCGGAAAAAAAAAGCCGAAAAGCACTGGCAATGACGACTGCAACCTTGATATGTATCTTTACGAGTCCCTAGTCCCGTATATCTCTGTTCTGCTTCATGCATTACGAGGCACTGGCTCCAGCAGTTCGGATATGCCAATTGCTAACCCCGACCTCCGACCACGTTCTACGTGGCGGCCGCTGGGAAAGAAGTCGTTCTACGTCTCCCGCGGTAGTCGAGGGGCGGCGCTAGTTGACCGGCCTCAGAGCTCTTGTAAATATAAACCCCCGCTTTAAAGTCGAGAGAGAAGCCGCTGTGGGGATAGCGTAATGGCGAACGCACCGCACCGGTTACGCGGAGATGTGGGTTCGAGTCCCGCTCCCGGAAAACGGCGGATTTTTTCTCGACTTATATTTTCGCTTATTTATCAATGAATCAAAGAAACGTGACAAGCACACGTCATTCGGCCCTATTAAATATTTCGGAAAAAAAAAGCCGAAAAGCACTGGCACTGAAGACTGCAACCTTGATATATATATATATATATATATATATATATATATATATTTAGATTTATATATAGATATATATATACTGTAAAGAAGATAGTAACCGAGTTATTGCAACGGACAATCTTTCGTCTGTGGGCATGCACCAGGGTCAGGACACTATCATGGTGCAATTTTGGTCACGCCCAGTCGCACCGCACCCGCTTGTCTCGTGCTCGCCCTGTCCCGACCAGCTAAAACAACCGCTTGGTTTGGCCCCGCTCATCGTCGCACCCTATCTATCGTCCCAATAAATATCATTTCTTTTGGTGGAGTGTGCGGATTCACCCCATCCTGACCCCAGCTTGGCACCTTCGCGGTACACGCCACTCGATCCGCCAGCCTGGAACTGCGCAACCGGACACTACCAGCCCTCTCTGCTCCCGCCATGCCTGATGACAGCAGAACCGCACCACCGCCTTCGCCACCTTCGATCGTCTGTTCCGGGGCGATTCGACAGCGTGATCCTGCAATCTTCAAAAGGCACCGGTGACCAGGATGCTGAAGACTGGCTTACCTCTTACGAAAGGGTAAGCGCGTATAATCGGTGGGATGACGCGATGAAGAGATTTAACGTCGGTTTCTGCTTTCGTGAAGTCGCCGAACGTTGGTTTAATAACAACGAAGCCAAGATGAGCACGTGGGACGCATTCAAGACCGATTTTATGAATGTCTTTGGCCTGCCAGCCCTGCGCAAACTTCTCGCACAGCAGCGATTAGGTGAACGGGCACAACAGGCTGGCGAAACCTTCACCAGCTACATCGAGGATATTGTCGATTTGTACAGGCGCGTCAATGCCACAATGCACAAAAGTGAGATCAGACACATTATGAAGGGCTTCGAACAAGACGCTTTCCAGATGTTGCTGAGCTTATGTCAGAGCTACGACAAGCTACGCAAGCAGTGCGTCTACGCTCGCAACCGACTAGCTGCAACCGAAGCATCCCTGTCAGCGCTGTCCTTCGACGACCCTTCAGTACAATAGAGGATAAAAAACCTCGTGCGCGAAGAGGTAGCCCGGCAACTTCCACTTCTCTCATGCACAATACTGACTTCGTGTCCTCAAGTGCCTGGCGTGGCTTCACCTCTTTCATCAGATTATTCGGGAACAAGTCGCTGAGGTTCTTCCTTCGACCTGACAGCAGACAACTGTGACGACGCCCCTGTCTTATGGCGACATTGCAAGTGAACCACGCCACCCAGGTTTGTCCACGCCTATTGCTTATGATGGAGTGATAGCCAGACCTCGTTACACCTGCCCCCTTTGGTGCGCTCTACCCCGACCCCAGCACGTCCTCCACTTCGAGTCACGACGTCCCCAACCCTAACACCTGGCGCACTGCGGTTAATCGCCCAATAGGTTTTGCTTGCTGCATCCCGGGTCACGTTGCTCGTTTGGCCGTCGTCGTGTTCAGCTACCCGATTACGCCTACCATGGTCCCGCCTATGACAGCAACCCCTATGTGAAGCGCCAACCCTACGAACCCACGTCTCCCGGGCAGCCGCGTAGTTCTTTGTCTTCTGACGAACACAACCGCCACCGGTCGCCTTCGCCCCGTCGCCGTTCCTTGTCGCCGATGCACCGTCGTCCCAGCGCACCGCCCGAGGAAAACTGATGAGCGCAGTTCCGGAGGCAAGAACTGCGGCATCGTCGAACTACCTAAGTCCTCCTGGTTCTCCCACGAATGCGATCGAAGTCAATGTTGAAGGAGTCGTCACGTATGCCCTTGGAGCTGCCGTGTCCGTCATGCATGCGAAGCTCTGCCTGCAAAATTCGAAAAGTCACAACTCCGGTACCTGCCCTTCGTCTGCGCACTGCCAGCGCTCAACACGTGGCTCCTTTGGCTGCGTGCATGGCCAGTGGTAATTCAAGACGTTCTTTACTTTGTAGAATTTTTGGCGTTGCCGTCATGTTCACATGTTATCATATTGGGCTGGGACTTTTTGTCGCGTCACGAAGCTGTCATCGATTGTGCCCGCGCAGAAGTTGAACTGTTTCCCCTGCGTACAGTGCCATTGGCCGATATGCCGCCTGTTCTTCCTTCCAAGCTTGTCGCCGCTACATATACAGATATTCCTCCTTTGTCTGCCGTTCTGGTTCCCGTGTCGTGTGCATCTGTCCCCGACTCAACGATCCTCTTCACGTCTTCCGAACTTTTTTCACGACGCAAGAACCTTACACTTCCTACTGCTGTCCCTTGCCTCTAGAATGGCCTTTCCACTTTTCCCGTCTGCAATAATTCCGTATCGCCACTGACGTTGACTGCCGGACAGTGCCTTGTATGCTTCGAAGTTATAAACCCTACTTTCATCGCGGACCTGTCTGATGATACCCCTCCTCCTGCTGTCAGCGCTCTCACTACAACCTGTGCATCGACATCAAGTGTTTGTCTACCTTCTATCGACCCTGGTCTCTCCTCTTCGCAGCGCGATCGCCTCATCACGCTTTTGAACCCGTTCCTTGGATCATTCGACCATGAGCAAACTTCGTTGGGCCGTTATTCGAATGCTCGTCACCACATTGACACCGGAACCCTTTCTCCTTTACGTCAGCGACCATACCACGTCTCAGCTAGTGAGCGCAATGTCATTGAAGAGCAAGTGACCGATATGCTGCAACGAACAGTTATTCAACCACCCAGCAGCCCCTGGGCATCCCCGGTTGCCATGGTCAAAAACAAAGACGGCTCCATTCGATTCTGCGTCGATTACCGACGCCTCAACAAAATTGCCCGCAAAGAAGTATATCCCTTACCGCGTATAGACGACGCTCTCGACTGCTTGCAAGGCGCCGAGTTTTTCACATCCTTAGACCTGCGATCTGCCTACTGACAGGTTCCTATGGCTGACGCCAATCGCCCCAAAACGACATGTATTACACCTGACGGTTTATACGAGTTTAACGTCATGCCGGTCGGCCTCTGCAACGCTCCAGCCACATGGACAGCATTTTGCGTGGGTTGAAGTGGAAAATATGTTTATATTACTTAGACGATGTTGTCGTGTTCTCTCCCGACTTTGAAACGCACCTCCAACGTCTGGAACAAGTTTTGAAATGCTTCACTTCAGCTGGGCTTCAACTTAATCTAAGGAAATTCCACTTCGCTGCCCGCAAGCTTACCATCCTTGGCCATGTGGTTTCCAGATAAGGCATTCTACCGGATCCTGCTAAACTTCGAGCCGTCGCAGAGTTTCCGAAGCCGAGAACTATGAAGGAGCTACGCAGTTTTAGTTGGCTTTGTTCTTTTTTTCCGCCATTTCGTTCGTGACTTTGCCTCTATTATTTCCCCATTGACACTCCTTCTCGGTAGTGGCACTGACATCACTGCTTGGACGCAAGCCTGCGACAATGCATTTGCACCGCTGCGCAAACTGCTTACAACGCCACCTGTACTTCGACAATTCGACCCCTCAGCACCTACCAAACTCCACACCGACGCCAGCGGTATCGGCCTGGGTATTGTTCTCGCGCAGCGGAAACCGGGAGTCGATGAATACGTTGTCGCATATGCCAGCCGCACTCTTACAAAAGCAGAATCTAATTATTCGGTAACCGAAAAAAAGTGCTTGGCCATTATATGCGCCATCAACAAATTCCGCCCGTACCTTTACGGCCGCCGTTTCGCTGTGGTTACGGACCATCACGCCCTTTCTTGGTTGGCGTCGTTGAAAGACCCTTCTGGCCGGCTCGGCTGCTGGGCTCTTCGCCTCCAAGAATTTGACATTAATATCAGTCTACCGCTCCGGCCGCAAGCATCACGACTCCGACGCCCTATCACGTTCTCCCCTATCCGTTGATAAAGCTTCGCTCGTTTTGTGGGATGGCAACCTCAACGCCCCCTCGTTCGGGGACATGCTCAACGAGCAGCGCAAAGACCCCTGGATAGCTTCCATCCCGGCATATCTTCCAACCAAGCTACTGCTCCCGTGTCCAGGGCACTTCGCCGACAGGCCTCTCACTTTTCAATCCGGGCAAGGCCTGCTTTACCGCCGCAGTTACGTCCCCAGAGGCCGCAAGTGGCTACTAGTCATACCTCGCCACTGGCGTTCCACTTTTTGTGCTTTCTTCCACAACGACGCCCAATGCGCTCATGCCGGCGTGCTAAAAACGTACCACCACCTCAATGTACGGTACTACTGGCGCGAGATGTACAGCTTCGTCTGCAAGTTCGTCCGCTCATGCCCTGACTGTCAGCGCCGCAAGTCGCCGCCCCATCATCAGGCCGGCCCATTACAGCCCTTGCCTTGCCCAGAGCGCCCCTTCGATCGTGTGGGCATTGACTTGTACGGCCCACTGCCTTGTAGCTCTGCCGGTAACCGTTGAGTCATTGTCGCCATTGACCATCTCACACGCTACTCCGAGACGGCCGCATTTCCAGCTGCCACAGCACGGGACGTGGCTTCTTTTATTTTACATCGCTTCATCCTTCGCCATGGTGCACCGAGTTATTGCAACGGACAATCTCCTGTTTGGGGGTGTGCACCAGTGCGAAGACAGTGCAACGGACAATCTTCCGTCTGTGGGCGCTGCACCAGGGTCAGGACACTATCATGGTCCAATTTTAGTCACGCCCTGTCGCATAACACTGAAAATAGGAATTGGCAGTCCACAAGAAGACCTTGGAAAGCGAAGAATTCGGAAAATAAGCAAGTGGAGAAAAAATGCCCGCCAGGTGGGATCCGAACCAACGACCTCCAGAATACCGGTCTGGTGCGATAACCACTACGCTACCGGCGGGGCGATATCCCCCCCCGCTTTATGGGGTATTTATATCAATGTAATTTTTTCCTGTGCTAGGTGGTGGTAGCCAGCGCCACTCTGACTTCTCGGGGTGAAGGGGCCTTCTTTTTAATCCCCGCGCCGTGACTCGAGCGTCTACGACATGTCGAGAGTGGTCCACCAGCGTTGAACCCTCTTAAGCTCCCTATGGCACCAGGACTGCCAGAACAGAGGCCCTCGCTATGAATGTAGCGAATCAGAATAGGAAATGAGGGGCTCGTTGAAAATAACACAGAAAATAAGAATTGGCAGTCAAGAAGACCTTGGAAAGCGAAGGGGAGGATGTAGTAGCTCAAGATAAAGAATTTGGAAAATAAGAAAGTCGAGAAAAAATGCCCGCCAGGTAGGATCCGAACCAACGACCTCCAGAATACCGGTCTGGTGCGATAACCACTACGCTACCGGCGGGGCGATATCCCCCCCCGCTTTATGGGGTATTTATATCAATGTAATTTTTTCCTGTGCTAGGTGGTGGTAGCCAGCGCCACTCTGACTTCTCGGGGTGAAGGGGCCTTCTTTTTAATCCCCGCGCCGTGACTCGAGCGTCTACGACATGTCGAGAGTGGTCCACCAGCGTTGAACCCTCTTAAGCTCCCTATGGCACCAGGACTGCCAGAACAGAGGCCCTCGCTATGAATGTAGCGAATCAGAATAGGAAATGAGGGGCTCGTTGAAAATAACACAGAAAATAAGAATTGGCAGTCAAGAAGACCTTGGAAAGCGAAGGGGAGGATGTAGTAGCTCAAGATAAAGAATTTGGAAAATAAGAAAGTCGAGAAAAAATGCCCCGCCAGGTGGGATCCGATCCACGACCTCCTAGAATACCGGTCTGGTGCGATAACCACCACGCTACCGTCGGGGCGATTTCCCCCCCCCGCTTTAGTGGGTATTATATCTATGTAATTTTTTCCTGTGCTAGGTGGTGGCTAGCCAGCGCCACTCTGACTTCTCAGGGGTGAAGGGGCCTTCTTTTAATCCCCGCGCGTGACTCGAGCGTCTACGACAGTTGAGAGTGGTCGACCAGCGTGAACCCTCTTAAGCTCCCTATGACACCAAGACTGCAAGAACCAGAGGCCCTCGCTATGCATGTAGCGAATCAGAATAGGACATGAGGGGCTCGTTGAAAATAACACAGAAAATAAGAATTGGCAGTCAAGAAGACCTTGGAAGCGAGAGGAAGAGAGGGTAGTAGCTCAAGATAAAGAATTTGGAAAATAAGAAAGTCGAGAAAAAATGCCCCCGCCAGGTGGGATCCGAGCCCACGACCTCCAGAATACCGGTCTGGTGCGATAACCACTACGCTACTGGCGGGCGATTCCCCCCACCGCTTTCTGGGGTATTTATATCATATGTAATTTTTTCCTGTGCTAGGGGGTGGTAGCCAGCGCCACTCTGACTTCTCGGGGTGAAGGGGACTTTTTTTTTAATCCCCGCGCCGTGACTCGAGCGTCTACGACATGTCGAGAGTGGTCGACCAGCGTTGAACCCTCTAAGCTCCCAGTGGCACCCAAGACTGCCAGAACAGAGGCCCTCGCTATGCAGTAGCGAATCAGAATAGGAAATGAGGGCTCGTTGAAATAACACAGAAAATAAGAATTGGCAGTCAAGAAGACCTTGGAAAGCGAAGGGGAGGATGTAGTAGCTCAAGATAAAGAATTTGGAAAATAAGAAAGTGGAGAAAAAATGCCCGCCAGGTGGGATCCGAACCCACGACCTCGAGAATACCGGTCTGGTGCGATAAGCAATACTCTACCGGCGGGGCGATTCCCCCCCCTCCCCCGGTTTTCTGGGGTATTTATATCAATGTAATTTTTTCCTGTGCTAGGGGGTCGTAGCCAGCGCCACTCTGACTTCTCGGGGTGAAGGGGACCTTCTTTTTAATCCCCGCGCCGTGACTCGAGCGTCTACGACATGTCGAGAGTGGTCGACCAGAGTTGAACCCTCTTACGCTCCTCATGGCACCAAGACTGCCAGAACAGAGGCCCTCGCTATGCATGTAGCGAATCAGAATTGGAAATGAGGGGCTCGTTGAAAATAAGACAGAAAATAAGAATTGGCAGTCAAGAAGACTTTGGAAAGCGAAGGGGAGGATGTAGTAGCTCAAGATAAAGAATTTGGAAAATAAGAAAGTGGGGAAAAATGGTAAGGGTATGGTTGAAGGTAGACTGCTTTTTGTAAGCTGCAGTGTTGCCTTCCACTACTTTGATATACATACGTAAGTATTCGTCCCGCTGGGGGGTAGCGTCCAGTGTGCAGAGCTTGTAACCAATTCAGCAGTGTCACTACGTGTTTCGCATTCATAAAAATAATTCATAAATAATTCATAAATTCAAAAAAAAATTCATAAAAAGAAAAAAAATTCAGCAACATTTATGAACCAGGAATTCCGAAAAATGTCCGAATTGTCCAGGAATTGTCCAGGAATTCGGAATTTGGGGGTACATTTGTTCCCACGAATGCGTCGTTCGCGCGGTCTTTCGCAATTCGCCTTGGGCGCGGTTTCTCCACAGCTCCGCTTTTGGAACAGTTTACTTAACTTTTAAAATATCTTCTTCCCCACTTAGTTCCATGACTTCATTCTGCTGTGACATGGCCCGATACTATACACGGAAACGTCTTGACCCTTACTGGTGACCGATTTTATGGTACCTTCCCTGTAGGACATGCCTGGCTACTCCCGTTACGTATTCTCATAACTGGCTGTGTTGGCTGGCATGTGCGTCTCTAGGACTTCTGAGAACTTGTAATTGTCCTGACATTTGCGACGACGCCAGTCATTGGTATTTTCAGGAAACATCAGTTAACGAGAACACAACACTAGTTAATTCGGACCAGTAACTATCGCAATTTCCCCTCTCGTCTTTCTGTTCCACTTCCTCAGCCTATCCATTTGTCGAACTAGCTCGCAGCCCTATAGGATTATCCTTCTCTCCAGGTATGTTGTACTTGTCTATTTGATCCATTACACTTCCACCCCTTCCCCGAGGGGTATGAAGGAGGACGAAAAGAACGCCTGTGTAACAGTCGGCACCTCTGGTGCCCACTCACGGAATGTTTGACAGCAATTGCCTAGAACCCATGGCTATGAATTTGTGCCCTATGTGCCCGCGCTCGTTGCAGCGGTAGTAGACGTTGGCGGCAGGGTCGTTGACACCGGCCGCCGGACAGCTGCGGTGCGCAGTTGTACCTCATGCAGTTTCTGCACACTTTTGGGGCAGTCCTGTGAGATGAGGGCCAGCTTGCACCAAATGCAGCACGTTTTCTCTCAGTCATTGTACTCGCTTGCAATGTAGCCCATCTTGCCGCAGTTGTAGCAGAATATTTCACCCTGGTCCGTGCTGGCAGTTCTTGGAGATGTCGCAAGTCCGGTTGCAGCTTCAACACCTGTCCTCAGCATCATTGCATTCCCTTGCAAAGTTTCCTGTCCGGTAGCACTTGTATGACATTTTGTGTGCAGCTTGTAGTGTATGCGGCCACTATAGCCGTCCCCGACACGAACTCCACCGCTTAGGCCAAAGTCTCCGTCCCTGCGTTCGCCGCAGATTCCATGTTGTGAGCATTGGCGGACAAAGTGTCCCAGCTTGTGGCACTTGAAGTACTCCATCGTGCACCTTGTACTCCGCCACCTGCTTGGCCTTCCTACAACTCGCTGAATTGGGGCTGAGCAGAATGCTGGCTCGAAGAATACGTGTTCCGTCATTCTGCCATCAACCTCCGGTGCCACTCTAGTCCCTGACATTGGCGCAAAGCATGCGCTACCAGCAGCTGGTGCTCCGATGTAATATGTGTGCCTCAAGTGCACCGAACCTCAAGAATACACGATCAAGAAGAGCTTTCCAGCTTGCACGCACACACAGTAAGGAACGTGCGACAAAAGCAAATACAAGTGCAGGTAGGCAGGACCAACGACCAGCTATGGTACGCGTCGGAAGGCTTTTACACCGCATGCACCTAAGTTTTGGCGAGAATGTTATTTCGACAACAGCCCGTTGCAACAACTGCATCGGACAATTACCCGCCAAAGTGGGCTTTCCGCAACCGTAAACTCGACATGGTGGAGCCTTCCGAGAATATCCACATCCACAAGCACGTAACGCATCGGTTGTATCACAGATCTCTTGAAGGCAAGCAACCATGCAACAAGTGCCGACTGGATAAAGTTGGGCTCATGAGCGACGACAGAACGGTCCAAATTGTTGACGGTTGCACTTGTGCCAAATAAAAACTTTAGTGAGTTGCAAAAGCTTGACCACATCTCGGCACTCGTAAGGAGCGTCGTCGGAGCCAAAGTGGGATAGACAACTGCAGGGTTCACCTCATGTGTAGTTGCTTGAGTGGTTACAGGCGTTCCGGGAATCGATGACCCGTGCAGGTGTTCCCAGGTTGAATAGACATGATCTGCTCCGTGGTAGCAATCACCTGCATCTTGACTAGGCGCACCACAAAGGGAACAGCCCAGACGAGAAGGTGACTGCCGAACCCCGATATAAGGTAGCTTAGAGTGGGGAGGCGAAGAGACGAGGTCCACTTGTAGAGCAGGAGATTCCACAGCGGAATCTTCCCACGCCAATCTCAAGAGCCGCAAGTACGATGATCGCCCAAACCAGACGCACAAAACGCTGAACGTTGGGGTTCTGCAGGGCGTCGACAAATGCTCTAGTGCCAATAAGATCTTCCTTTTTGCGTTAGAAGAGCCCGCGAGGGCATTGTACATTAGTCGTTTTAAATGATTCGCGGGGTCTTCTAACGTCGCACCTTCTGTCGCACACGATTTAGCTCAGCAAATTGTAGCTTCTCAAAACGTGCGTCGTCAAATCAGTCATCCATGGCGCTCATTAGGCTAGGGTAGTCGAGTGTAGTGGACTCCAACAAGTCTTTCAGTACATAAGATGCCGGAGGGCGTAGCTGTCCGACCGAAACACGAGCTTTGTCCGTAACAGTAAGTCCATTCTCCATGTCAACTAACTCAACCTGATCCCGAAGACAGCGCACTAGCTTGAGCCATCAAAAATGGCTGGACGAAGTGGCACAAGCCGGTGCTGAGTTGCCAAGGGCGGTACAACAAGCGTGGTGGATACAACGGGTGCCGTCAGAGGTGGAACAACCAGCCGGCATGACGATTCTATGACCGCCATGTGATTGGACCCCTTAGCTATTCTACCTTTGACATCCGCTAATGATTCAGTTATTTCAGTAATTGAGTTCAATGTTTCGTTTATGACGCAGTAGGGCGGTCCAGGCGGCCAACGAGGCTGACAAAGACAGCTTTAAGGTATCCTGAGTGCGCTTGATTTATCGCTGCATGGTCCGAGACAACGTTGGGTTTTGATGTTGGTGGATCAGGGGGCTTGTGCAGATTCTAACCCCTAGCGTGTGCCTCATCGTCGACGACGCTGTACATACTGGGTGGTGAACGGACTGCTGGCTGAGATATTCCCCACGGGAATCGCTGTGAATGGGTCACTCTCCGGTCCAGCTGCTTGTGAAAAGAACACGTTCCCTCTTGGTAAGAGGTCACGCCACTTTGTCTTTAAGGGGAGTCCTTGCTGCTGGACACAGGTGAAGCAAGACTGGGTGGCATCTCGGCGATGGCTCGAGCTTGACTGCGGGTCATCGTGCTAATCGAACTTCGGCCACCAAAAATCGTACGGGAACTTTCACACGTACACATCAGTTAAACAGTAGACAGCACTGCTTTATTGATTGAGCTAACAAGTGAGTATCGTGAACTGTCTTGTCTTGCTCTTCATCTTACCCAGCCCATCTCTCTGCCTAACTAGCTAACAGTCCAAGGGTAGATATTATATCTGTCTACTTGATTTAAACCAATATTATATACAATAAATACAATATATATAGCTATCTAGCTTCTGTGAAATGCTCTTTTGTGCCCCCTATCTATTCTCTTGACCCGCGGGGGGCACACCCATATTCGCTTCCCCCCGAACCAGTCTCAGCAGTCACTGAATACCTCAGTGTATACTCTTCCCTTTCTTTTCAAACCGCGGTTGTCCAGTTTCCACCATTGTGTGAACTTGCAGCCCGCGCGGCATACGTTGACCCGTCATGGTGCAACCTTGAACGCTGCATTGTTAACACGACCCCTTTTTCTCTCTGTCGCTCCCCCCCTTTTTTATTTTTCTTGTTTGTTTGTTGATGTTGTAACATTGGCGTAGCCTGACTGTATGCACACTCCCCATTTCCGAAACATTTTCCGCTCTTTCTCACAGTTTTATGCAAACCTATATAAGAAATGTGTTCAAAATGTTTGCGACAGCAAAATCATGTAACTTTACTCTGATGAAGGCAAGTCCCGTTGGCGCTACGTAAGTAAACATTTGTTTGTTATTGTTCTTGCTGCGTATCCGACTCTTTACTTATACTATTTCTGCGCGCTTTGTGAGTTTATCTTTCTCTAGATTTATATATATATATATATATATATATATATATATATATATATAGCGAATCAGAAAATGGGAAATGAGGGGCTCCGTGAAATAAGACAGAAAATAAGGGTTGGCAGTCAAGAAAACCTCGGAAAGCAAAGGGGAGGTTGTGGTGGGTCATAGAAAGAGATGAAGAATTTTTTTAGTCGAAAAGAAAGTGGTGAAAAAATGCCCGCCGGGTGGGATCCGAACCCACGACCTCCAGAATACCGGTCTGGTGCGAACTTAAGCATATCTCTTAAGTTCTTGTCTTTACGATACACTACACGGGGTGGTTCGGGGAAGATAGCTGACAGGTGCTTCCCCGAACCACCCCGTGTAGTGTATCGTAAAGACAAGAACTTAAGAGATATGCTTGTTAAGGCTAAAATTGGGATCACGAAACAACACTCAGGCTGCCGCCCATGCGGGAAAACGCGCTGCAAAAATCTGTCCCCTCATCACCCCCAACCGACACACGGCCAAAAATCTAACTTTCCAAATTTTCCTTCCGAATAAAAGAAAGTCTCGACTGTGATTCCAGTAACGTCGTATACAGACTGCACTGCGAAATGTGTGGCAAGGAGTATATTGGCCAGACCGAGAATGCATTCCGACTCAGATTCAACAACCACACAATCCCACGTCACCCTCACAGCCGGATCTACCATTTCCAAACATATGCGCCTGCCGGACCATTCCATTGGAGCATATCAGAATCACTCTCCTGCAGTCCGGCTTCCCGCTCTACCCTCGAACGCGGCAGAGGGAGTCCTACTTTATACATAAATTCCAGGCATTCACCCATGGCATCAATGAGGACCCGGGCCGCCTGTCATTCTTGCGACAAAAAGCTGCGCCTTAGACGCAAATATCGGGACCTTGCGGGCAATGGAGGGGGTGAGCGCGGACCCGAGAGCGTGCATACAACTTAAAAAAGAAGCAAGAAGGAAAAAAGGAAACCCCGCTTTAAGGACGAGTCAAGCAAAACAAACGGGTAGAAACGCCGCCCCTGCGCACCACCCCTTCCCCGCCCGTTCGGCAAACCACCACCAGACTAATCAGTGACCTTGAACAGCTGTGAGCGCGCCCCGCGGGCCCGCCGACGCACAGCGGCCTGAATTATGACCGCCGCACCACTGACAGACAAACGGCCGAAGAATGCGCCGCAAATGAAACCAAATCCCAGTGTGACTTGTTCCGCGGCTCGCTGGCCGCGTAGCAAAGCTTGGCTGCACCACTCGGTTTCGTCGAAGCGGCGCCAAGACGAGAGCTTCTGTAGGTTTAAACCAGTAGTAAAAACAAAACCGAAAATGGGACAGAAAATTCCGAGTATGGCGCGGGGACCATGCGTCGACTGGGCGGGCCGTGGCATGCATGCGGCTTTGGGGATTTGACCGAATCGAAGATCCATGCCTGTGCCGCCATCTTATGTGCCCGTCTCCCTTCACCCCCCCCCCTTTTTTTTCCGCTGACTACTTTTACACCATTTGCGGAGCGCGCAGGACTCACTCTTTGTTTTTGATATTGTGTTTGCTTGTGTGCCTCTTGTTACGTGTTTTTCGGGCTGCCTTTTCGTCCGTGTTCTTTCCCCATTACCCTCACCTTCCACCTTTCTAGCCAATAGGAATGTCTCACCTTGCTCAAACTGTTTGAAACACCCCTCACCCGCGACCTCTCCTGCAGGGATGAGGGAAGTAACCCTCCCTCACAGAAGTTTTTGTATAAAGACGCATGTGAGAAATTAAAATACAGCCCTGAAGAAGGAGTTTTCTAACCTCCGAAACTGTTGGCAACAAAAACGGGAAACGTGTCAGTCGACTTTCTTCACTATATATAATATATATATATATATATATATTATATATATATATATATATATGTATATTGTAACGAAGAGTATGAGCGGACGTCTCATAGCAAGTAGAGCTAACGCAGCGCTATCCGCCTATGCGGGTATGCGGTGCATCGGTGTAAGAAGACGGAGAAGCAGAAGAACGCTCGGCGCCTGGTCTCGCGGAACCCTGTTCCTGGCTATTGCGTGTGCACGCCTCAACCGTGAATAAATCCCTCTCTAAGCGATCTACCCAGGCGTCGGCTATCTCCTTTACAAGTGGTGGAGGTGAGGGGTATCGATCCAGTCCTGGAACTCCGGAGCCGCCAAACTCCCCGCAGCCATGAGCACCGGAGGCAGCCAGAGCGCTACGCCCTCGCCGCCGACTGGGATGTGCTCCGGTGGCATACGTGAGCGAGATCCACCGGGCTTCAATGGCGCCGATGAAAATGACGCGGAAGATTGGCTGGCATCGTTCGAGCGAGTGAGTACGCATAATCAATGGAACGAAGCTATGAAACTAAGCAAAGTGAGCTTCTCCCATGCACGCCGTCGCTGAACTTTGGTACGGAACAACGCGCATCGCTTCAAGACATGGGCTGATTTCAAGGCTGATTTTTTGTTTACTTTTGGCCGCCCAGCAGTCCGAAAGCTTCACGCAGAACAGCGCTTGCGCGAACGTGCACAGCGCGCGGGTGAAACTTTCACAAGTTATATTGAAGATGTTGTCGACGTCTGCAAACGGATCAACAGCAGTATGACTGAACACGACAAAGTCAAGCACATACTGAAAGGCATTTATGACGACGCTTTTCAGATGTTGCTGGCTAAAAACCCGGAAACGGTTAGCGACATCATCAGTAATTGCCTGTCTTACGAGGAGCTGCGCAAAAGAGCGGGCACTCACGAGGCGCAAAAGTCATGCATGAGCCCTTGGCAAGCCTAGCCACTGATGCCCATGAGAATCCCGCCATGCTCCAGCACATCCAGCAATTGGTGCGAGAAGAGGTCGCTCGCCAGCTGTCCCTGCTGCCGTACACGGAACCGCCGCGCTCCCCACTTGCCGCTACTGTTCGTCACGTCATCCGAGAGCAGGTTGCCGAAGGACTCCCTGGTGTACACCCGCATCCTCCTGTGGCCGCTCCTTTGACCTACGCCGATAACACCGCTAGACCATTTGCCGACGTCGCTGGGCCCAGGATTTTCCACGACGCTACGCCGACACCATATGCTGAGGTCGCAGCGAGGCCCAGGGTCAGCTTTCCCATGGCCGCCCCTCCCATCACCACTGTGAGGCCATCGCCGCGTTCAGGATATCAAGCTGGCAATCCCTGGCGCACGGCCGACAACCGTCCCATCTGCTTTTCGTGTTGCATTCCGGGACACATGGCCCGGTACTGCCATCGCAACATGGTACCCCCGCGAGGAATTCCCCTGAATAGTTACCGTTCGTCGCCGCCTTTCAATGTGCCGCCCACTCGTCCCCTGCTCGAGTCTGACCCGTCTGACCACCGCGACTTCAACAATCGTCGTTCCATGTTCCCACGGCGACGCTCTCTGTCTCCTATGCGCCGCCGTCCTGCCTCCAGCGACGCGGAAAACTAGATGCCGCAGTTCCGGAGGCAAGAACTGCGTCGTCATCAAATAGCCGAAGACCTAACTTTTCCCCATCTAATGTATTTGATGTCGCTGTCGAAGGTGTCGCTACGGTCGCACTCATCGACACTGGAGCCGCCGTTTCGGTTATAGACGCAAAATTATGCCGCCGTTTCAAGAAGGTGACGATGCCACATTCGGGACTGTCATTACGCACCGCTACCGCAGAACACATTTATCCCTTGGGCGCATGCACCGCACGAGTCGTCATTCAGGACATTCTGTACGTCATCGAGTTCATTGTTCTATCATCGTGCTCACATCAAGTCATCTTGGGTTGGGATTTCCTGTCACGGAACAGAGCTGTTATCAATTGCGGCCGTGCTGAAGTTGAATTCTCTCCCTTCCTGGACCTTCCTGCTACCAGTTCCCCTTTTGAAAAACTTGTTGTTGCCGAGGATACCACCACTCCACCATCCGCTGCCGTCCTCGTGAGTTTATCCTGCAGCGCTGTCTCTGAGGGAAACGTTCTCTTTATGCCGTCCTCCCTGTTCGTTTATCGCCGGTGTATTCCGTTGCCCTTCGCCATGTTGACTGTTACGAACGGCCGCACCAGAATCGTTGTCGCTAATCCCGACTCCTGCCCCCGTTCCCTGCTCCGTGGTGAATGTCTCGGCACCATTGAGCCGACAGGATCTGCCGTCGTCGTAGAGGTGTCTGACGATTTGCCGCGTGTTGAGATCGACGCGCTCTCTTTTTCATGTCCAACGTCGCCGCCTCCCTCGGAAGTTTTCCGTCATGCTATCGACGCAAATCTCACTCCACAAGAACGAGACCAACTTCTGCAGTTACTACATCGATTTCAGTCGTCCTTCGATTCTGCAACGACATCACTCGGCCGAACGTCAACTGTAACACACCACATCGACACCGGATCCCACGCACCTGTACGGCAGCGACCCTACCGCGTGTCCACCACTGAACGCCACATTATTGACGATCAGGTAGACGACATGCGGCAGCGCGGTGTTATCCGCCCATCAAACAGTCCATGGGCCTCCCCTGTTGTCCTTGTGAAGACGAAAGATGGCTCCATCCGCTTTTGTGTTGACTACCGACGTCTAAACAAGATTACTCGCAAAGATGTCTACCCTCTGCCACGAATAGATGATGCCCTCGACTGCTTGCAGGGAGCTGAATTTTTCTCCTCCCTCGACTTACGCTCAGGTTATTGGCAAGTCCCCATGGCAGACGCAGACCGACCTAAAACGGCGTTCGTTACTCCCGAGGGCTTGTACGAATTTAACGTCATGCCGTTCGGTCTATGTAACGCGCCCGCAACATTCGAAAGAATGATGGACAACATTCTTCGTGGCCTGAAGTGGAAGACTTGTTTGTGCTACCTTGACGACGTCGTGGTATTTTCTCGGGATTTCTCGACGCATCTCGTTCGCCTAGACCAAATACTGACGTGCATGTCGGCAGCAGGACTCCAACTGAATTTAAAAAAAATGTCATTTTGGTGCTCGGATGCTGATGATCCTCGGCCACATCGTTAGCAAGGATGGAATCCTTCCCGATCCAACTAAGCTCCGTGTGGTGGCGGAATTTCCGAAACCTACCACGCAGAAGGCTCTTCGCAGCTTCCTCGGCCTATACTCTTATTTCCGCCGCTTCATACGCAACTTTGCATCCATCAGCGCTCCGCTAACTCAGCTCCTCGGTGCCGACAATGGCCTCTCAGCGTGGTCACCGGCTTGCGACGACGCGTTTGCCACACTACGCCGTCTATTGACATCTCCGCCCATCTTGAGGCATTTCGACCCCACGGCCCCGACGCAAATCCACACTGACGCCAGCGGCATCGGGTTGGGAGCAGTCCTAGCCCAGAGGAAGCGCGGATTTGATGAATACGTAGTCGCCTACGCCGGTCGCACCCTCACAAAAGCAGAGACAAACTATTCAGTCACTGAGAAAGAATGTCTAGCCATCGTTTGGGCCCTTACAAAGTTCAGAACCTACCTATATGGCCGCCCCTTCGACGTTGTAACCGATCACCACGCGCTTTGCTGGTTTTCCTCGCTAAAAGATCCAGTAGGTCGTCTTGCGCGGTAGGCTCTCCGTCTGCAGGACTACAATATTCGTGTTGTATATCGCTCAGGACGCAAGCACAACGACACTGATGCCCTTTCGCGCTCTCCTTTGACATCGGATGCTGACAGCGTTTAAAGCGCAAGCTGCTATGTAGCTCCCCTTGACGCTGACTCCATGCCAACCGAGCAACGCAAAGACCCGTGAATCGCTGCCCTTTACGACCATCTGTCCAGTGCCACCCCAACTGCAGCGTCTCGGGCACTTAGGCGCCAAGCATCTCACTTTGCCATTCATAACAACGTGTTGTATCGACGCAACTATCACTCCGACGGGCGCAAGTGGCTTCTCGTCATCTCCCGTTACTTGCGCTCAGAAATATGTGGTTCCTTTCACAGTGAGCCTCATTGTGCCCACGCAGTGTCCTGAAGACCTACTGCCGTCTTCGGCTCCGCTACTACTGGCGGGGCATGTACAGCTTTGTGCACCAGTACGTTCGCTCTTGCACACACTGTCAGCGCCGTACTTCCCCGCCTCAGCGTTCGTCCGGCCACATGCAACCGTTACCTTGTCCAATGAGACCATTCGACCGAATCGGAATTGATCTGTATGGCCCTCTCCCTTGCACCGCGGCTGGCAACCGCTGGGTTATCGTAGCTGTTGACCAACTTACCCGGTACGCCGAGACTGCTGCGTTACCCGCTGCTACGGCCCGCGACGTTGCGTCCTTCCTTCTTCGCCATTTTATTCTGCGTCATGGAGCGCCCCGCGAACTCCTCAGTGACCGCGGTAAGGTTTTCCTATCGGAAGTCATCGATGCGCTTTTGACAGCATGCCGTACCGTCCATCGCACCACTACGGCCTACCATCCGCAGTGCAACAGCCTAACCGAGCGCTTCAACCGTACACTGGGCGACATGCTGGCTATGTATGTGGCGTCGAATCACTCTGACTGGGATGTCCTGCTTCCATTCGTCCCATACGCTTATAATACCGCCACACAGTCCACAACCGGCTTTTCTCCCTTTTTTCTTTTGTATAGGGGTTAGCTCTCCTGCCTCATCGACACGATTCTTCCATACCACGCCGATGCTTCCGAAACCAGGCCGATTTCTGACGTTGTGAAATACGCCGAAGAGTGCCGTCAGCTAGCGCGATCCTTCACGACCGAAGAACAAGCTCGCCAGAAGACTCGCCATGATGAGTCCACACCTGCCTGCAGCTTTTCGCCCGGATCTCTCGTCTGGCTGTGGGTCCCGAATAAGTCACCTGGGCTATCCACTAAACTGCTTTCGAGATACCACGGCCCCTACCGCGTTGTTGAACGCACGTCTCCAGTAAATTACGTTGTCGACCCGGTAGACCCCTTCTGCCGACCAGCGCTCTCGCGGCCGTGAGCTCGTTCACATTCAGCGCCTCAAAGCTTACGTCGAACCACTCATCGTATCGTCTCCGTGAGACGCCAGGATGGCTCCTCTTTGACAGGGGGGTGATTGTAACGAAGAGTATGAGCGGACGTCTCATAGCAAGTAGAACTAACGCAGCGCTATCCGCCTATGCGGGTATGCGGTGCATCGGTGTAAGAAGACGAAGAAGCAGAAGAACGCTCGGCGCCTGGTCTCGCGGAACCCTGTTCTCGGCTCTTTCGTGTGCACGCCTCGACCGTGAATAAACCCCTCTCTAAGTGACTACCCAGGCGTCGGCTATCTCCTTTACAATATATATATATATATATATATATATATATATATATATATATATATATAATATATATATATATATATATATATATATATATATATATATATATATAAGATATAGATATATAAATAGCAGAACAGAAAGATACAGGACGAGGGACTCAGTGAGGACACATATCAAGGTTGCAGTCGTCATTGCCAGTGCTATTCGGCTGTTTCCGAAATATTTATTAGTGCCGAACGACGTTTGTTTGTCATGTTTCTTTGATACAGTGATAAATAGGCGAAAATATAAGGGCGAGAAAAAATCCGCCGTTTTGTCCGGGAGCGCGAGTCGAGCCCACATCTCCGCATAACGCGTACGGTGCGTTAACCAATTACGCTACCCCGCAGCGGCTCCTCTCTCGACTTTACAGGGGGGGTTTATATTTACAAGTGCTCCGAGGCCGGTCAACTAGCGCCGCCCCTCTACCACCGCGGGAGACGTGGAACTTCTTTTTTTCCCAGCGGCCGCCACGTAAGACGCGGCCGGAGGTCGGGGTTAGCAATTGGCATATCCGAACTGCTGGAGCCAGAGCCCTCGTAATGCATGTAGCAGACCAGAAAGATACGGGACGAAGGACTCAGTGAGGACACATATCAAGGTTGCAGTCGTCATTGCCAGTGCTATTCGGCTGTTTCCGAAATATTTAATAGTGCCGAACGACGTTTGTTTGTCATGTTTCTTTGATACAGTGATAAATAGGCGAAAATAAAGTCGAGAAAAGATCCGCCGTTTTGTCCGGGAGCGGGAGTCGAGCCCACATCTCCGCATAACGCGTGCGGTGCGTTAAAGGGACACTGAAGTGAATTTTTCAAGCTCCCGTTTTTGCTTGCACTGTGTAGACTGGCTCAAATGAACACACTATTCATCGTTTATCTGGTTGACAAATCGGTAATTATTTTACAAAGCGCGAAAGAAGAAAAACTACTATGCGCGGTTTGCGGCGGCCGCATTAACTAAAGGCTGTGACGTCAGGAGGGGGGGGGGCACCGTGATTGGACGATGCCCAAGGTTAGCAATCAAACAAGTTTCGGTTTCGGTTTCGGTTCTGTAAAACAACATGCTGGACATCTGATGGCGTTGTTGGATGTGCATTCTCGATATCTCAGTTATCGCCGTAACCGCGCTTCTGCCATGTTGTCGGCTGTCAAATGTCTAAGATAAACCTCCCAGGGCGGCTTGGAATCGTAGAAATCACTAGACGAGGCCTACGCAGTGGATGAACGCCCTCCGCGTCACCGCAGACTCTCAAATGCCATGCGCTTTTCCCGCATATTCGGAGCTTGCCTCACTCATGTCTGTTCGTAAAAAGCTAGTTCGCACCAGGCCAAGGGTGTGCTGATTCAGGCCTGGGCCCACTGCCCGCAAGCAGTCGGTGCTTGTGGCAACAGCACGCCAACGAGAACTCGCTAGCGCGTCATTGTCAGTATGCGCGCGTTCTGCGATCTCGCTCGTGGAGCAGTGAACGTTACGGCCCAAAAATGGTGAATTAAGTTCAGAAAACATCGGCGCAAACGAAAAAATTAACTTACAAAAAGAAAAATTACGTGCACCCTCCGGGATTCGAACTTGCGACTTTTAAAACAGAAATTCCAGCGCCTCAGATCACTAGGCTACGAGCCGGCGCTGGCAGGGTTTGGATATATAAGGTTTATAATGTATGAGCAGTTTACACTTTTATTTATTTTAAGCATTTTAAGTACTTTATGTGACTATTTGCTGTATATAACTCCTGCTGTAAGTGTCCCCCAAACTTCCACAATATCTCACGTCTAGCAATTGCATTTCTTTGACGGAAAAGCGTTCGCAGATGTGCGGTCGTGCTGCTGACCGCTGTGCTTGTTCACCCAGCGCAAAAAGTGCTTCCTGCTCCATAGTTTTGCGCTGTACGGTAAATGTTTCAGTTGATTTTATTTTCTTAGTACCTATATTGACTTCGCTGACTCTTCTCCCGCCTTCAATTGGCCTTAGATTTTCCTACTAGCGTAAAGTCAGCGAAGCGTCGCATGTGCACTTGTGCAGCGCTTGTGTGGAGCGACCCGGACTCTGAGTTTGACACAGTGTACAAACTAACAAAGTAAGAAAAGGCACATTCTTTCATTCACAAAGGTGTTGTGGCTTAGTTTTAATTGAGCGAGCGAATAGCGACGACCCGTCAGGCAGGCCGGCGGACGAAATGCCGGGCCGACTGACTCGATCGGTAGGTCGGCTGGTCGGCGAACCGTGCAGTAGCGCAGCCATTTTCCAGCTCATCTCCTGCTGACGTCACACGAAAACGCCACAGAAAATGGGCGAGCGTAAAGAGAGGAGGACAGCATTTTCGAATTGATTTTTCTACTAAATAAATTCGCGTAAACGCGGCCAGAGTGGTCGAAACAATGCCTACGGACTCCGAACTACAAATGGCGCTAGTAATCCCGCAATGTTTACAAATCACTTCAGTGTCGCTTTAATCAATTACGCTACCCCCAGCGGCTCCTCTCTCGACTTTACAGGGGGGGTTTATATTTACAAGTGCTCCAAGGCCGGTCAAGTAGCGCCGCCCCTCGACCACCGCGGGAGACGTGGAACGTCTTTTTTTCCCAGCGGCCGCCACGTAAGACGTGGTCGGAGGTCGGGGTTAGCAATTGGCATATCCGAACTGCTGGAGCCAGAGCCCTCGTAATGCATGTAGCAGAGCAGAAAGATACGGGACGAGGGACTCAGTGAGGACACATATCAAGGTTGCAGTCGTCATTGCCAGTGCTATGCGGCTGTTTCCGAAATATTTAATAGTGCCGAATGACGTTTGTTTGTCATGTTTCTTTGATACAGTGATAAATACGCGAAAATATAAGTCGAGAAAAAATCCGCCGTTTTGTCCGGGAGCGGGAGTCGAACCCACATCTCCGCATAACGCGTGCGGTGCGTTAACCAATTACGCTGCCGCGCAGCGGCTCCTCTCTCGACTCTACAGGGGGGGTTTATATTTACAAGTGCTACGAGGCCGGTCAACTAGCGCCGCCCCTCGACCACCGCGTGAGACGTGGAACGTCTTTTTTTCCCAGTGGCCGCCACGTAAGACGTGGTCGAAGGTCGGGGTTAGCAATTGGCATATCCGAACTGCTGGAGCCAGAGCCCTCGTAATGCATGTAGCAGAACAGAAAGATACGGGACGAGGGACTCAGTGAGGACACATATCAAGGTTGCAGTCGTCATTGCCAGTGCTATTCGGCTGTTTCCGAAATATTTATTAGTGCCGAACGACGTTTGTTTGTCATGTTTTTTTGATACAGTGATAAATAGGCGAAAATATAAATCGAGAAAAAATCCGCCGTTTTGCCCGGGAGCGGGAGCCGAACCCACATCTCCGCATAACGCGTGCGGTGCGTTAACCAATTACGCTACTCCGCAGCGACTCCTCTCTCGACTTTCCGGGGGGGGGGGGGGTTATATTTGCAAGTGCTCCGAGGCCGGTCAACTAGCGCCGCCCCTCGACAACCGCGGGAGACGTGGAACGTCTTTGTTTCCCAGCGGCCGCCACGTAAGACGTGGTCGGAGGTCGGGGTTAGCAATTGGCATATCCGAACTGCTGGAGGCAGAGCTCTCGTAATGCATGTAGCAGAACAGAAAGATACGGGACGAGGGACTCAGTGAGGACACATATCAAGGTTGCAGTCGTTGTTGAATAAAGAGCAAAGAAGCGCGCCACGAGGCAGTCAGCGGGGGCTCGGTCCACGAGCGCGGCTCTCGCGGCAGTCGTTCGTAGGCATCGCTGATAACCGGACGTCTGGTTTACTGGTTCCCTTTCGCTACACATTCTCTGGTGCCGAAAACCCCCAGCCGTCCGGTCCCGCCGACTCGCGCCATGGAATCGCTTCGTCGCCGCCGGGGAGTTCTTCGCGCAACCGTCACGAAGATGACGGCACTCGACGCGCTCCTGCAGAACCCGGCGGCACCGACTCTCGTATTTCAGACGCTGCTGGACATAATTCTCTACAAGCAGCGAGCCTTGCACGAGCTGGACAGCCAGATTCAGGCGGCTCTCACAGAAGATGAATTTGACGCGGACGTGTTGGATGCCATTGACTACGACGAGCGCATCTGCGCCCTTCGCACGCGCGTGCGCTCCGTCACGAGCCCGGCCCCTTCAGCCAGCGCAGCTACAGCCGAGTCTGGTGAGCCTTGCGGAAGCGCACCTTCTCATCCTCGACCGGGCACCCCTCAGACAACGGAGGGGACCCGCTTCGCCGCACTCCCGAAGCTCCAGATACCGAACTTCTCGGGCGACCGACGCGAATGGCAAGGGTTCTGGGACCAGTTCGAGTCAAGCATCCATACGAACGCGACTTTGCCACGCATCGAGAAGTTTAAGTACTTGCTCTCGTACTTGACCGGTCCCGCCAAGGACGTGATCGAGGGCATCAGGCTGGCCGAAAACAATTACGACATCGCTGTGAAAATCATTACCAACAGATTTGGGCGGAAAGACCTTCTCGTGGACGACCACCTGGACAAATTGCTCGCATTGGAGCCGGTGCAGAATTCGGCCGACACCGACAAGTTGCGGGTCCTCTACGACACGGTCACTTTTCGCATAAACGCGTTGGAGGGCCTGGGCGTCTCCCTGGGCGTCTCCCCGGGCGTCTCCCCGGACTCCGTCGTCCTCCATCGCGTACTGCTGCGGACTTTGCCGCACGACCTGGGGCTCCTGTACCGGCAAAGGCTGCAGGATGAGCACCAGGACGCATCCGAGGTGTCCGCGTCCCCTTCCGCCAGATCCAAGGAAATCAAGGTGATCCTGGACTTTCTCCGCGTCGAGGTTGAGATCCGAGAGGACAGCGCGTCCGATTGTTCGGTTCCGTCCACGCACCGCGGCCAGGGGAGACGGCAGTCTTCGCCTCCGCGCATCGATCCGCCAACTGCGATGAGTCTCGGTACCCAATCGCCGTCTTCGGGGCTACATGGGTGTGAACTTTGCAACGCTCGGGACCATGACATCGCCTACTGCAGAGCGCCAATGTCGCCCGAGGAGAAACGGAAGCGTCTGCAGGCAAGCAAGTGCTGCTTCAGATGCGGCAAGGGCAATCATTTAGCAAAGCAGTGCAGGTCAGCGAACAGTCTGATATGCGGTCTTTGCTCACGTCGGCACCTTACGGCGCTGTGCGACATTCAACGCCCGGCTGGAAGGTTCGAACCCCCCAGCAGAAGACCAGATACCAGTCTCAGCGACAGGGCGACAAGCGGCACAGCCAACGCAGTGACGTCCGCTTCGACCAGTGCTTCAGGACTTACGCCAGTCCTTCTGCAGACAGGCCGTGCATGGGGCATCGGCACAACCCGCCAGATGCTCGTCCGCTTTTTGTTAGATTCTGGCAGTCAGCGGACCTTCATCCGACGCGATGTGTCCCGAGCACTCGATTGTCCCGTCGACGGGGTCGAACATCTTACCATTGCTACTTTCGGAAACACTTGCAAGAGCGCACCTGTTTCATGCAACCGGGTCTCCTTGACGCTTAAGTCAGCACGATGGCCAGCGCATCACAATCGAGGCCCTATAAGTCCCCAATATCTGTAACGTCACAAGCCCGCCCGTCAGCGAAGAGATTCTCACTTCGATGGCCGCTAAGTGTCAAGTTGTGGCTGATGCCCGGCTTTCGGCCACGTTTCAGGAGCATCAGATAAGCGTGCTGATCGGGTCGGACGCAGGTGGCCACGGGACGAATTTCTCGGATTTCTCCCTCGCTAACAGCCGTGGAAACAGTTCTGGGCTGGACTGTGCAAGGTGCCCAACTTGAAAGCCCAAGTCCTTCGACCGCGTACTCCAGCGCGCTGTTTTTGTCGCTCGGGGAAGCGCCCCCTGAAGACGCCGCCGCTGACGTTGAATTGTCGTCCATGTGGCGCCTGGAAGCAATCGGCATTCAGGGATTATCGGAAAACTCAGGATTCAATGACCCCGCCATCCTCCAGTTCCAGCATGGAGTTCGCAAAGCAAGCGACCGCTATGAAGTGCCCCTTCCAATTCGAGAGCCAGGGCTGGATATCTCCGATAATAATTATCAGCTTGCAGAGCAGAGACTCTGTATGCAGGTCAAACGCTTCCGCGGTCAGCCATATTTACTACGGCAATATGACAAGACCATCCGCGCATACTTTGATGAGGGCCATGCGGAACGAGTGACCTGCGACAAAGAGGATAGGAAACCGAACACCTACTATATGCCACACCACGTTGTCGTGCGTCGTGATGCTGTGACAACCAAGCTTCGAGTTGTTTTCGACGCGTCGTCCCATGTTCCCTGCCATCCATCCTTGAACAGCGTGCTACTGAAAGGCCCAAAGTTAGACGCAAACTTACTGAAGTTGCTGGTTGAGTTCCGGTGCCATCACGTCGTTCTCGTGGCAGATATAACAAAAGCGTACCTGCAGATGGTTATTCGCGAGGAAGATCGGGACGCTTTAAGGTTCCTCTGGGTGGACCACCTTCCGAATGAAGAAGACCCTCTTCCTCAGATAGTCCACTGGCGTCTGACAAGAGTGCCATTCGGAGCCACGTCTAGCCCATTTTTACTCGCCGCAACACTTCGTCACCACCTAAAGGAATGTAAAGAGCAGTTCCCAGACGCGGTCGCCAAACTGGTCGACGCGTTTTACGTGGACGACCTTGTCGTCGGGGTCGACGACGCCGAGCAAGCCAAGCGTATCTACGCCGAGTCGAGGTCCATTTTGGCGGGTGCTGGTATGGAACTGAAGAAATGGGCCTCGAACCTTTCGTCCCTGCGAAGCCAATTCCTTGAAGACAACGTGGCTTTTGAAACGGAAGGAGGGGACCCTTGTAACATGAAGGTGCTCGGTATGCAGTGGGACCGCTCAGACGACAGTGTCGTGCTAAGTGCGGACAATGTCGCCACCTTTGTATCCACATAGCCAGTGACAAAGAGGACAATGCCCCAGTCGCTCGCGCGGCTCTACGACCCTCTAGGATTTCTGGCCCCTTTCACCGTTCGAGCGAATATCATTTTCCAAGACTTATGGAAACTGCAGCATCCCTGGGATTCACCACTGCCGACGGCTCAACTCAATGCGTGGAACAGCTGATGCAGCGAGCTCAGCGACCTAAGACGTATTTGCTTGCCACGGCATGCCTTCACGATGAAGTACTCGGAACACGACACTCGAGAGCTCCACGTGTTCGCTGACGCAAGCCCGAGAGCCTATGGTACTGCAGTCTACGTCCGGTCGTTATCATGGGGAACCGGAAGATGGGAAGTGAACCTGCTGTTCAGCAAGGGCCGCATTGCACCGATCAAAACCACCTATCTCCCACGCCTTGAGCTCCTCGCCTGTTTGATAGCTGCCCGACTATTTGATTTCCTGAAACGGCTACCCGTGCCTTTCAGAAGTTCGGTATTTCTTCTGGACCGATTCAAAAATCGCCCTCCATTGGATTGCGGGGGAACCGAGCCGATGGCCGCCATTCGTGAGAAATCGCGTGTCCGAGATACAACGTCTGACACAAGGCCAAGGGACGTGGGCTCATTGTCGCAGCAAGGATAACCCAGCCGATTTGATTACTCGAGGCCTTGCCGCATCCGCTGTTGCAGTCACAGAAATGTGGTGGCATGGCCCACATTGGCTCGCACTGCAATCTCAGGATAGGCCAACGGACAGAGAAAGAGTTGCGGACGTCGGTGAGCTGCCATTTCTACAGACAGCTTCATGCGCGCTAGTAACAACGCCAGCTGAGCCATTGCTGAGTATCAAGTCGTACAGTCGGTACTCCAGGCTTCTTCGGGTATCTGCCTGGATACATCGCTTCTTCGAAAATGCGAGAACGTTAACGCATTCAGCGAGGGGACCACTGACGAGCGATGAAGTTCTCAAGGCGGAACGCTACTGGCTCCGGTTCGTACAGAACGAAGCTTTTCCGGAGGATATGCGAGCGTTGTCACGTGGACAGCGTGCCGGAACTGCAACTCGCCTCATTTTACTACGGCCGTTTTTGGACGACGATGGAATCCTGCGCGTTGGCGGACGCCTACAGCAGTTAGGATCCTCGGTTGACACCCGTCACCCCGTCATCCTGCCGGGCCGTCACGACTTTTCCCGGCTACTAATCATCTCAACCCACCAGCGCCTGTTGCACGCGGGTGTTGACAGCACTCTCACTGAACTGAGAGACCGATTTTGGATTATCAAGGGTCGTCAAGTGGTGAAGACAGTGCTGCACGGATGCTTGCTTTGTCGTCGACACAAACTCACACCAGAAACAGCTCCAGTTGCGCCTCTACCCCGAGATCGTATCACTGAATCCAGTCCGTTCGACGTTGTCGGTGTAGACTTCTGTGGACCGCTGTTCATTCGCACCAAGAATCCTGCGCAAACAAAGGCCTACGTCACCGTTTTCTCCGGTGGTGTGACACGAGCCGTCCACCTTGAGCTCACATCTCAGAGTGACGTCATCGAGCTTCTTGCCTGCTTTCAGGCGGTTTATCGCTAGACGCGGCATTCCATTGACAATTTACTCGGATAACGCCTTAGCCTTCCACCACTGCGCACGCTCTCTCCGTTCGGCTCCGGAAGACCCCGTTCTTGATTTTTGCAGCGGCCGCAACATCTCCTGGAAATTTAACATCGAAAGAGCTCCTTGGTGGGGTGGTTGGTGGGAATGCTTAATCCGGCTCACCAAGGAGACATTACGGCGAATTCTCGGCCGCAGTTGCCTGACTACTGAAGAGCTGCAGACGACGCTTTGCGAAGTCGAGGCAGTAATTAACAGCCGGCCCCTTACGTATATCTCGGCAGACGCGGCTGAGCCATACCCGCTGACCCCAGCGCACTTCTGGCTGGGCAAAAGTAACACGTGCCTGCCTCAGCAACTCGGCCTTCCAGAACCGCTGTCCATGGGCAGCGAGCTACGTAGACGAGCTTGGCACCGTCAAATCGTAACGGAGCGTCTTTGGCGACAATGGAAACGAGAGTACCTCCTGTTGCTCAAATCCGCTCACGAGGCGTCAGCGCAGCTTCCCTCCAGGCTCCAAGTGGGGGACGCAGTGCTCGTACAGGACAATTCGCCACCAGCCTTCTGGCAACTTGGGCGCATTCTTCAACTATTTCCCGGACGCGACGGAGTTGTGCGCTCGTGTTCCCTACGCCTGTCATCGGGACTGGAAATACGTCGTGCAGTGCAGCGGCTGTGCTTTTTTGAAGCAAACCCCTGATCAACTTGGGGCCGCGGGAGCATGTTGAATAAAGAGAATGAAGCGCGCCACGAGGCAGGCAGCGGGGGCTCGCTCCACGAGCGCAGCTCTCGCGGTAGTCGTTCGTAGGCATCGCTGATAACCGGACGTCTGGTTTACTGGTTTCCTTTCGCTGCAGTCGTCATTGCCAGTGCTATTGGGCTCTTTCCGATATATTAAATAGTGCCGAATGACGTTTGTCAGGTTTCTTTGATATAGTGATAAATAGGCGAAAATATAAGTCGAGAAAAAATCCGGCGTTTTGTCCGGGAGCGGGAGTCGAGCCCACATCTCCACATAACGCGTGCGGTGCGTTAACCAATTACGCTACCCCGCAGCGGCTCCTCTCTCGACTTTACAGGGGGAGTTTATATTTACAAGTGCTCCGAGGCCGGTCAACTAGCGCCGCCCCTCGACCACCGCGGGAGACGCGGAACGTCTTTTTTTCCCAGCGGCCGCCACGTAAAACATGGTCGGAGGTCGGGGTTAGCAATTGGCATATCCGAACTGCTGGAGCCAGAACCCTCGTAATGCATGTAGCCGAACAGAAAGATACGGGACGAGGGACTCAGTGAGGACACATATCAAGGTTGCAGTCGTCATTGCCAGTGCTATTCGGCTGTTTCCGAAATATTTAATAGTGCCGAATGACGTTTGTTTGTCATGTTTCCTTGATACAGTCTAAAATAGGCGAAAATATTAGTCGAGAAAAAGTCTGCCGTTTTGTCCGGGAGCGGGAGTCGAACCCATATCTCCGCATAACGCGTGCGGTGCGTTAACCAATTACGCTACCCCGCAGCGGCTCCTCTCTCGACTTTACAGGGGGGGTTTATATTTACAAGTGCTCCAAGGCCGGTCAAGTAGCGCCGCCCCTCGACCACCGCGGGAGACGTGGAACGTCTTTTTTTCCCAGCGGCCGCCATGTAAGACGTGGTCGGAGGTCGGGGTTAGCAATTTGCATATCCGAACTGCTGGAGCCAGAGCCCTCGTAATGCATGTAGCAGAACAGCGGATTTTTTCGACGGATTTTTTCTCGACTTATATTTTCACCTATTTATCACTGTATCAAAGAAACATGACAAACAAACGTCATTCGGCACTATTAAATATTTCGGAAACAGCCGAATAGCACTGGCAATGACGGCTGCAACCTTGATATATATATTGTAACGGGGAAGAGGGCTCTAAATCAGTCCTCAAGCAAAATGCTCAAATTGAAGCTGAACCCGGATCCTTCCCACGAACAATCCTCACGAATCAAGCACATTGCGTGCTGGGCTCGTGGGAATTGTCGCGATTCTCTGTGCTCCCGGTTACTCACTTCATCACTCACCACCAAAAATACACCTGGGCCTCTGCCATTATGACGTGCCTTACTGCCCCTACGGCCACTTTCCAACCACGACCACTACTATGGCAAGCCACTCATGTCGCTGTGTGGGAGGGTCTTCTATATCGTCACCACTATATATCCAAGCAAGGAAATGGTTGCTCGTGATACCACGCCATATACGAGCCAAAATATGGGCAGCTTTCCACGCTGACCCCGAATACGCCAATGCTGGAGTATTCGTGAAGGGTGGAGTAGAATGCACAGTTTGTGCACAAGTATACCCGCAGCCGTGAGGCCTGCCAACGACACAAGCTACACCATCCAAAGTCTGAAGCAGACTTGCAACCTCTACTGTACCCTTCGCTTTCCTTTGATCGGGCTTTATTAGCCCTTTATGAACCTTAACTATTGATGCGTTTTGGATAGCAGGTGTATTACAGTCGCGGTAGACCATCTCAGGTGCTACGCGGGAACGTCCGCGCTTCCCAGCGCTACGACACGTGACGTGGTCCTGTTTCTTCTTCATCACTTCATCCTAGGTCATGGTTCCCTTAAGGGGCTTCTCAGCGACGGAGGAGCAGTCTTTCTGTCAGAAATTTTGGAGGCTGTTCTTACTGAAGGCAAGATTGTTCACCGGACGTGTAGTGCTTACCACCCGCTGACCAAGGTTTTGACAATACGATTCAATCACGCGCTTGGTGACATGCTTGCCATGTACATACATTCCAAACACTCTAACTGGGACCTAGTGGTTCCGTTCGTTTCTTTCGCTTAAAATACCGCAACGCAAGCACCATCGGGTATTCTCTCTTTTTCTTTCATCACGGACGCGAGGCCTCATGCATCATGGACACCTTCCTCGCATACAGCCCCGAATCTTTGGAAAGCAATCCCGTCTTCGAGACAGCGCGACACACTGAAGAATGTAGAAAGTTAGCTCGTTCCTTCACGCCCAGTTAACAAAACCACCCAAAGCACAAACACGACCTAGCTGATTCATCTCCCCCCTCTTTCCCCGCTGGTTCTCTTGTTGTTTACAGATACTCCTTACAACGCAAGGCCTGCCTTGCAAGATTCTCTCCAAATATCACGACCCGTATCGCATCATACAGCACGCATCACCAGTGAAATACGTCGTCGAGCCACTCACACCGTCTGACGATCTATGTTGCCGAGGCCGCGAGATTGTCCATGCCAACCGTTTGAAGCCCGGCCACGAGCCCATCCTCTCGCCCTCGCCATCAAGCGCGAAAATGGCTCTTTGTCACCAGGGGGGATTGTAATAAAACAATTACTGTCCTTCCATTCTGTGAAGAGGATGACCTGCAAAGGTGGACACGGTCTACCGAGTGCACGAAACAAAGCACGTTTATAGTAATTTGCGATGGAGCATATTTACTAGCCAATTAGCTGAATCAACCACTGAAGGATCCAAGTTTTGCTCTTGTAAAAAAAACATGGAGCTGCCTGTGCCCCCACCACGTCGTAAGCATCTGACTGTGTAACACACAGACCCGATCCGCTCTACCACTAAGGACTTCGTAGAGGTCCCATTTGGCCATTTACCTTCTGCGTCTAAACCTCGCACCAGCACAACAAATGATGGTGATGAGAAAACTTTATTTTGCCGAAACTTTGGGAGGAAAGGCGAGGAAAAGGAGCGGTCGACGGCCCTTTCCCGTCAGATGGCGGCCAGGAGCCTGTGAGCCGTAGCGGAATCTTTGGCCAGTTGGACAAGGCTACGTCGAGTCTCTGTTGGAGCTGAGCAAAACGGCCTCCCAATTCTCCAGAGTCTTTATAACTCTTGTCTGTGATTTGTGTTGTGGTTTCTTGGGACAAGCCCGTACCGTGTACTGCAGGTTGGCTCGTTCCGAGCCCCATCTACATTGCTCTTTGTAAAGGTCTGGGCATAAGCGCCTATATGCTACGGGGTTCGGAAAGGTTTTTGACTGCAAGAGTCGCAAGGCCACAGACTGCAACCGAATGAGTGGGGAATGCGCCGCCGGGTATTTCAGGCGGCCTCAGTGATAGTGAGTGGTTATGTCTCTATATTTCACAAGCCTTTCGATGATGATGATGGTTGGTGTTTCATGGCGCAAGCCCAACGAGGGCAAAGAGCGCCAGAAAAGAAGTTATATAATGAAGCGAAGTGATTACCACAAAAAGGTAGGTATAAAAACATGTAAATGGGACATAGTAAAATCAATTAAAGGTAATGGTGATGGCTGGTGTATAGGGCCAGATTTGATTATGCGTGATATGAGATAAGGTTTAAAAACTTAACTCTGACAAATAATCAAACACACGTTTCATAGAAACACTGGCATCGTCACCTAGAAACAGCGATGGATGTAGTGGGATATGTTGTCTGTAGAGTTCTCTGAAGTGTTTGTGTCGTGTTGTGTGAAGTGCCTTGCATGTTATTAGTATGTGGACTACGGATATGCCCTCCCCCGCACCTGCTACACAGGGGTCTTGGAGATCCCGTGAGCAGGCGAGAATGTGTTGCATGCGTGTGGCCCATCCGTAATCGAGCCAGGGTAACTTCGTTGTGTCTGTTGTGAGTATCAGTGGTGTATGCTCCCAAGAGTGGCTTTATAATGTGTAGTTTGTTGTCAGTCTGTTGATTCCAGTGCGCTTGCCATGTTGTGCGAAGGTGTTGTCTGATGTGTGATTTGAGGTCGGTGTAGGGTATTGTTGTTATGTCAACGGTAGTTGTAAGGGCAGCAGCGGCCGCCATTCGGTCTGCGGTCTCATTACCTGGAATTCCAGAGTGCCCTGGCACCCAGCACGCGGTCACCTCAAGGTTTAACGCATGCACAGACATAAGAGTACTAATGAGAGCATTGACCACATGGTTTTAGACTTCTGTGAGGATGATGTACGCACAACACTTAAAGAATCAAAATAAATTACAGATTTCGGAATTCGACTTAGAACAATATGTTGAACTACAAGAAGTATGCCATAGACCTCTGCCTTAAAGATACTTGTATTTCTATTCATAGTTCTACAGACATTAAAGGTGCCACCATGCGCAGCACGGGAAACAGTTGTGGCAGTTTTTGAAGCATCCGTGTAAAATTCAGCACACTTACATTTGTGTTACAAGGACAAGAAATGTTGCACGATCGCGCTTCTAGGCACTCTGTTTTTCTCGACACTTATAAAAGATACGTCACATGATATCGGGCGAAGCTGCCACGGTACTAGAAGTTCAGTAGCGGAGGTTTCGATGGTGTCTGAGAACATGACATCAAGTTGCGACGCTTCTTCTCTTACTCTGAAAGCGAAGGGAGCAGAGACTGATGGACGATTAGTAAGAAGTTGAGATATGAATGTATCATAAAAAACTGATGTAAAATGATGGTGAGGCATTGATGAAATTTTAAAAGCATAAAGGAGGTCTGTGTATGCTCGCTGACGTTGTAGGTTTCATTTGTTGCACTCTACATACAGGCTTTCGACTGGACTAGTCCGAAAGGCACCACACGACAAGTGGAGCCCTAGATGAAGCACAGGGTCCAGCATTCTGAGGGATGTTTTAGTGGCTGACCCATAGACAACGCTGCCATAGTCCAATCGTAAACCTATCAAGCTGGTAAAAACACGCAACAGAAGTTGTTTGTCAGCACCAAAAGAGATGTGCGAGAGAACCTTAAGGATAATCATTATTTTTAGCATTTATGTTTTAGTTGTTTTATGTGTGGGATTAATGTGAGCTTTTCGTCAAAGAATATACCTAAAAACTTGTGTTCCTTTTTTACAGGAATCGAGACATTGTGGAGTTGAATGTCTGGATCCGGTCGGATGCCACGCCTCTAGGAAAACAAGACACAAGTGCACTTCCCTGGATTAAATTTAAAACCGTTGCTATCTGCCCAACCAGCTAGCTTGTTAACACCAAGCTGGACCTGGCGCTCACAGACAGACAAGTTACAAAATTTGCAGGAGAGCTGAACGTCGTCTACATAGATTGAACAGGAAATCGACGGTGGCAGCGCCTTCCTAAGGGAATTCATTTTCACAATAACAAGGGTGCAACTTAAAACTCCACCTTGCGGCACTCCATTTTACTGCACATGAACCCTAGAGAGTGCAGTTCCACCTCGCACACGAAAGGTTCTTTGAGACAAGTAGCTGGCAAGTGTGTTCATCATGTTACCTGCCATGCCGAAGGACTTGAGGTCGCTTAGGATGCCATACTCCACGCGGTGTCGTACGCTTTTTCTAGATCAAACAATACTGTCATACAGTACTGCTTATGGAGGAAAGCATCTTTTATATTCGCCTCTAACGCAACGAGTTGATCGTTGGTAGATCGCCCCGCCCTGAAGCCCGCCTGGCAGCTCTCGAGAAGACCATTGTACTCTAAGAAGTACACGAGTCTCCTGTTTATCATCTTCTCAAAGAGCTTACACAGACAGCTTGTCATGGCACTGGGACGGTAACTGGCGGAAGAGGAAGGGTCCTTCCCTTCCTTTAGGATAGCCACTACTATGGCCTCTCTCCAAGAGCGAGGAATGTGCCCCGAAAGTCATATGTTGTTGTATAGATGTAGGAGGGTTTCAAGAGTGTCTGGGTGTAGGTGTTGTATCATCGTGTATGTAATCTTATCTGCGCCTGGAGCTGAAGGTTTGCACGTGCTCAGGGCAGCCCTCAACTCATAGAGAGTGAATTCAGAGTTGTAAGAAGTTTTTGATTTGTCTTTGTCGTGTAAGGGCTTTTTTTCTGCAGATGTTTTGTGTTTCATGAAAGTGTTTGTGTAGTGTGCTGAGCTGGACACGTGTTCAAAGTGTTGTGCAAGCGTGTTGGCCTGGTCTTCGAGTGTGTCCCCTGTTGTGCTTACTAAGGGCAGGCTGTTTGTCTGTTGTCCTTTTAGCTTGCGTATCCGTGTCCAGACTTTGTGAGTGTCGGTGTATGAGTTGCTGGAAGTGAGGAAGGCGCGCCAACTCTCTCGTTTCGCCTCATGACGCACACGCATCCCAAGAGCTTTGCCCATTTAAAGGAATTGAGATTATCTGGTGTGGGGTACCGCGAAGGACATCCCACGCCTTGTTCTGGGCCTCTCGCGCCCGCCTACAGTCCTCGTTCCACCAGGGCCTCCCTGGGTTGCGTAAGGCACCGGAGGCCTGGGGAATGGACTTTTCGGCGGCGTCAAGAATGTGCGCCGTGAGGAGTTGGGTCGCCTCTTCTACGTGTAGGTGTTTTATGGATGTGTAGTGTAGATTAGTTGTTTCTGAGAATGTGCTCCAGTTTGCTCTTCCCTTATTATACCTTTTATGAGAGGGGGAAGTGTTTGTAACTATGCTATGTATGTCAATTTGGTGGGGAAGTGGTCACTACGATATAGGTTTCTGTCCCCATGCCACTCAAGAAATGCGAAAAGAACTACAGAGCCAAGAGCCAAGTCAAGATGTGAATAACTGTTTTGTCCTATGTTATAATATGTAGCTTGGTTTTTGCTAAAAAGGCTTGCTCCCGATGATGTTAGAAATTTTTTCAATTAGGCGACCTCGGGCATCTTTGCGGGAAGAGCCCCAGATTGAAATATGTGCATTGAGGTCGCCTAAGACTAACTGCGGTTGAGGTATTTGATCTATCAGGGCCTCAAACTCAGCGTTAAGGACACGCTAAGGATTTTCGGGCTATTATGTCCATACCACCTGAAGAATAAGTGCAAAAGTGCCTGTCTTCGAAATCCCAAGTAGCTATTCAAGAAATTAGTATGTTTACCATTTAGGTGTGTTTCCTGAAGACACATGAGACTTGGCTGATGTGAATGAAGTATCTCGTACACATTATGTAGATTGTTGATAAGGCCTCTACCGTTCCATTATTATGCTGTCTGTTCCAATATTCCAAATATTTACATTTAAGAATGAATGGAGCGTGTGTGTGTGTGTTCATGTGTCGTCTTTCGGGGCTGTTACTCTGGGATTGGGCTTTTTGGGCCTTTCTGTAGGCTTGGAAGTCGGTGGCCGCTCCTTGCGCTGCGTTGCAGGCAGGAACGGCCCGACATCTGTCTCGTCGTCGGATGACCGAGGGGTGCCCGACGGACTGGGCCCCACGGACATGGCCCCCCTTAGGGAGCCCATCGTTTGAGCCGCCAGCGCCGAGGCTGTCCGGCGGCACCAGAGGTGGCACGGGCGGTGCGGTGGCGGTGGGAGTCCGGTGCGGGGCCCGTGGTGTCCATCCCCTCGGCACTCTCCAACGTACTCAAGGACGGGGAGGCAGGACGGGGAGCGGCACCGGTCGCTACGGAAGAGGTTGGCACCACAACTGCTGGTGCCTCAGCAAGCGGTGTGGCGACGGATTGGTCTCCCTGAGGCACCCCAATGGGGGGGGGGGGGGGCGGACCAAGTCCGACTCGTGGTGCTGGGTCCCCGCCGAGACCTGACGCCGCTCCGCCCCCCAGCGAGCCTTGTTGGCGTACCTCCCCAGAGGAAAATAGGCGAACCTCTTCCTCGCCTCTGGAAGGTGATGTTCTGTGTTACTTTCATCACATTGATAATTTTCTTTTCTTGTTGGAATTTCTCACATTTGCGGGAGTACGCCGCGTGTGGCCCCCCGCAGTTAACACAAGTGAAAGAGGAGTGGCAATTATCTGTCGGGTGGTCCTGTGCGGCGCATTTGGCACAGGTCGGTTTGCCGCGTCAAGAGTTGGTACCGTGCCCGAACCGCTGGCATCTGAAGCAGCGGCGCCGGTTTTGTATGTACGGTCGGTCTGGACATCGTATGAAGCCTGCATTGAACGACTCTGGGAGCGTTGAGCAGTCAAATGTCAAGACCAAGTGTTTTGTACGAATTTCGGTGTAATTTTGACGCATGGTTATCCTTCGCACTGCCGTCACACCCTGATCTGAAAGGCCCTCGAGGAGATCTGTCTCTGTTCCGTTCATCAGGTCAGGATCGGAGATGACGCCCTGGGAGCTGCTCAGCGTGCGGTGGGGCGTGATCTTTATGTCTGTATCTACCATGCGGGTTTGTTTGAGGAGTTTGAGAGATTGTTGCCTGTTGTTAAGTTCGATCAGCATTTCCCCTCTTCTGAGTTTCTTGGCTTTGTAGGATTTCCCTACAATGCCCTCAAGGAACTTGGAGATGAGAAAAAGAGACTGTGCAGTGACGGGCATTGACTGGTCAAGAGATTCCATAAATGAAAGCAGGAGAAATTGTCAGGTTTTGGAAATGTCAACTCTGGCAAGGGAGGAAAGGAAACTTCGGTGCGGCCCCTTTTCGGGGTCGATCACGTTTTTTGGGGGGAATGGGGCGGTTTGAAATATCTATATGGCAAAGGAAAAAGCAGGAAGACGGGGGTACTTTCTTCGTCAGCCTTACCCTGATAGCTGAAGAGGTCCCGGAGCTCCCGGCCTGGTAGACAGATAGGGAGCCCATCCGCCGGAGCTTGACCTGGGCTCCGACGGCCACCGTTTGAAGTTTCTGCCCTTACCCTTAAAACACATCGCCATGGTTGTATCCAGCTTATGTATGGGTACTCGGGGTCCGTGGTGTCGCCAACACCGTCACAATGATTGCTCAAGGTGCCCCCTGCGGGGCAGTAAGTATAATTACCTTTAGAGTTATTTTTTAAATGCAAACGCGATTTCAGGACTCTCAATGTACTACCTTTATGCAACGTTTTCCAGCAAAGCTGAAAAAAAATATTTACCGCATAGTTAACAACCAACTACCCCTTGGTGCCCTACCGCAAACTAACCTGCTTAACCTCAGCCCCACGTGATTCTCAGAAAACAACAATCTGCTATTACCCAAAGTTAGAACAAACTATAGAAAATTTACGGTGTAGTTTATGGGAATTACGTTCTGAAAAAAAACCACCTACTAATATCAAAAGTACTTCACCATAATCTTTTATAAAACACGTCAAACAGCTCCTAGTTATCACAAATGATGATTATTCAATGGCACGAACGGTTCCTAAATAAGTAAATATTTCTCTGTTGTTGTTCTATTTTAATAATGTAACTTTTAGCAAAGTGTTGTGATGATTCTTTGCGTTGCACAATTTTTTTTGCAGTATATATTTTTCGTCGATTCCTTTTTTCCTGTCCTGGGTTCCCACTCATGCTGTGTAAGGATTCTTACACAGTCGAATTTATTCTGGTTTACTAATGCACTAATCTCCCTGCCTTCAAAATTGTGCTTTTCCTGTGTTTCTGTAAGAATATGAGGTCCCCCTGACAGTTTTGGAACCTTGGGAGCTCCTTTTGTTTTAAATGTTCTTGCTGGTTTCTTGTTGTTGCAAAAAACTTAAAACTTATGTACACAATTTCGCTCGCACCAGATTTAGTCACGTGGCAAAGGAAGAACTTGTGAGCATTTTTTTCTGGTCGTACAGTCGCATTTTCTCCACGAAGTGCTTAGAGATACTGCACTTCCAAGCTTTGTAAATATTTGCGCAGGGCTATTAGCGCATAGTGTCCCCAACTTGAATTCCAAACGAACAGCAAGCCCTAGGAATGACAAGTCCAGAGCAAAGTAAAGTCATGCTTTTGGTGAGAACCCTCTTTTAGGATAACATTATTTTGTGAGACCTATGCCAACTAGACGTTCACGCAAGTAAATACCAAGATGTTGTCTTTCATTTTATTCCATACAGGCTGGGTGCTCTGAAAATTATTCAGAAGAGCTTTCAAAATGCTTATCATTATTTTTGCACATTCTCCTGCGTTGACCTATGTTGGCATATTAGGAATGCTTATAATTAAGATCTTTGGACGTACGGCTACCGCTTCAATTTGTTTGTAGATCAAAAGTAGCGGTTTAACTCTTAATTTCAGTGAAGAAACACAGGCATCCGTTCTGACTGGTGAGTAATGATGATCATGGTTGGTGTTTAATGGCGCAAGGCCATCGAGGGCAAAGAGCGCCCGAGAAGTTATTTACTGAAGAGAAGTGATTACCACAAAAAAGGTAGATATAAAAACGTGTACACCGAACATAGTAAAATCAATTAAAGATAATGATGATGGCTGGTATATAGGGCCAGATTTGATTATGCGTGATAGGAAATGAGGTTTAAAAAGTGAACGTCTCACAAATACTCAAACACACGTTTCACGGAAACCATGGCATCGTCACCAAGAAACAGCAATGGATGTAGGGGGGTATGTTGTCTATAGAATTCTATGAAGTGTTTGTGTCGTGTTGTGTGAAGTGCCTTCCATGTGATTAGTATGTGCACTACGGATAGGGCCTCTCCGCACCTGCTGCACTGGGGTCTAAAAGACCCAGTCAGCAGATACGAGTGCGTTGCATGGGTGTGCCCTATCCGCAGCCTACCCAAGGCGACTTCCAGTGTGTCTGTTGTGTGAGTCATCTGTGTACCGTCCCAAGTGTGGCTTTATTACGTGTAGTTTGTTGTCTGTCTGTTCGTGTCAGTGTGTTTGCCATGCTCTGCGCAAGTGCTGTCTTATGTGTGGCTTGAGGTCTGTATAGGGTTACGTTGTAATGTCTACAGTGTTCCTGAGTGCAGCAGCAGCGGCCATCTCGTCTGCCAACTCGTTCCCAGCGATCGATGCGTGTCCGGGGACCCAGCAGAGGAGCAGCGCATGATTTTGTGCATATACGGACATGATAGTGTTGAATACAAGATTAACTGTGGTTTTTTGTGGGGCTTGTGCGATGACAGTGCGCGTACAACACTAAAGAATCTGTATAGATGATGGAATTGGGAATTTTATATTCAAAAATGTGTCGTACATCAGTAAAATTCCATACGCTTCTGCTGAAAAAATTGTTGTGTGCACTACTCATAGCATAGCTCTGGCTGTATTGAAATTTGGACCATGAGCAGCGCACAACACCATAGTGGAGGTTTTAGAAGCGTCACTATAAAATTCTGCACATGTGTATTTAATCTGGAAAGACAGAAAGTTCTGCAGTATTGCAGGTCGTGGTACCCGATTTTTGTCAAGTTTTTTGTCGAGTTGACACAGGGCGAACTTGCCAAGGCGGTAAAATGTTTGAAAAGGATGACTTGTAGACATTTGAAAACGAAGCACTTAGATCCGAGGCTCGCTCTCTCACTCTAAGTGAAATGGGCAGAGGCACAGATCGGGCGATTTACAAAGTGCGGAGATGTTGATGTAACCTTAAGAACAGGATAAAAAGGATGGGTATTCAGTGATAAAATCTTAAAAGCATAAAGCTAATGTATGTCCGTTGGTTGGTTCTGAAGGCTCCAATTATTATACTCGACATACAGACTCTCGACAGGGCTAGCGCGAAAAGCACCCGAGGCGAGACGAAGCCCTAAGTGTACCACTGGGTCAAGAATTCGCAACGCTGTTTTACTCGCCGACCCATATACCATACTGCCTTAGCACAAACGAGACCCAACCAAAGCAGTATAGAGCCGTGCTAGGAGTTCTTTGTCCGAACCATATGATTCGTGGAAGAGAACCTTCAGAATATTAATCGTTTTCAGACATTTATGTTTAAGTTCCTTGATGTGTGGAATGAATGTGACTTTCTGGTCAAACACAACACCTAAAAACTTGTGCTCCGTGTTCACAGGAAGCGACATGCCATTAAGAGTATTGTCTGGGTTCGAAAGAATCCCGCGCTTCCTGGAGAACACAACGCAGGAGCTCTTTGCAGGATTCAATTTAAACCCATTCTTGTCTGCCCAGCCGGCAAGCTTCTTGTCACCAAGCTGGACTTGACGTTCGCATATTGAAAGATATTTGCACGTCGTCTACATACGTGAAATAAGAGATTGTTGGTGGCAGTGCGTTTCGAAGTGAGTTTATTTTTACTATGAAGAGAGTGCAACTCAACACGCCACCTTACGGCACGCCATTTTCTTGGTACGTGAACTTTTGAAAGTGCACAACCAACTCTTACTCTAAACATTATCTCTGACAAATAACTAACAAAATAACTAACTAACATGTTACCCGAAACACCGAATGACTTGAGGTCACTAAGGATACCATAACGCCAAGCGGTGTCGTAGGTCTTCTCGAGGTCAAAAAAGACAGTTAAACAGTACTGCTTATGCACGAAGGCATCCTTGATGTGTGAGTCAAGTGGAACCACTTGATCGTTCGTCGATCGCCCCACCCTAAAGCATGCCTGGCAGCTCTCAAGAAGACCATTGCACTCGAGGAAGTACACGAGCCTGCGATTGATCATCTTCTCGAAGAGCTTGCACAGGCAGCTCGTCAGGGCTTTTGGACGGTAACTTGAGGGGGACGACGGGTTCTTTCCCTCCTTCAAGAAAGCCACTACAATGGCCTCCCTCCAAGAGTGTAGAATTTGCCCAGAAAACCATATTTTATTATATAGATGTATAGGTGCTTCAAGTGTGTCTGCGTGTAGGTGTTGTATCATTGTATATGTAATGTTGTCTGGGCCTGGAGCTGAGTTCTTACACGATCTCAGAGCAGCCCGCAGCTCATGGAGTGAAAACAGGAGTTGTAAGAAGTGTGTGATTTGTTGTTTTCGTGTAGGGACTTCTTTTTACTAGAGTCTTTATACTTCAGGAAATTGTTCGTGTAGTGTGCTGAACTGGACAGGTGTTGGAAGTCTTGTGCGAGTGTGTCATCCTGGTCTTCCAGTGTATCTCCTGTTGTACTGACCACGGGCAGGCTGTGTGTCTGTTTTCCTTTGAGTTTGCGTATACGTGTTCATACCTTGCGTGTGTCTGTGTATGAGTTTATAGATATTATGAATGAGCGCCAACTATCTCTTTTTGCCTCACGGCGCACACGTTTTCCGAACGCCGTGTCCCGTTTGAACAAGAGGAGGTTCCCCGACGTGGGGTACTGACGGAGAATACCCCACGCCTTGTTCGGGGCCTGTCGCGCCCGCCTACAGTCCTCATTCAACCACGGCCTCCGCTGGTTGCGCGGGGCACCAGAGGAGTGGCGAATGGACTTTTCGGCGGCGTCGAGGGTGTGCGCCGTGAGCAGTTGGGTAGCTTCTTCAACGTGTATGTGTCCTATGGATGTGTGGTGTAGTTTGGATTTGTCTGTAAATTTATTCCAGTTAGCTCTTGCCTCATTAAACTTTTTATGGGAAGATGGACTGCTCGGGCCTGTACCTATATACGTTAATGAAGTGGGGAAATGGTCAGTATCATATGGGTCCGTGCCCACACCCCACTGAAGACATGGAAAGAGAATTGCAGAACCAATAGCCAAGTCAAGATGCGAATCTGTGTTGTGACCTGTGTTATGGTATGTAGGCTGTTTATTGTTGAAAAGGCATGCTCCTGAAGATGTAAGGAATTTCTCGATCAGGCGACCTCGTGCATCCGTTCGAGAAGAGCCCCAAAGAGAGTTGTGAGCATTAAGGTCGCCTCTAAGGATGTATGGTTCGGGCAGCAGGTCAACCAGCGCCTCGAAATCAGAGCTTTGAAAGTGCAACATCAGGAGAGATGTAGATGGAGCATATCGCGATCAACCTAATTAATATTATTGTGGGGACGGCTACAGCCTCAAGGACGGTGTTCAAGGTTACAGGGTGGCATGGTAAGGATTTGCGGACGATTACGGCCACACCGCGTGAAGAGTGAGTGCAGCCAACCCTGTCCTTTCTGTATACCAGGTTACTATTCAAGAAATTTCTGTGCTTGGAATTCAGATGTGTTTCCTGGATACACAATAAACTTGACTGGTTGGAATGCAGAATCTTCATGCACGTCGTCATGGTTATTCAGAAGGCCTCTGCAGTTCTATTGAACAATACTTTGTCTTCCCATTTTGATGTGTAGGAGCTACTGGAGTGTGAGTCTCTCGGGGCTTGGACTCATGGAAGGGGTTTTTTGACCTTCTCTACTGACCTGGACGCCGGAGCCCGTTCCTTTCCACTGTGTTGCATGCCGGAAGGGCTCGACGTCCAAGTCGTCATCCAAAAGGCAAGGGGGTGCCCAGCGAACTGGGCACCCTAGACTTGGACTTGGCACCCTTCCCGATGGCATTCGTTAGAGCCGCAACCACCGAGGGCATCAGGAGCGCCCCAGGTGGCACAGGCGGTGCGGCGGGTGTGGGAACTGCCGCGGGTGCCTCCGTCTCCATTTTCTCTGTGCCCTCGCGTATGCTTTGGGCCGGTGGAGAGGAAGGAGTGGATGCGGTGGATGCAGAGGCATTCCCAACCGACGTGGTTGCCACCACAGCCGCTGCTGGCTCAGCGAGCGGTGCGGATGTGGCTTGGGCTGCCCGAGACAGCCCCGTGGGGGGCGGTGGCGGGAGCGGGACCAAGTCCGACTCGCGGTACTGGGTCCCGGCCGAAACCAGACGCCGCTCCGCCGACCGGCGAGCTGTGTCGTCGTAGCTCCCCAGAGTGAAAGCGGCAAACCTCTTCCGCGCCTCTGGTTAGGTGATGATCTCTGTCACTTTTATGTTGATTACTTTTTTTTTCAGTTGAAATTTCTCGCACTTCCGGGAGTAAGCCGCGTGTGGGCCTCCGCAGTTAGCACAAGTGAAGGTAGCAGAGTTGCAATTATCAGCAGGGTGGTCCTGTGCGGCACTTTGGCACAGGTTATTTTGCCGCGGACGAGTTTGTGCCATGCCCGAACCGCTGGCACTTGAAGCAGCGGCGCGGGTTTGGAATGTAGGGACGAACTGCACATCGGATAAAGCCTGCATAGATGTGTTCAGGAAGTTTGGATCGGTTGATTGTCAAGATTATGTGCTTGGTTGGGATTTCCTTATAGTCTCTGCAAATATTGATGCGCCGCACGGCCGCGACGCCCTCATTCTTCAATCCCTCAATGAGGTCTGCATTTGTTTCATTCAGCAGATTTCGCTCAGAGATCACACCCTGGGAGCTGTTGAGACTCCGGTGGGGTGTGACCCTGATGTCCAGATCACCCATTCCTGTCTGAGCAAGAAGCTTTATGGCCTGCTGTTTGTTGTTTACCTCGACAAGGACCCCACCAGTTCTTTGTTTTTTAGCCTTGTAAGATATTCCAATTATGCCTTCAAGGTACTTAGCAATGAAGAAAACTGATGTAGTTGCAATAAAATGGGCTGTATCACGACATTCCATTACAAGAAATCGAGAGTAGGTTTCCGGTTCAGGAAAGGTTAAGGCTGGCAATAGGGGAAAAGATACTTCGGTGCGGCCCCTTTTGAGGGACCGATCACGTTTGGAGGGGGGTTTTGGATTTTCCATACAGCATAGAAAAAAGCAGGGGACGGGGGTACTTTCTTCTTTGACCTTACCCTGGTAGTCAAAGAGGTCCCGGGGCTCCCTGTCTGGTAGACAGGCAGGGAGCCCATCGGCCGGAGCTTGACCAAGGCTCCGACGGCCACCGTTCACGGCTTCTAACCCTTCACCTTTCAACTTCTCGTCACGGTATGTAACAGCTTAAGTATGGGGGGCTCGGGGTACGCGGTGTCGCCACTCACCGTCACCAAGAATACTCAAGGCGCCCCCTGCGTTGCTGACTTTTAAGTACGTGTAGGTTGTTTTATGTTTACAAGTCTTGTCAAATATATTTAATTTGCAGCAAATTGTTCGCGTAACACTTACCATATAGATAACCTAAGCCGATCCTTTGTTTCTTCAAGCTTTTGTTGGCGTTCTCACCAAAGTAAACATTACTTTGTCGTCAAATCTGCTTTTTTAAGTTAAAAAGTAGGTAAAAAGTACATACCCGATCATAGTTCTCCTAGAAAAGATACGTTTTTCAAAAGTGATGCACCAAAGCCACCCGTAAACACTAAAAATTTGTTTCCTTTGCCGTTAACGCTTTGCCTCAGCATTGCGGCGTTATAAAAACTGTAGTGTTTATACAAAAAATTAAAGCGTTTCGAGCGGCAGAATCGGATTGATCTATAGAATTGCTGTGGTGAACACCTGTGCTTCGAATCGTTCACTGAACTCTCGAGGAGAGAATTGGAACGTTAGCTTGATTAGTCTTCGAAATTGGGAATTGAAATGCGAGTAGCACTTAGTCGTCAACTCTATGCAGCTGAACGGCACTTCAATCGTATGTAGTATAATACTTTTTTGCAAGATCTTTGTTCTCTGTATTTCACGCAGTGGCGGGACGGCGAAGGGAGACAGGAGCGCGCAAGACCGTTTTTTTGGGGCCCTTCCTAATATATTTCATAAAAGGGTTGGCATAATGAAACAAGTTTTTATGAACCTAATGGGGCTCTATATCAAACGATAGTTTGCGACAGAACAGCTTATGAACGTCCCGACGCCATCCTTCATTGGGAACATACGTAAAGGCAATCAATACTAAAAGATTTTTTTATGCACGGGGTATGGTACCTGCGCAGTGTGCGTGACGACCAAAAAAGAAAGCACGTGCTGCAGATTAGGTCACGGGAATTTATTCATTCAGGGGTTTTCAATATGCAAAAGGTGCAACATATTCTCCGTAAAGAGAATGCACAAAACCAAACGCGCCAAACGAAAACTTCTTTGTGGTTCTTTACTGGGGTGCAAATATGGAGAGTATTGCAGTTTTTAATTCCAAGCAGTTTGTTGTTGTCTATCCTAAACATGGGGGCGTGTGAGATAGATGTATTTTTGTAAAAGCGGTAAACTGTGCATTTATCAAAATTCTGCTACTTATTGTTGTTTTGTGAACAGTTTTCTATTTTTAGGTAATTCTTTTGTTGTGCTCCTTGTAGAAGTAGTACGTTGCAGCTAGGTATAATGTATGTCCGAAAAGGCTATATATGTTAGGTGCGCCATTCTCAGCAAGCACATTTTGGTCATAATGTTCTCACATGATTCTTGATTATAATAAAGAGCCGCTTTGCACGGGCACGAAAGCACGGGCCAAACTCGCCCCTTGCCCTCTGGCAGTTGCTCGTGACCAGCCCAGCAAACGAGGGATGGGCGCTAAAGTTTCGTTCTTGCGTCTCATCCGAGTCCTTCTGATGTGAATAACCAGGGTGTGCAGTTTGGACAGAGCAACGAAGCTTCTGTTGGTGACATCGGGAGAGACTGCCAGCCTGCACAGCGTGGTGTCCGAGGCTTCTTTAATGTGATCTCTAGTTGCACAATCACCAGCGCAGCTTCTGAGAGCGAGAGATAAAACATTTAATATCATGTCCAGCAGTATTGGGGTGGGGAAAGAAGGATGGGGCGGCGAGGTGTGTGGTGGACCTCCCCGCTACGGCCGCCTACTCACTGCGCGTCTCGGTGGAGACGGTGTTTTCGGCCGCTCCGCGCGACGATGTTCATCACCTGCCGGACCGTGTGGAGTTGATGGCTCCTGAAGTAACCGCAGATCGCTTTGCTAACTTCACACGCGCACAAATGTCCACCACATTGGCTTCGTATTCCGAGGTCTGCATAGAAATCTTCGGCACTGAGCCCCTCCTATATTTCTTGTCGATAGCGTTTGTCGCGTCCTACCTCATTTGGCGAGGTTGAGTGGCCTGTAAACAATAACGGCGTGCCTGGCCTGTTCCAGCAGCACGGATTCTATAGCGGCAATTTCTTTCATTATAGCGGACTAAACTGTACCGCGGTGGCGGCGTTGTCTGTCCGTGCTTGAAGAATCCCCAAAGCCAGGTGACCGGGTTTCCTCAACACGAGCACAGGCGGCGGACACCATTCGATGACAAAGCCCGAAGAATCTGGCAGCTTCCGGGGTTTTCGAGCCTTAGCATCATATAAGTTTGCGCCTCGTGACTTGTGTTGTCTCTCGTGGGTGGGCGTCACCAGAATCTCGCGGATATGACCTTAGAAGGAAACCCTGCAGTCAGTCACCCGTTCGCTGGGCTGATCACGAGCAACTCGCCGTACTTCAATGCGGGAGCAGGGCACATGCCCCCATGGCTAGAGCCACTGCTGACTCCACCACATTGTAGTCGTATGCAGAGCAAAGCATCCTTCATCCGCCACTTTACAACTCGGATCCACCAGGCTGCATTACCTTGCCTACGGTGCTGACACAAGCCGCTCTTGCTCACAGCGCCTCAAACTCTGCAACGGTTGTCGACCTAGCTTTCCGCTGCATGGGACCACAAGCTCGCCCAAGTGTGCAGCAACGTTTCACAATGGGCGAAACAGGGAAACGTAGCGAGCTTCCAGGCTCTCCTTCCGCTATGGCAAGTCGAACAATTTCGCCTCTGTGTGCCTTCATGGCGACGACTCTTGTCTGCACTCGGGGATCGCGACGGCATCTGAGGCCCCTCTGTGACATAACAAATTAAGCACTATTAGACCTATTCCCTGAAAAGCGGTCTTGGAGGTCGAGTTTTGATGGTTGTGGCTGCGATTGCTTTCAACGATGGTGCGCGCCACCCTGGTCACTACAATATACCTGCAGACCACACACACCTGGGTATAATGTATTTCTTTCTATCATGTGGCATTTTACAATATATTTTGTTAACATTTTTCCCGTGCAATATATTATTGAATGGCAAAGGGAGGCCTAATCACAATGAGAGAAAAGAAACCGGCCAATACTATAAAAACTAGTATATATTCCGTCAGGCCCAGGGCGCCTATGGGAAAAATGCTCTCTCAAAATTATATGCATCTTCTAGAAGTGGTGAATTATCAAGCAAGCATACCTACAGAAATGTTTTTTTTGAGCAAGTAACAAAATCGTGCAAGATGCAAATCCCCAAGACCTTTCCACAGGAATGGTGTTATGTGAGTGAATAACTCAAACTGCAGGTGCATCTTCTTCCTCGACGTGCACACGGTAATGTAGTGTCAAAAAGTATGCTAAATGACTTTTTATAACAGACCAAGCTTTGTCATGTTGTTGTGCTTTAACTGGGAGAAATATAAATTCCCATATTAGGCGTAGCTTGCAGCAAATGAAAGCAGGAGTGTTTATTCTATGTAAATATAACAAAATAATTACTAACGATATGTTTCCTATACCGAAAATAATGTTACCTCAGCAGTCCTAATTACTTGACACCTATACTAACACATTTTGACGCACAATAGAACCTCACCGGAGATCATATAAAATTGACGTATCTTACGAAAGTTTACAGGTCTTCCCCAACGTTTACACAATTATCTGTACCTTCTTAATTGCGGCGTATTATCCATCTGGTTAGCAGACCCCGCTACGTGATGTTCACCCTCGTTTTCATACCGATTATAAAAATAATTTGGTGGAACATAACCACCTTCACTTTAAATAAACACGGTAAATTTTCTGAACCTGAAAAACAATTACGGGAAATGTTTGTGAACCCGCAGCGGGAAAGTTTTCCCGCGTTTGTATCAATTTGCGCCTTCCACTCAAGGTTGTACACGTCCATCCTATTGTACGTTCACATGCTCTTCTTTTGTCGTATGTTGTCGCTCTTTCTTCATCGATGGTTTACTTTTTGGCATTATTTCTACATTTGCGCCGGTTAGGCAAAAAACAAAATCCTACTTATATTTGTCAATTGCAAACACAGTACGAGTTTGCACCGTCATCTGTTACTTAGCTGCTCTGCTGTAGTAGCACAGCTGACGACGTTCGCGGGCCCGCAACAAGTCTGTCCTTTCAGTCTTCGTAAAGTTCACTGGAGGTAGGCAGGCATGAAGGGGCCATTTCATTAGGAGTTACCGCTAGGAAGAGGGGACGAACGCCACCGCTAAAGCCAACGCTTGCCGTTGGCAGCGGCTCCACGGGGGGTGTATGTCTCCCAAGGGCCCTTTAAACCTCTTCACTTATCACATCGGTAAAAGAAGCGAATTGTTGCTGGGCCACCCATGGCAAAAGCTTTAGAAGCTTCTGTCTGAGTATTACGTGGCGTGTCTCGACTGCTGTGTCGGGACATAGCAGCTGATTGTCCATTCTGTCCTAAGCAACCCGTTCATTAGGCGATAGTATTTGGTTTCTGCAAATTGCAAAATTTTTCCCCATCTAGACTGCCTCAGTAGTAAAATCAGCGACCACCTCCGATGAAAACGGACAATGCCACAGCACAGCCTTTCTTGTAACGCTTGAATAGAATGCTGTAGTTTCGTTTCATGTACCACTTCCACTCCGAACTGCCAAGCAATACCTTCGTCTCCTCAACCAAGGTCAAGGACCATTTGTTGTGGGGTTGCATCTTCGTTGCTATAACATGCGGGATTGCTCCTTTTCATGTATGGTAGTAAGCCCCTCAACAAGGTGGTTCTTAATTACAGTCTTCTTGCCCAGAAAGGGGATGAGGCTTTGAAACCAAATTCATCTACATGTTATAACAAAAAAACAACACTCCGAAAGGTTTCGTCGTACTTTCACCGGTTGAAAATCAGCACACGCACTGAGTTCTCCAACCGCTCTCCTAGTTCCTCATAAGAGGATACCCGCAATGATGCGATTTTAGAGGCCTTTAAAGAAGTAAACTGGGATAAACTTATGAAACCGGTTATTGTAGCTATCTTCGGCGATATTTGACTGTTTGACGCAGGCAGTATTTCGGAAACTGACAAGGCAGTCGGTGGCGTGCTCGGGACGTACTTACCAGGTATTTTCTCGGCTGCAAGTTTCGCGAAGCGTGTTCGGCTAGCATATGTCCCAAAGAAAAGGAAAACGCGAAATTGTTTACAGTGACTAACGCTTGCTTGAGTGTGGCGGTGCTCCGCAATCAGGAAAATTATACTATGTCACAAAGCCACTGAAGTAAGTCGTGGGCGCAAACGATAGTCGACGAGTAGAATGTGGCGGCTTTTGCTGTATGAGTACTTATTTTCAATACTTAATTTTTCCTGAATATAAATTGAGGACAATGGCGATCACTAAACAGCGTTCTAGAATAGCTAAAATACGGAAAATACGGAAAATGCAAAATAAAAGGAATGTAGCCCCGCTTAGCAGCCTCTGGCTCGTCCACAGGCTGCTGAATAAGTACACTGGCAAACAAAATAACAAAAACATTTATACGAATAGGATATATATTGCACAGGCACTTCAGGAGGTGTACCTCAAGGTAAATGCGTAAACAGAACTTACCAGTGCGCATACAATGCCCTAAAAGCAGCCGTGTAAAAGGCGTGAAAAAAAAATACGATCATTGAGACAAAAAAAACATAATGCGTTTGTATTCAACTTTCATGGTAAATAAGTGGTGGTTAATATTGTTCAAATATATTCAATTTGTATCACATAGTTTAACTGCCCAAAAGAACAAAGAAAAGCGTAAAAAAATATCAGGCACTTCCCCTAACACGTTCAACAATGCTTAGGCGTTTTCAATAAACCTTCCGCCCAAAAGAAGCAGGGACTAAAGCTATCTATTAACATCTTTCAGCACATAATCACCTCTAACAATTATATGTTCACAAAATCGACGTCCTTAAAGACACAACAAAGAAGAGTTTTTTCGTGTTTCATAAAAATTGCCCTATGAAATATTTTAGTTCAACAAAACCATTGTTTACTGGAACAACAGACATGTGGTTTTGGTTGAAAATGACACCGTAAGAAAGCGCTCTAAGGAGCTCTCATCTGGAATACAGAACAATAAAAAAACTCCTGATTTCTATTTAGGTACAAGACTAGATGAATTGCAATTATTGCCATCCCTTGACTCAATTGTAAGAAACGATCCAGGCAAACTTTTTGGACAACATCACTGGTTACTATTTCTATATTTGATTTAAAAACAACCACTTAGGACATAAATACGAAGCAGGTTATGTAGTGCCACTCATAAAGGTGTGCTCCTGCGTTAAGCGGTAACCACCGACCCGTACTTCCGCAAGTGCGGACCGGCAGTTTTTTCCAGGTTACAGTAGTGATTAAATCTGTCTACTTAATTATGCACGTAATACATTGCGAAAAAGTATGCAGGGCTTGGTTTACTCTGCGTGTGTGTGCTGCGTATCTTACTGGGTTTATTGTTTGATGCACCCAAAACTCCTGAGAGAAGTCAAGTTTACGTTGGCTGTTCAAAATTATCGAGTGAATTTTAGTGATCTTTGCGCAGTATTAATTAAGGTAGGGATAGCCCTTCGTTTGCATATATCGGATACTTCGAATGATTAAGGGACATATATTTATTCTCCAATAAGAAAAACAGAGACGGTTGAATTTCTACAAACCCAAGAAAACTGCTATGAGCAGGAGATGAGGTAGCCTGTGGAGTTAGGGCACGGGCAAATCAAGCTAAAAAATAAATATTGCCGCAATTTTGTTCTGCAATTAATTAGGGTTTATATTACGAAGTTATTGCGTGCGGCATTGTGTGGTTGTGAAAATGTTTTGTCGTTTTGACAGAAAACTGGCCCGTTTTGATGGTTATCTTTTATGTTTGAGAAGGGAGATTGTTGTCATTGTTGTGAAGACTTGAATAATATAGTTTTCACAGACCTTACACGTTTTCACTGCAAAAAAACACGTTAAAGAAGATGCACTGTTGTGTTACCCTGACAAGCATCTCAGATGTTAGCTGTCACTATGTCATTTCTTCCTCATAGGGTTTTTCAAAGTATCCTAGGCATCTACATGCTATTGAACTCTGTACCGTGTGCTTGGTGGAGCGAACATAGAAAAGTATCAAATCAAATCAAATCAAGTTTTATTTTTCAACATTGGTACAGTGGACAATGTTTACAGTCACTCTGGCAAGAAGCTGTAGAGACAGCTTGACGGGGCCAGAGTGGCGGTGCAGCTGCGGCAACTTTGGTAGGAAACAACACATTAAATAGAAACAACATTACTATACACTGAACAATCATAGAAAATCATCTTTGGGAAATATAAAACATATTGCGGAAAACGTTACTAAGAAGAGCAAAAAAGAACAAAAAACATTGTTAATAAGAACATCACTACAATTTATCGTTAAAAATTAGAGAGTGCAATTCTTTGCGACTAAACCTATCACATTCAGCAGTATGTGGGTGCAAGCGGTTTAGCATCACAGGAATGTTGTGACTAAGTGACTGTAAATAGTAATCGGTGCGACGCCGAGGAACCACATATTTATCTCGTTCACGAGTTCGACCTGTTTCAGTTCGCAATGATAAACCTGATAATTCAACAAGAAAAGCATGGTGGGCAGTGCTCGAAAAATGAAGATAATACAAGAGGCGGTACTTATACAGATTCTGAATGTTGATTATGTTGTGTTGTTCGAATAACTGTTTGGTGGGATGCAGATACGGAACATTGCTAATGCATCGGATTGCTTTTTTTTCAAGTAGTAGGAGGGTATTATTGTTCTTTTTAGTGGTCGTGCCCCAAACTAAAGTGCAATAATTCAAGTGAGATCTGAAAAGGGCGTTGTAAATTTGGAGTTTAACACTTACTGGAAAAATGTCACGACAACGATATAGCGCACCAACAGCAGAGGATAACTTTTTCGCTAACAATTCAATATGAGAGTTCCATGTCATGCGTTGCGCGAATACCACCCCCAAGATCTTATGCTCTTTTACTATATCGATGCGTGATGAACCCAGGTATAGTTCATTACTAATATGTATACGTTTGTTCTTTGCTGTAAATATTATAGCCTTTGATTTCTTAACGTTGATTTTTAAACTATTTTGGTTAGACCAGTCGAGCAATTTGGACAGAACAAAATTTGCGCGCGAAAAAAGGTTCATAGTACTGTCACTAGTAATAAAGAGGCTGGTATCATCGGCGTACAAAACGAATTCAGTTTTTTCATCAATATTTACAATATCGTTCACATACACATTGAATAAAAAGGGGCCTAGAACACTGCCCTGTGGAACTCCAAACAGTATATTTTGAAACGAAGATGGATAACCATTCATAACAACACATTGCATGCGATCGGTCAGATAAGACTTCAGCAAAAGGTGTGGCACTCCACGCACGCCATACCGATATAATTTTTTTAGAAGTGTTTCATGACTAATAGAGTCGAAAGCCTTGCTGTAATCAACGAAAACGCCCAGAGTTGGGTTATCCAATTCTATATTTTTCAAAACTATTTCTTTTTGCATAAGCAGTGCGGATTCCGTAGAACATCCCTTGCGGAAGCCATGTTGGCGAGGTGATAACATTTTGTGTTTTGAAAAGAATGACTCTAGACGTGAAAGAATGATTTTTTCCAGACCTTTCGAAAATACCGGGAGAACAGAAATCGGCCTGTAATTGGTGGGAACATTTTTATCTCCTGCTTTGTATATTGCTGAAACTCTTGCTCGTTTCATTTTTGAGGGGAAGCAACCAGATTCTAAACAAAGATTGAAAATGTGTACAAGGGACGGGCATATGCAATCGAGGACATATTTGACTGGCCTAATTTGAATGTTATCGGTATCAGTGGCTTTACTGTTTTTCAGGGAAAGAAATGTGCGATGAACTTCACTGTAGTCAGTTGGCAATAAAAACAGAGTTTCCGAGGCGGTTAAGCCGAGAGTACACGGTTCAGCTGAAGGAAGCGTGGTATCTGCAATTGAACTGATAAAATGCCTATTGAAATGTTCAGAGAGCGAAGTGCGTGAAAGGACCGCGCCGTCTACAGTAATCTCGCGCATGTCGGTTGGGTTTCTGCGCATGCCAAGAGCGTCATTTATAATTTTCCATGTGTAATCCGGTCGGTGTGACGCGTCAGAAAACAATTGTTGATAGTAGTGAGCCTTCGCTTTTCGCAGCTCAGATGTTAAGCGATTTCTGAGTTTTTTGAACGCTGCAAGAACCGATAAATTTCGCGTGCTTAGGAAATGACGATATAATTTATTCTTTTCATTGATTAATTTAAACTGCTCTGGACCAATCCAGGGTTTTCGTATTTGTCGCCGGGGCCTAAATTCTTTCACTGGGAAGGACTCACTGTAGTGTTTTTGGAAAATTTCCATAAATGAATCATATGCACTATCTGCCGAGCACTGAGCAAGGACTTGGGACCAGTTACTGTTTTGTATTTTTTCTCTGAACGCATCAAGATTAAATGGTGTTATATGTTGACATTTTAACGTAGTACCACTCGCTTGCGCTGCCTTCGCAGAAACGGAATATGCTATAAATATTGGGCAGTGGTCACTGATATCAGAACTTATTGTTCCCGAGGCTGTAACAGGTGTATCAGCGTTAGTGATGAAAATGTCTAGTATTGACGAACTAGTTGCCGTAATGCGCGTAGGAGAATTAATTACATTTTTGAAACCACAAGACGTTACCCGGTTTATTAATGATTTAGACATTGAAGTGTCGGAGAAAAGGTTAATATTAAAATCACCGCCAAGAACCAGACGATATCTTCCATAGGATGCGTACTCGAGCAAAGAATCGACAAAGTCAATGAAGTGATTGACATCTCCAGAGGGCGGTCGGTACAAGACTGCGAAAGTTGTGTTGTTGACTAGTACACTTAGCGCTTCGTAATTAGGCGTCACAGCTGTAAACTGTGGCAATAGCTTTGGAGATAGAGCATCGGAAACATACATCGCAACACCACCCCCTCGTTTTTGCGCTCGGCAAACGTAAAAGTTTTTATATCCTGGAATTCCAGGTATGATATCATTTGGAGTAAACCACGTTTCAGTAATCATCAGAATGCTGAAGTTAAAACAAAATTCATCCAGGAAGGAAGTAAGCTGATCGATTTTGTTAATAAGGGAACGGGCGTTTAAGTGAATAACAGAGACAGTATTTCGCTTTTCACGGGATAGTTCTACGTGCTTAGGTTCGACAAGTTGCTGGTACAACATGCGCGTATCGGGCATCACCAAGCGACTACTAATATAGGCATTTAGGTCATTTTCAAAAGGTCGTTTTCAGAAGAAACATGAAGTGTACGACTGCCCTCGGTTTTTCGTGCGAGAATTCGACCATTGCGCGTCCAGACAAAGCGCCAAGAAAATTGGCGCTTTCGGGCGATAGCGGATGCCAGCAGTCGTTTCAGAGTCGGACAAAGGTGCTCATTCACGAACACGGGAGCACTTTCATCAGGTTCAGTAGTGACACCCAGCGAATGGTTCGTGATGCGCTTCTTTCGCGCCTTCTCAAGAACTAGGTCCCGCTTTTGGCGACTCTTAAACTGCACCACAATGTTGCTCATTCCTTCATTCCGTGTAGGAACACGGTGGCATACCTCAATCTCTGAGGCCATAATGGGTTCCTCGAGCACTTCACCGACCTTTTCCATTAACGCAGCAATGTTTTCGTGTTCCCTTTCCTCTACACCTTTAATTTCCAAGTTGTACCTGCGAGAGTACTGTTCACATTGTGTCAGCCTGTTTTCAAGTTCCTTTGTGCGCGTCTCATTTTCTAAGCACTGCTTCTGAAGGCGTTCATTTTCCTTTTTGAGTTCTTTGTTATCGTTGAGCACACGTTCCAACTCACTCTTGAACTTCTCAAAGTGCTCATTGATCAATGTCATGCTATCCTTCATTTCCTGCACCTCCACACGCAGTTCACGCTTATCCTTCCTAGAGTCCCTGTCAGAAGACATCGTTTACTAATCTGACAAGAACTCGATTACAAGAAACAAGACAATCAAAGCAAATAGCACTTCACTCTGCAGCAGCAACGACGCTACGACCAAGACAGCTCCAAAACCCTCCTCTGCCACTAACCTGTACAAGTAGTGGGACAGCGATTAGCAACGTGACTCCAAGCGTCGCCGCTGCTGCAGAGGATCGGTCCCAGATGAAGCCGCGGTTATAAGCAGTTTCCACCGTTGACGTCACAGTCCCCTAGCGGTGCCGGCTGGTCGGCGCAAGCGCAGACCTTTCTTGCTTCGCGGCAGGCAATCTTCAAACTTCGCCGACGAAGATGGTACGCTGAGCACGTAACGGCGGTTGTCGACGGCGCAGATGGGCAGCCGAGCCGAGCCTGTACAAGTAGTGGGACAGCGATTAGCAACGTGACTCCAAGCGTCGCCGCTGCTGATATAAAATTTAGTATGAAATTTATTTTCGATATGTTCTGATCTTTTGTACAGATCAATACAAGTACCCGGTATTTTTTGGGGTATAAGACTAACCAGTTATCATTCAATGCCTTCTCATGCTTCGGCTTCCATGATACTCAGAGACATGCTCTGTTGGGAGCTGCATTCTGGGAGAAAACATTTACCCAGACACTTTACGAAAAAAATTATAGTGTGCTGCCGCAGAAAGTCCTTATCGTGTTCAAATGGAATGACAACATGCATTGTATTCATTTGATTTAAAGCTGAACGGTTGACAGCTAAAACAAGCGCAGTCAGTATCATCTAACCTACAACATCATATAGGCTTACACAAGTGAGTCTCGTCTTAGCCAGCTTTAAGGTACGGGAATACTCGCGGGTCCTATAGGTTTACCTCGTGAATTGCACTCTACGGATAGAAATAGTTTTAATAAAATATATTGTTGATCAATTACTTTCGAGACATCGAAAAAGTATGACAACAGGCAACATGCTGAGCAATCCTTTTTGCTTTGTGCTTCAGGTTTTTCTGGGCATCAATCTGGCACCGGACTATCTCCAAAGGACATACGCGGAACACGGACCGGGGCCTGCTCTGCAATTGACGGCGCCTATCAAGAACACCACGTGTGACACGGCTGAACTACGCTTCATCGTGCCAGCGTGGCTATCTACTGCTGTGACATCACATCACGTGCCATATTCAAGGGCTATAAGAGCACCTCCGGCCCCGTCGTTCGCCAGTGGGCATGGCTGCAGCACAACAGGCAACATGCCGAGCAATCCTTTTTGCTTTGTGCTTCAGGTTTTTCTGGGCATCCATCTGGCACCGGACTATCTCCAAAGGACATGCGCGGAACACGGACTGGGGCCTGCTCTGCAATTGACGGCGCCTATCAAGAACACCACGTGTGACACGGTTGAACTTCGCTTCATCGTGCCAGCGTGGCTATCTACTGCTGTGACATCACATCACGTGCCATATTCAAGGGCTATAAGAGCACCTCCGGCCCCATCGTTCGCCAGTGGGCATGGCTGCAGCACAACAGGCAACATGCTGAGCAATCCTTTTTGCTTTGTGCTTCAGGTTAGTCGTCACCATCTTGCTTACTGTATACGTAGCGCTGACCGATTTTTAGTGCTGCTGCCCTGCCCACTATGTGTTCATTGCTTTCTTAACAGTGTTGTTCTGTTATCAAAGGATCGTTTGACATGTGGGGATATTGAATCAAACCCAGGGCCTCCTAACAAAGATATGTTGAAGAAACTGTTGGAAGGCCAAAAAAAGCTTACTTCTGTCGTTGAATGCGTTCAGGAATCGCAAGTAAAGATTGAAAGAAGAATTTCAGGTTTAGCTGATCGCATAGACAGCCTCGAACAGAAATTGAATGAACTTAGCTGTTTGTCTACCGACGTTAGAATATGAAGTTGTCAACATCAAAGCTTGAAAAGCAGGTATCAACGCTTATTGACAAAGTAGATGACCTTGAGAATAGAAGCCGCAGAAATAACTTAATCATTTACGGGTTAGAGGAGCCCTCTGAAGAAAAATATGAGGATCTGAAAGCAAAAGTACAGAAAGATATTTTTCAGAAGAAATTAGAAATAACGGTAACGGGAATTGAAAGATGTCACAGGTTTGGCAAAAAAACAAATGACGGGCCACGACCTGTGATCATAAAGTTCTTGACTACCGGGAAAAAACTAACGTTTTTTCGAGTGCATTTAAATTAAAGGGAAGCACATTGTCACTGTCTGAAGACTTTTCCATACGAGTTCGAGAAACACGGAAGCAATTGTGGAAAAGTTCAGAGGAAGAAAGACTGCGCGGCTGTAAGACAAGACTAGTTTATGATAAGCTAAAGGTTGATGACGTCTTGTTTGCATGGGACGAAGGAAAGGGGACACGCTTTAGGCTGAAGGAAAAATCGAATTGACACAAAAACAAGCACTCCGGCCCATTAAAAATACTAAATGTAAATTGTAGGAGCGTTCTTAATAAGGCCACTGAATTAGAAGCATCAATACTTTCTCATGATCCAGCTATTGCTGTCTTGACGAAAACGTGGCTAAGCGACTCGGTTTACGATAGTGAGTTTGTTCCGTCTGGCTAGTGAGTTTGTTCCGTACAGAAATGACCGTGGTAGTAAAGGGGGCGGTGTTTGTGTACTTTTTAAAGAAAACCTTAAAATATGTAGAAAGGCAGATATACCAGGAGTAGAAGGTATTTTTTGTAAGGCTTACCACAATGATGTCCGTTACATTATAGGAGGTGTTTATAGGCCCCCAAACGCTGCTGTTGAAGTGCTGAATGAACTGCGAAATTATTTGAAATTAAATATTAAGCATGATGACCGGGTTATAATGACAGGAGATTATAATTTACCTAACGTAGATTGGAAAAACTTTGCCTTGAAGCAGCGCGAACCTTCGGGTGAAGCTGTGCTTGATATTTGCTACAGTTTTACCTCCTTCAGTTTGTTGAAGGCTACACAAGAATTCAAGGTACTGCTCAGTCAACCCTAGATCTTTTCTTCGTTAACCAGGCAGTTACACCTAAAGCAACTACTGAGATATACCCTGGAATTACCGATCGTCATGCTGTGCTATTTACTCTAAGTGACACAGTTTTCGATAAGACATTGCCCGTTTTATCTTTCCCTAATTTCAATCGTGCAGATGATACTGCTATTATATCTCCTTTCATTCAACTTTGACGACTTTGCGAATAATGAAACTGATATACATAATTTATGGAACTGGTTTAAGGACATTGTCAAGGAATGCATAGAATCATTTGTGCCTCTGGTAACTAAAAAATCGAAGCGAAAAAATCCATGGATTTCTCGGGTGACACTGAGGTTAAGAAGGCAAAAAAAGCGTCTAAAGAAAAAACGAAGTCTGAACGTAACGTCTTCAGAACAAATCGCCGACCTTTCAGTAAAATTGAAAAATCAAATTCAGACAGATAAGCAGCGTTATTTTGGGGAGTCCTTGCCAAATTACTTGACCTCGTGTCCCGAGAAATTTTGGAGGAGCATTTCACCCACGTCGAAAGATTGTGACGTCTCTTATGTCGGCGGTATTCTCACGCACGACAATGCTCGAATTGCAAATGCTTTCAACGATCATTTCAAATCCGTTTTTTCTTGTGACAATTTTGTATTACCGACCTTTGAAACTATTTCGCCGCGAATGCCCGATATTGTTGTTAGTGAACAGGGCATATTGAACATGCTTGTGAAACTTGATATCAGAAAATCTTGTGGACCCGACAATATTCCTAACGCTTTCTTAAAGAGATACGCTGAATGAATCTCGAAGTACCTCCATGTTCTCTTTACAAAATCGCTGCGCGAGGGCCAGGTTCCGGACGACTGGAAAACAGCCAGAGTCAAGCCTATTCATAAATCAGGAAACAAGCAGAGTGTCAAAAATTATCGTCCTGTCTCGCTAACATCAACCGTTTGTAAGCTTCTCGAACATATTCTCCACAATAGTATTTCACATTTTCTGGATGAACATAATATCTTAAACCAGCATCAGCATGGATTGAGGAAGGGATTTTCAACAACGACACAGTTGGTATCGACAGTACACGACTTCGCTACTTCAATTATTAATGCCAAACAAACCGACGCAATTTTTATGGATTTTTCAAAAGCTTTTGACAAGGTTTCGCACAATAAATTAGTATACAAATTAGAAAAAATCCTCGGGAATGATCAACTTATTAAATGGACATCGGCCTACTTGAAAAACAGGGAACAATTTGTAGTTTTTAAAAATCATTCCTCTCACAGGGTTGCTGTTGACTCTGGCGTCACCCAAGGGTCGGTTCTGGGTCCCCTTCTATTTATTTTGTATATAACGACATAGTAAATGATATCCCCGTAAATATTAGCCTCTATGCGGACGATTGCATTATTTACTTTGAAATACAATCCCCAAAGGACCAAGTTTTGTTAAACGAGTCGCTAAACAAGGTTGTTTCCTGGTGCGAGGCTTGGCAAATGTCAATCAATTTAAAAAAAACGGTGTACATGTCTATTTCTCATAAGAAAAACCAATTATTTTCAATACTTTGCAAACAATACCATTCTTCCCAAGGTTGAATCCTACAAATATTGTTAATTTGACAAAACACATTGACATAGTAACTTCCAAGGCTAATCAGAAACTCTTCTTTTTACGAAGGACTTTGAAACTTTCACCTCCATCCGTCTGTATTCTTGCTTACAAATCAATAGTCCTACCCATACTTGATTATGCAGCGGTGGTCTGGGATCTATTTACTCAAATTAACAATCATAAAGTAGGAAAAATACAAAGAAGAGCAGTTCGCTTCATATATAACAGTTATGGACGCACCTCGGTAACTGAACTGTTAGTCAGAGCTAACTTACCCTCAATTTAGGAAAGAAACCGCATATCCCGAATAAAATATTTATACCAATTACTTAATGGGCATTACAAGATAGATATTGGAAAAATTATTTCATTTTGTTCAGGTTACGCCACTAGACAAGGCCATGTTCGTACAATAACTCCGTTCCGTACCCGCAATAATTGCTTCAAATATTCTTTTTTTCCCTAGAACTGTGCAGGATTGGAATAGTTTAAATAACCATCAAGTTCGAAAACAATCTTTAGCATCCTTTGCTGCTGGTCTAGAAAAGCAGAGAAAATAATTTTACTTGTGTGCTAGCTTGGTTTTCTTTTCATAAAATGAGACTGATGTTTCATGTGTACTATTTTTGTTACGTTTGATTACGTTTGTCAAACGCAAGTGACGTTTCCTTTTTTGACTTGTGTTATATGGCTGCCTACTATGTGAAATGTGAGTGACTGTTCCAATTGTTTGCCTGGTGTTATATGCTAATATTTTCGTCTTTTGTACCCACCTGCGAAAATCCCTCCAGGGGATTGTAGTACCCATAAATAAATAAATAAATAAAATAAATAAATATGTGTTCGTGTAGCAATACAGAATTCATCCGTTCAATTACGTGATAATTGTGCTCGTAATGCGACGCGAAACGTTGTTTCTACGAATATTCCAGAGACTGCGTTATCAATATCAATATTCCGAAGAATTCATGGATATTCAGGAGCATTACGGATATTCCGGCAGCGCGGGGAATCGAATAGTGTGACATCGAATATTTCGCAGCGATAAAAATTACAAGTTTTGGTGCCGCATCTAAGGAAGGTAGGAAGGATGTAGAAGGAAGCCACTAATGTTAACCCGGCTATAGCCTAGGTTGCTTTCCTCACGTGGGAAAGTGAAAATAGGCAAAAAAGAGGAAGGAAAGAATGAAGAAAAGTTGAAGGAGACACGTATGCCCAGCGCTGAAGCACTGACACTGATTGACACTGGCGGCTTTCAGTCTATAGTCTGGTGTTTAGTTCGTCGGCTGTTGATAGCCTGAGAGTTCCTTCGTGGCCTTCTGAAAATATGAAAGAGAGGGCCATCGGCACAGAATCTGCTCCTCCGAAAATGGCGGCAAAGGGTCACGGTTCCTCAGTGCAGACGACCCCTTTTTTCTCTCAGGCGAGTAGCATGGGTACTCGCCTAAAAAGTGGCGTATCGTGTGCGGGGCGCCGCTGTCATTCTTATTATATGTATTAGCATTTTTGAAAGCCATCCCCACCCAGAGACGGCAAAGAAGAGTTGCGTCAGACCGTGGGAGGCTACGTCTACCGTATAAACCGGAATATAGGTCGAGTTTTTTTCCGAAAAAATCCGCACAAAAGTCACCCCTGGTCTTATATAGCGGTCATTGGCAGAATGTAAATTGTTGTCTGGCAACAATGTGCAAGCGCAGTCCGTCGCCATCGCCATTCGTGTCGGACTGCTCTCTCGCACTATCAGGCCTTTATTTGATTTCGCTTTTCTCTAGTTTTTCGTCTTTTACTCGTTTATTGTGCGTGCGTGCGTACATTTCTGTACGTCTCTGTTCCGAGATGAGTGGCGGCAGTCGACGGCAGATCACCGCGGCGTTTAAGCTGACGGCGATTGAGTCACCGAGCAGAATGGGAATATGGCGGCGCAACGCCAGTTAGGCGTTTCGGAGAAAAGTGTGCGGTACTGGCGGAGCCAGAAAGCTAAGCTGTGCGCGTGCAACTCCCGAAACCGATCATTCCGTGGACGTCAAGCGGTGCACCCCGAGTTGAAGAACAAAGTGGCGGACTTCGTCCGGGAACTTCGTCCAGGAACTTCGCTCACGATCGCTCCGGAGGCCATGCGCGGACCGGCTCCGCGAACTGTACAATGAGTGGATAGCCGGCGACAACAAAAAGACCTATACAGGCCGGTTGCGACCGTGTCAAGCTGGGTGTCCTTCTCTGGGCAGTCGCTGCCCGACGACATGGTTACACGAGCGTTCAGGAAGTGCTCCATCAGCAACGCCCCTGATGGCACGGAAGATGACAGTGGGAAGCAGTCATCAATGGACGACTCTGAGAGGTCGGACAAGTGATTTCGGCAGGCATAGTGAGTGGCAGTGACGGACGGGCGTCGAAAATAAATATAGACATTGTGAGTGCGCTTCTGTGCCGAATTATTTTTTGTCAACTTTTCCCACCTCAAGGTAGGGGGTCGACCTATATACCGGGTCGACCTACAATCCGGTTTATACGGTACGTCTACATTCCATCTACGTTGATCAAATGTGGTTTGGTAGCTGAGAGAATTAGGTTGGCATGGTTGCCTTTGAGCTGTTCGTTCATGTATTTAAAATGCGATGCCTAAAATTTTATTGCGTAATATTTCCTTGCTTACCGCAATTTACAGTACCAGATTCAATTTCCAAGGGCTGTACGCCTTTGTTTCACGTCCACTAAGGCTTGTGCGCAATCGAGTAAACATACTTTACAATTTGTGCCATTTTACTGAGACACAAACAAAAGAAATGCTTAATTAAGACTTCCTTTCCACATCCAGCAATCCGACATATTTTTTGGTGATTCGGTTCGCTTTCCAGCTACATGCGGGATGTTTATTTTAAACAAAATTTGTCAACTTAAAATTACCAACTCAAGTGAAAAAGCAAGACTAACATCTTGCATTGCTAAAAATGGCGCCGAACATAAGCAATCAAAGTTACTCAAGCGAAAAATGGATGGTAATTCTCCATAAAATGTGTAAACGGGAAACTGCCAAAAACAAAAACAAAAAATCCGCGAACTCATATCTTTCTGCACGAAACGTATATTTTAAATACCAACACACCCTTTTGCTTTGTACGTACAGCAAGTGCTGCCAGCAGGTCGCGGAGCCATGAGAACGTTAGCGATAACAGGTAATGTTTTACATCTAGATGCTACAAAAAATCGTACGGAATGTTTTAGCATGAAGGCAAAGTTAACCAGCGTTGAAGAAGTGTCATGAGAAAGGGAACCAGCTTTCGCCTTCGGTGTTGTGCGGCTTCTGTAGATGCTATGGGACCCCGCATTATGATGGAAAATCTCCGACGGGGGTGAACAGATGGTTTTGTGTATTGATTATTCAGTAAACAAGAAAGGACACATTCTCAGCAAGTATTATGGCACCTGGCCACAATTACAGATTGTACCAGGCAGACCGTACGGAGCGAATATGGAAGAAGGGAACAGTGGACAAAACAGCACCCAAGATAGGTTGAAAGTCTGTAAGAGCGCAGGAATATCACTGCTTCGGCGTTCCTTATTGATTTAACACCGAAATAAGGCTGCGGCCAATCCTTATTACACAAACGGTTGCCGCCGATCGGTATGTCCCTGTGGCCCATCGAGATGCGGGCCTTGCAGACGGGGCTGCGGCACGTCCAGCGGTTGCTGACCGTGCGCGACGGGGCTCCGCTCCTCCGTAGCCGGCCTAACTCGCACAATGGAGCTCTGAACACTATCTTCTAAGAGGGCATCGAGGTTCAAACCGGCCCCGTCTGGAGCCGCCACCACCAGACACCGGGGAGGCCCTGCAGATCACCACGACCCTCCGCGGGATCCACAACAAGCGGGCCACTCCACCCCAAACCATCCAACACGAGGCAGCCGCCCTGCTGCAGGAAGAGCTGAGCAGCTACCTGTATCTGTTCACGGACGGCTCCGTCAAGCACAGCACATGCGAGGGGGTAGATGCATGCATGGTACCTGAGCTGGGAGCCAGCCGGAGCTGCCGCCTGCCCTTCCCAACTTCCTCCACATAGGCGAAGCTAGCAGTGGTGCACCTGGCCGCCGACCTCGTCCTCGAGAGGGGGCCCCATAACCACTCCGGGGTGGTCATCCTCACGGACTCCAGTACTACCCTGCTGCGCCTGCACGCGGCCGATCAAGTCACCAACAGCAGCGGTTACCAGGAGCGCTCCCGTGCCGCCAAGCTGCGCACGGTGGCCTCCCAAGGCTACGACCTGCGGCTCCATTGGCTGCCGGGCCACAGCGGCATCCGGGGCAATGAAGACGCCGACGCCCGCGCCAGGGAGACTCACCAGGAGGGCACTCCAGTCTCCCAAGATGTCCCCGCGTTCGACGAGCCCCGCAGTGCCCTGGCCCGCAAGATGCAGACGATGCACCCCGACCCTCGGGTCGTGATAGGCCTGGCGCCCAGACCGTTGTCCGCACGCATGAGCAGGGACGTCCGCTGCCTGTTTCTCTGCATGCGGCTCAACTTCTGCACTGTGGCGGAGCGCCTGCACCGACACGGGCGCAAAAACTCCCCTACATGTGTGGACTGTTCCGAACTGGAGACGCTCGAGCACCTACTCTACTCCTGCCCCAGCATGCGGGGCCGAGAGCCGAGCTCCACCGAGCGCTCCAGCGTCGAGGCCTTCCCAGAACCGGCACTGAGGACCTTCTCTTCCCGAAGGGGCCTGCGGCAACCAAACGGGAAGTCTTCGCTTATCAGCTGCACTTCCTCGAGACGACCGGCCTTACGCAGCGGCTGTAGCCTAGAGTGCACTAATTTACTGATGTGCCCGGACTGACAGCTTTCTAGGAGTGACAGCTCTCTTTACACCTTTTTCCCTCTCTATCTTTCTGCTTTATCCTATCACTCTCTACTTCCCTTCCCCTGGACTGGGTTGTATGCAGGTGAGCTTTCTGCCCAGCTCAAAATATCTCTTGTGAATTTCCTTTTCCTGTCGCAAACCACAACCACCCCTTCCTCCCTCTTCTGCCTAGTTTGGTTTTGAGCCTCACAGCTCACAGGCAAAAGATAACATAGATATTACACTGTGTGTCCTTTTCCTTTCGTTTTTCTTTCCAGAAAAAACACATAATTTTTTATTTCAGAGCCAGTTTTGCCGTAAAGGGTATGCATTGTCTAATGTTGCTATCAATTTTTCTAGAAAACATTTAGTCCATTGCTTTCTCTAGAAAATAGGAGCTAAAACTTTATTTCAACGAACAAAAGGTTAGTTAAATAAAATTGTTATTTCTGCTTCCCAGTGGCTGAACACGGCTTTTCTAAATTCTTAGAATAGCTCAGAATTGTTTCCTCCAGAATGTCTCCAGTTGGTAAGATTAGCCAGAAAGGAAAACACTGTTTCATTGCCAAGATGCTCCGGTTGGGATGCGAGACTTATTCAATTATGATACAGAAAATACAAAGATGGCGTATTAGGGGTCCATAATTTGCGGCGAAAACATAGTTATCTTTGATTGAAAATGGTGTATAGCAAGAGCAAAAAAAGTATTGCGAGAACAGGGTCAGATACAAGCGGAAAATTTAGGCATCTAAACGTAGTCCTATTTTAGTAACCCTAAATTATATTTTTATTATCTTTAAATGCCTCTGGGAACCTGGGAGAAATTGAGAAAGTGTGGTGTACGCTAAAGTATACACAATTGTAGTGTTAAGACGACCATGGCCTAAGCTGGTGTTAAAAGCTACAACCTATGTTCCTAAAGGTGGAGACAAGAGTGTGAGCGATATTAAAGAGCTTAATAATTTCATCGATAAAATATCCACACAGAAGTCCGAGGCCTAACGTAAGATGAAATAAAACAACCTGTTACAATGTTATACAAGGCGTGTTTTACCATCTAGAACGGTGGTTAAACTAGAAATATTTTAGGAGGTTGTAACATTTTTAAATTACATATAATACTACTTGTTTGCAGCAATTACTAATTGTTTATTCTTTTGTTCGTTCCAATTTAGGACTGCCCACTTTGGAGTATTTCCAACTTATGTTTGATACGTTTATGTAAGGTGTAACATGCATACCACGCGCGACAAAATTGTTATCCTGCTGAGAAATCCCCCAAAATATAAAATAACCGCGTATGCTGTTTGAAGATGGCTTAGAGTCTCGTAGAATCTCCATGCGGAACATAATGTGCAAACGTTTGCTAGTATGGTTAGGTGGTGATCAGGAGGAGTGGTTTGCTAGGCGTCTCCATTCCAATGATTCTGTAAGGTAATAAAATCATCATGCGAGAATTTACTATCGTTGAAGCGCAATTTCATCTGAGAAAGTGCGAATAGATATAAAACAGTAACTTTAACTTTGTTCCGCTACGTGGTTTTGGAAACAAAACATGCCTCGCAACAACTTGATTGTCTGTCAACAGCATGGGTGAAATAATTCATAAAAAAGGGAGGTGGCAGCAATGTAAAAATTCATGGGGTGCTGTGAAAACGAAACATTGTATGGCACGCCTTCACTTTGAAATCTCACGCATAATTACGGGCGTACACTACACTAGCTTGGGCAGAATTGCGCCTTCTCATTCTTGCAAGCGCGGGTGCGTCACCAAAGTGGCCACCGGCTGGCGCATCCTAATACATCTGCCAGATGTCGTTCCGTGAGGGTGACAAGACGACAAAAAGGTGACACCTGGCATTCCACGCGAAGTTGCTGTTTGATAACACGCTGCTTCGAAGGCACCATTTTGGCCGACCTCTAATGAAACACCTGGGCGAGCTGGTGGCGTTGCCTTGCAAGAAGTCGGTCAGTGGTAGCAGTTCTTGGTCTTCCTGCTGCTGTTCCCGAGCGGTAGCCGCCTTCAGAACTCCAATCAATGGTCCATCGTCTTTACATCTTCATCAGCGGGCGAGTTACCGACTGGCACTCTCGGGAGGCAGTCTGCTTCAGAATGCGACTTTCAGATTTGAAGATGACGGTCTTATCAAACTCTTGTACTCTGAGATCTCGGTGTGCCAAGCGGCGAGATGGATTTTCTCAGGTTTGTAAGGCAGCACAGGCAGTCATGGTCACTTACAACTTTGAACGCATGGCCGTACAGGTACGGTCCAAATTTTAGGGCGGCCCATACAACCACTCAACATTCCTCTTCGGTGGCCCAGTAATTGCATTGGGCCTGTGACAGCGTACGACTTGCGTAGGCAATGGCTCATTCGGCAGCATGTTCCCATTGGATGAAAACAGCGCCTAGCCCTACATTTCTGGCATGAGTATGCCCCATAGTTGGTGCCTTCTCGTCGGAGCGCCCTAAAACAGGGGGCGGGGGGTCAGCAGGCAACGCTGTAGCTGCTCCAATTCTTCTTGCTGTTCAGCGGACCAGACAAAACGGACGTCATTACGAGTAAGGCGTGTGCGAAGGGTGGCAGTGTATGTGAAATCGGCAATGAATCGCTGATAAAACAAGCAGAGTCCAAGGAAACACCAACAGACGTCTTGTCAGTAGTTTCGAAACGAAAAACAGCTGAACGCTTGTCGGGGTAGGCGCGAATGCCATCGTTGCTAACGATGTGGTCGAGAAAAAGCAGCTCCTCACTGCCGAATTGGCAGTTTTCTGGCTTGAGCGTGAGCGAAATGGTTTGTATAACCTAGATGACGGTGGACAGTCGCTCTAGGTGTTCCTGGAATGTGGTTGAGAACAGGATGACGTCTTAAAGGCACACAAGGCACGTTTCCCACTTCATGCCAGATAAAACACAGATTGAACACAGATGAACTTTTCACAACTACTAGTATACGCTGCGTGTGGTCCAGGTAGTTCGCACACGTGAAGCTCTCGACTGCAGAATTGTCAGTTAAGTGATCATGTGCTGCACACTTTGCGCACGTCACATTACCATGACAAGAGGGTGTGCCGTGCACAAACCGCTGACCCTTGAACCAGCGGCGTGGGTTTGGCCAGTAGGATCGGATTGCACATCTCATGAAACCTGCAATCATAGAGTCAGAAAGTGTTGAGTTGTCAAACGTCAAGATTTTGTGCTTGGTTGGAATTATTTATTCATTTCGGCGTATGGTGATTCGCCACACAGCTGCCACGCCCTGATCTCAGAAACCCTCCAGAAGATCTGCTTCAATCTAATTTATTAGAGCCCGATCAGAGATCAGGCTCTGGCAGCTATTGAGGCAGCGAAGGGGCGTGATCTTGTCAATATCGAATATGCACGTTTGCGTGACGAAGTTTGAGGATAATTCTTGGCTTTTTACCTCAATCAAAACTGCTCCTGTTGTGAGTTTCTTAGTCTTGAACGACATTCTGATAAGGCTTTCGAGAAACTTGGAAGTCAGAAAGACAGACTGAACGGAGATGGGTTTTGACTAATGCAGGGATACTATTAAGCTATTATATGATGTCTTAAAGATAATAGTATTACTATCCAAAGTTTTAGTGACATTAAGGCCGGGTCTATGCTTAGCGCTCGACACAGAGGTGGCACTTTTAGAGGCGTCCGTATAAAATTCACAACACTGATATTGTCACGAAGCCACAGACGACGCAGTTGTCTTAAAGGAAAACACGTTTATTGGAGTGAACTTGTGCTACCCTAACAACTCAAAGATTGCACACGCGGCGACGCAGCAGTCAACAATGTGACGTGTGCGGGCTAGCGTCGACGGTCGGAATGCCGTGGCGTCAGCTCTGCAGGCTTTTAGCTTTCGGCGCGAGTGTTTCTGGAACCATCGATTTACATCCAGAACAATGTAGATAAGAGAAGATTATACCAGACAAAACAGTCTGCTTATCTTAATGAGATAGCCCGTGCGGCATAAAAATAGAGAATGGAAGACGCGCTTCGCCTAACAGAGATAACAGAGCTGGGTGTGGCCGGGCAGTAGAAACAAACAATAAGTATTAGGTTTCAAGCGAACCACGTGGATGACTTCTCGTCGCGGGCGTCGTCGTGATGTTCCTTAATCACCATCGGGGATCACCTCGTAGGTACGTTGGCCTACACGTCGTAGAATCTGGTGGGGTTCGAAATACAGTCAAAGAAGCTTCTCAGTGAGTCCGCGTCGTGGGATGGGAGTCCAAACCCAAACACAATCCTCTGGGTGGAACTTGGCGTCTCGGCGTCGCAGGTTGTAGTGCCCGGCATCCATGAGCTGCTGGTCCGTTGTACGAACTCAAGTAAGCTGGCGGGCCTCTTCCGCACGCTGAAGGTATCCTTGGACGGCGGGGTTAAGGTCGTCGTATTCTACATGCGGTGCATGGCCTCGAGTATCGTAGTCGGCCATCTTCCGTAGAGAAGTACGAACGGCGTCATCTGCGTAGGCTCGTGGATAGCCGTGTTGTACGCAAACGACACATACGGGAGCACTTCCTCCCAAGTCTCATGAACAACGTCGACGTACATTGACAGCATATCTGCGATTGTCTTGTTCAAACGTTCCGTTAGTCTGTTCGATTGGGGGTTGTACACTGTCGTTCTTCTGTGATCCGTTTTGCTGTAGGCGTAATATTCCTTGCATCAGCTTCGCAGCAAAGGCCGTTCCGCGGTCTGTGATTAAGACTTCCTGGGCTCCCTGTCGCAGCACAACTTGGCCTATGAAGAACTTTGCGACTTGTTGTGCAGTCCCTCTCGAAAGAGTGGCGGTCTCTGCGTAGCGTGTCATGTAGTCTGTCGCCACGTCTCGGATAGGGATATTGAGGACGGGCCCAGAGGGTCCATTCCAATCTGTTGGAATGGCCTTGATGGGACGGCGATCGGCTGCAGAAGTCCACCGCGTCTCGTCGGTGGCGTTTTCCTTCGCTGGCAGTTACGGCAGCTCCGCACGTAGTGGGTGACGGCGGATGTATATCGGGGCCAGTAGTACTTTGCGTTTGTTTTTTTTCATTGTGCGGGCTGTGGCGAGATGCCCAGAAGAAGCGTCGTTGTTGCACGCTTGCAAACATTTGTCGCAGAGGGCTGCGGGGATGACAATATTAACATAATTCGTTTTCGTTCCAGGGCTTAAATTCTTCACGAGAACGGAGGTTTTCAGGTGGAATGCTGGTGAGTTGCCTTTGAAGGTCCTAGACACGGCGACGTTGCATCCTTCGAGATAGTCGATTATGACGCGTACGTCGAGGTCGACACGCTGCTTGGCGGCTAGGTCGCCCTCTGTCACGACTCAGAAGAACACGCTGTCTTCATAAGAGTCTTCTTCTGGTGGGTCGACAGGGGCGCGGGACAGGCAGTCGGCGTCGGAGTGTTTCCTGCCGGATTTATAGACGACTGTAACGTCGAACTCCTGCAGGCGCAAGCTCCACCGCCCAAGACGGCCAGAGGTGTCTTTCACATTTGCGAGCCAACACAGCCTATGGTGATCTGTCACAACCTTGAATGGTCTACCATACACGTTTTGGCGAAATTTTGAGATCGACATTATAACAGCGACGCATTCTTTTTCAGACGCTGAGTAGTTTTTCCCCACCTTCGACAGACCACGGCTTGAAAAGGCGATTACTTTTTGGGAACCGCTTTGCTTTAGGATTAGGACGGCTCCCAAGCCTATATCACTAGCGTCCGTGTGCATTTCCTTTTCGGCGTTTTCGTCGAAATGAGCCAGGACGGGCGGGCTTTGCAGGCGTTTTTGCACTTCGGCACGCTACAGAACCACTTTCATGATTTATAAAACATAAAAAAAAACAAAGTCTTGGCGTGAAAAGAATAAGTCAAATACTGCCTCCAATGAGCTCTTGCGGGTAGTGACGCCTGAAATTGGCACAACTGGGGAAGGACCTCAACATGGCATTCCGCGATAATTCGTTTCAGAGCCACTGCTATGAGCGACTAGAACCTGCAAAAAACGAACCAGTTCGAAGCAACGATGGGTGAGTGAGTTTCTAATGTATTTGTTTTCCAGCACAGCAACCCTTACACTTTCTGCAGGCTTTTCAAACTTTACTACTCAATGACCCGCATCAAATGTTAAAGTAACATATTTTGTAAGCCGCCGTATACCTGGAGAGATTAGTAGCGTGGATGCATCCTTCATTGCAAGCACTCTAGATCATCTCTCTCACTCATTATTCCAAAAGAGGTGCCTAAAACTTTGATGAGACAGCCTTTATTTACAATAAGGCCTATGTTCCTTCCTGTCATCTGAACCGAAAGCTGTGATCTGAATACTAGTGCCTCAAAGATAAAATCAAGGTTGGTTCTTGGGGCAACGCGAGTGGCATTCACAAGTGGAAGGATGTGGCTGCGGCACGAGCGGAGCAAGTACGTTGTTTGGAAAAGACATTTTACCCGAACTTTTATTCATCATACAAACACAACAAGAAAACATTTCTGATGTGAATGTTTTTGAAAGCGTGCTGCCAAAGTTTGACCGCTTCTGGAAGACTTAGAAGTGAAGTGGTGTTTTGTTGGTTGATAGCACATCAGTCAACTCAGTTCTTGCGAACTTTGAAAACTTTAAATTGAAGCTCTTTTCAAACGAAATGACTGTCCACAATACAGCATTTCGCGGCATAGAATATTCGCGCGAGGACAGCACAATCCGTAAGGGAAGAGGAGCGGACTACATTGTTTGTGCGGAACACACGGAACCGCCAACTGTTAACTTAGGGTGGTGCCTTCAAAAGTCGAAGAGGGCTTGCAAGGAGAAGACACCTCAATAAATTGCGAACTGGTGGCGGCTTCAATGCACTCTTGTTAACAGCCATGCTATGGTAAGGTATACTATACTATGCATGTGCTTCTACTTGCTGCGCTTTGTGAATCTCTTCGACGGCTGCAGCAAAAAGCACCGATAAAAAATTATTAGGCATTCTCGGAAACAGACGAAGAGACTAAAGCTTAGGAGGCTCCAGGATACGAGCAAGACCTGGAACTCATCTACTGATTAGGTCGGCAGACACATAAACTACAAGAAATTTCTGCACCGAAAAAGCAGCTGACCAGGAAGAGAGACCAACCGTTATTTGACGTGAAGCTATGCGCGCCTTGTAGATGGCTATCGCATGCCTTAAACCGGAGGCACACGCAGAACGCGCTCTTGAACTAGCCAACGGGATTATCTTGCTCAAAACTACAGTAGGATTATAAGCATCAATACAAACCCCGATGTCCTCGCACTTTGGCTGAAAAAAAGGTGTTTTTCTGATCGATAAGTCCTCAAGTTTGGTGTTTATCACCTAGTATAGTTATTATGGACAACTTAGTATATGAACAATTTCTCAGCAGAACTAAGAAGATATAATTACAAGATATTACTCCTTCTGACTATAAGTGTCGTAATGCAGCCAATAATGGCTAACAACACATGCTGTAATTAAACGGGACGCTGACCTGAGTTTTCTTCTGCAGCCACCACTGCCACGTGCTGTTACTTATTCGGCGGCTGGATGACCGAAGGCTGAAAGAAAGCGAGGCGCACTGTGACAGGAAGACAATAATACCTCAATTTTTAAAAATGTGCTGTTTGTGCGCTACGCAGCCAATGAGATCTTGGCAAAAAAGTAGAATGGTGATGTTAACGCAAGGGGGCATTTTTACTTAAAGGACATAACCAAGAGTATGACAATCACCGGAAATGTTGAAAACATGGGAGTTTTACCTGAATTCCTAACACAGCAGCAACAACTATCTCGTGTCAAAGCACTTACTTACTAAATGGGAAAGCACTGAGTTTCATTTTTCTACCGTCCACAAGAAACTACTGTAGTTATCTTTCCGACCACAAGACGTTGATTTTTTAAGAATAACATTGCTTAATGGTTGGTAGGAGGCACCATAAAGAATTTTTTGTTTGGGCCATATTCGCTGCTTTTAATCTTATAAAAAAAATACTTGCATTTTCCATCAAACATCGAGCGCATCAAGCACACACATTGTCTGCACTTCACAAACGAAAAGGGAAATGGCTAAAGGTCAAATATTGTGCTCTGAAACACTACATAATACACTCCTTGTAGCATTATTTATGATTTGGCAACGCAGTTTCCTTGTATTGCATCACTAGTCGAAATAAAATTTCCTAGGTTGAAAGTGTTACTGTCCCTGCAGAAGATGTCGATTTTTTCATTAAAATAATCGTTTTCCAACGACTTGCAGTACAAATATGTCCATGTCGGCGTTCAGGGCAGTATAATTTTAATTTTGAAACTTGGAATTTTAACTCCGCTATGATTTTTCTTGCGAAATTTGCTACCTGGCATTTCTATTTAAAAGTTTTCCTGGGGTAATGTAAGTTCGCATGATATTGCCATGCCACAAACCTCAGCATGCTTTTTTACGGCTGACCAATGCTCAGATTCATATGTACTATTTAAAAATCACAAATCGACCTTGCAGGCGTCCATGACGGCGTTAATCAAATTATATACTTAAGCTTGCCACAGCTACAAAATTCCTCTCATAGAGTGAAATAAACATAATTTCAGAGAACTGTACTAGTATAGCAGTGAAAAACCGAGAGCTAAGCAGTTGTAGGCGAAGAAAAACTACGGCAGGAACAGTTTTGTTTGATTCTTCTCTTCGTCCGTATCTGCTAAGTACCATGTTGCCATTGCTTTAAAGTATTAGCCAAATCACTCAGCACGAAGTATTTGTAAGATGTATACTAGATGTTAGAAGTACATCACATGGACATTGTACTGGAAAATATGCAACACATTGAGGTAAGTCTATTTTACCGTTTTATAAGGTCAAAAACAAGCGTACATTTAGGCAATCGACGTCTACTCCCCGCGGAAATCATTGATCAAAAGGAGGATGCATGCAATAAATTATTCTTTGTTATTGTTTAGAGAACCAGCAAATTCTAATAACATTCTAATATGTTCTGTACTATAAACATTGAAATGCTTTCTTTCGCACTTTATTCAAGTTGTTCGCTACAAATTGGCATCTGGTTTTCACATATACGCGTTTTGTTTTCTATGGCGGGCCGCTGTGTTAGGCAATGTTGCTCGCTGTATGACAGGACCCAAGGTCTGTATGCTACATCGCGTCAGGTGGAAACCGAGCACGGCCGGCAAGGCATGGCGTTCTCCGTGGTGTAGCAATGCGGTATATTTTTAGATGTTCTCAAATGTCTGAGGCTACGACAACCTTCAAATACATGTTGGTGATGGTACCTGGTTACCTCAAGAGAGCAATTAGAGCCCCCGATCAACAAACCCGTCCGTTCCGCCACCAACGCTTCCACCTTGTGGGGTTGGCAAAGCAGGCAGTTGGCTACCCAAACAAGCAATGTCGTTGGTGTTCACTTTTCACATATCTCTTCAACGGGATCAACCGGAATTGTTTCGTCGGAAGCCAAAAGGTACACCGACGGTATGCGTTCTTCTATGTCGTAGGGCTACAGACACTATCGAGGTAAAAAATCCAACAGTGAAAGTTGTTCAGCCGGACCTCAACGTAGCTCTACTTGCTATGGGTGTCTAATCATGCGTCGACGACGTCGTATTTAATTTAAAAGCTAACATTCGAGCAAATGGTACCTTCATTTAACGTTTGACCGTTTGGACTTGATATTACAGTAAAATGACGCGTATTGGGCGCTCTCACACATCTGATTAAGTGCTTTGGCATATCAATTTGGTGCACTTAGCAAAAAACTGCTACATGGGTGTACATTATCAAGTGCACAAGTACGTACGTGAGGTTAGCGCTTTATACTACACCAAAAATCATGCCAACAGGAACACATGCTTACATTGTACAATCACGTCTCAGAATCAGAAAAGTAACATCATGAATGGATGCCCATCCTTAAAAGCAGTCCTGTACGCACTGGCCCGAGCGTGATCCGCGGATATGAAGCCTCACGTTCGCTGTTTTCGGCGAAGATTAGCGAAGATAACACGACCGCGCAGGAACTAATGCAAATAAAATACCAACCCTGTTACCGCGAACCTTGCATTGAGATTGTGTACTTATGTGTTTTGTTTTATTGGCCTGCCACCCCCCACTGTCGCGACTTTGTACCAAGCGAAGGCCGTGTTCCTGTTTCTTTTTATGTCACGTGGCGTATCTCTTTTGATATAGACAGTACTTTCTCCTGTCCTTACTCGACTTGAATACTATTCTCCTATCTCCAGTGTTCTCTATGTAGTTCGACACTTTAAGAAACAATCACGCTGAAGGATATATACTAGCGAACTATACTACGCGGCATTTCAGTCACTGGCACGTACTTACGCACGTTATTTTGTTGACCGCTGCTTCGGCTCTTATGTATTCGGCGAGTTCCTAGGGGAGCACAAGTTCGTCAAAAAACTTGCTTTTCTACTTATACAATCCCGTTGTCTTTGGCTGCGAGACATGCGGTGGACGGGCTGGGTACGCACCTTTTATGATCCTTACGCCCTTAGGAAGATGAAGTCAGCCCAAGCCGAGCAATCGACTGCAAGGTTTAGAGGCCGAGTTTGAAAAAAACAAAGAATCAAGAGTATGGCCTCCGCAAACAACTACATTGTGCATGAAGCCACTCCCATCTCATCCTACCCCTTGGAACCACCACCTTTCCACTGATCTGCCGGTGAAGGCACTGCGGACTGGTTTGAGAAAGTGGAGAGCGTTGGGATATTTACCAGGTGGAATGAAGAAGAAAAGTTTGGTCAGTGTTCTTATCAGAAGACGCAACGCGAACTTCGTTCGAAAACCAGAAAATCTCCGGACCGACTGCACCCCTAGAAAAGCGAGTTCTTAAACATTGGTCACCGTCGTGCCACCGTAATGCGTCGTGCAGCACTTTTGTTGTCAACGTGCACACAACACCGCAAAGGAGGTGGCGCCATCTTTTTTAGGAGAACAACAGATTGTTTCGACGTGCGGACCCGAAAATAACACAAGATACGAACCGAAAATTTCTGATTCGAGGGGCAAAGCAATACCTGTTTGCTTGCCTTTTCCGTAACCCTAAGATAGTGAACCAATTCGCGTCGAATTCTGCCGCTGTTGAGCAGATGCTTGAAGTTCGAAAAGGCAGTCCGACCGCGCAGTCAATGTGCTGGTGTTGGAGGCGAGCGCAGCCGGGGCTATGAGCTCTGACACACTACGCGAGACCATTCGCGCAGTGTTCCCAGTGGAGCTACAGAAACCTTTCCCGACGACGCCACAATCCCAAGTTGCCTCCCTGACTGACGCCACCCAAGAATCGGTAAAACAAGCACGTGGGAGTTCTACGGTGCTGTAAGTGCACCGACAACATCGAGCCATGGCCTACCCCCACTCATTCGTCGACCCCACCCTTCTCTAACTCGTCTTCAAAAGGCTCCGCCGCAACTAGGTCCACTTTCACTCGACCTACCGTCTGTGGTCCGAACCCAGACGTCCAGAAAGACAGACGTATGGCGAACCCGTCATCGTCGTCTGCTGTGCTACCACCGCGGACCGGGCTGCCACATTCGTCGTAGCTGCCCGTACAAAAGAATCGGACGGCACGGCTTCTCCATAGACGCACCCCTCTCATTTTCCGGGCAACGCCACACAAAATCGATGAATACCATACAGAGACCAGCTCACGTTCCCGCAATTCCCCGGTTCGCCTTTGTCCTACCTTTACTGGTCGGAAGAAGGAGCAAACATTAAACGATGGAAGACGTGTGGCTGGCTGGTCACCACGCGCCCCTTGGTGGCGCTAACATTCCCATTTTGTTGCAAGCGCTGTATTTGGGTGACGTTGGTTCCACATTCGCACGCAACCGCAGTGTGACCATTCGCATTGCCGAAATTGCAGTAGGGAACCTCTTGCGGGCAGTTGTCTCCGCCATGAAGTTTGCCACAGCGAGCGCACACTGTTGCATTGGCACAGTGCTTCTAGAGGTGCCCTTCGCGATGACAGCGGTAGCATACAAGGGTTAACGGTGCATAGGATTTTCGATGGCATAGTTTTGTGAAATAACGGACAGCTTTTGGTGGGATGAGAGTATCGAAAGTCACCAAGGCCCAGTTTGCTTTACCGTGGCGGCAGATGTCCAGATTACTAGCTGACTTACGTGTTGTGTGAATACGGAGATCTACGTTTGCGGCTCCAGGATCAGCACGAATTACGCCACGGAATATACCTTAGACAGCGCAAAATGTGTACCTCGAAAGGAATGTTGCGGTTTCAAATGGACATTTGGGTCAGTTTGCAAAGCTTAGCAGCCTGATATGCACTGTAAAACATGGTTTTTATTGAATTTGTACAATGATTTATCCTTCCTGAGGTAAGTCCGTTCGCAGTATCTTCGGGTGCGACCATTGATAGGAGGCGTGAGAGTGCCCTGCGAGTGATGTCCCCAACGCGCACGTTGCTGAGAGGTCGAAATAGCACAATAAACATTCGCTTAGACGTACAAGAACGGGCGACATCATTGTAATTTGGCAAAATGCGGCGTGACCGATACTTTGTAATCCGCTCACCACCAGCCTGTTTTAAATGCACCCCATAATCAGCTGGCGTTATCGTAGATGTGGTCTCGGTGGCGACTTTGAGAATAGAGTCTTCAAGTTTACTCCTCTTGCTATCGGAATGATCCTCCGCGGTGATACCGGATGCATTCCCTGCCGTTACTGAAGCCGTTTATAACCCCGACGACGCCCAGTTCGAGGATGTTTCACTTCAAGACATATCTTCAGCAACAGTTAACTTTTCTGGCCTTAAATATTGGGAAATTGCAGCTAAATATGCGGCAACTTACTGGGTATTGTTCGTAGCCCCTTGTCGAACACATTCTACCTAATAAAAGGCGAGAAACAAGAGCGCTTTAAAAGCTCGGTCAACTTTCTTCTTCCTCATTTTCTTCCCCTGCGGCTTGTTGATGTGCAGTTCCACTTAAGGAAAAAATAGAAAACCCTCCAACGGCGCAACTGCACACTGAATGCCAATACAGGACGTGGCCACAGCCCGACACCTCGACCTAACATTGACATGACTCCGCAACTAGTCTGCCCTGCTCCCCTTGGCCGACGCCTAGACGGCGTGGCCAAGCGCGCCATCAAAAAGACAACAACAAGGCCGTGAAGCCATTGACCAGTAATTGAAACCCGCCATCACACCCGGAACTGGAACATGACTACTTCTGATGTACAGCTTTCCATCGACGGCCGCGACGTACTCGTGCTAATAGAGGCCGGAGCTGACTATTCTTAGATGAGCGGATCATTCGCGTGAAATCCCACAGGTATCACGATTTGTGACGGCCCTTACATACGCAAACCAAGCCAGGAGACCATGTCGCCACGTGTTGATCAACCCACTGACCACAATACACGGTACCACGTACCCTGGTGCCTTTGTAGGACAGGCCTACTGCTGACGCGACGTAATTTTTGTCATTGTCTTTTTTACCGAAAACAGTGCTATTATCAATTTGCAGGCCAACTCGATCAGTTTATCCGCGGACTGTGGCGTGACGCCGACCCTAGCACTGAACAACATACTTGGTTAGTGATTGCCGATGACCACGTCACCCTGCCTCTAGGTTCAGACATAATTATCGCTGTCTACACTAAAAGGTGGTACACCTGACAGCGAAGCTATCATGTAAAGTGACGAGGGCTTGCATCCGGAGCGTGGTGTCTCCGTCAACAGAGGTATTTTCACCTTGAAGCAAAAAAAACCCTACGGTACGATCACAAAATTCATGGAGGAATATTAACACAAAAACAAGTGTGCTCCTATTGCATTTATTGAAGGCGCTCAGGAAGAAGGTTACGTAATCGCCGTCGCAAACCTTCAGTGCGTGTTTGATACCGTATTCAAGTCAGCTCACCTCTTCTACGTCCACCGGGGGCTATTGCAAGAAAAACAGACAGAGCTGAACGCTTAGCTACCCCACCACAGCCAATGTTTTTCGTCAGGCTACAAAGCTATGGCAAAGCAGCCTTGGGCGGTCATCGTCAAGACCTTAACAATCCACTTATTTGCGAGCTCTTCCTTCAACGCCACCCAGATACATGGTATTGGTACTAGCGACAGCCGCTCTCATGCCACTTGACCAAGTCGCAAAACTGGCTGACCACATAGCGGAGTATTCCAGGTTCCCAAGCACCGCCACAGCCGCCGCTACGCTATTCACCGCAAGGGGCGAATCCAGGCTTGGTCGACGTGAGACACATTGAAAAACTGAGCCATCAGCTGTCATTCATCGCACCCCTCTTGCAGCGACACCAACGTGCATCCAGCGGCCGACGATACTGACCATTCCGTACCGTTCTCAACATCGCTCCTCTGTAAAACGTGATCATCCTCGCGCTTCAGGAGTCTGGTTATATCATGGTGCCTTCGGTGGTGCAGGACGCAAGTTCACCCAGCCTTGCTCATGGACGGAAAACTTGGAGACGGGCACTGACGGCAGCAAGTGAACCCAGTGACGCAGACAGCCTCCTCTTCTGCGTGAAACACAAAGTTGCCGGCAACCCGATCTTGGCGGATGATTCCGGCGGATGATCCCGGGAAATTCCGGGATTCTGGGACTAGACGGATGATTCCGGGAAATGACCTCCTTGTAATCGCCGTCATTACTCGCCGATTAACACCTACTGCCCACAGTCGCTCAGAGTCAAGTTCTGCCCACTTCGCTCCCTCCGGTGGCTTTTCACAATTGCCATGATAAAGCAGCCCATTCTTGATGCTGATTTCGTGGCTGTCTACAACCTTGCCGTGGGCGTGCGCTCTCAATGCCTCGTGGACCTGATGACAAGGCTCTCGGTACAATGTGTTCTCTCCTCTCCCACGAACACCGGACATCGAGCTTTTGCGCCACCATCCCTGCATGAAAAGATACTTGCAGATTTTCTTCCGAACACAAGACCTCACGACAGACAGTCCCAGGTAAAGCACACCATATCCCAGCACAACCTCACGAAGTGACTCGCAGGCTTGGCTCAATTGCGACGGCTGGCCGGATCGCGTTTAGGGGGTAACAGACCACCACGCGCTGTTTTGGCTCGCAAGTTTGAAACACCCTTTTGGCAGTCTCGAGTGACGGAGACTGTGACTTCATCACAGGATCAACGAAGTGATCATAGATTGCAAATTCGGCAGGAAACATTCGGTTGCTGACTGCAGGTCACGCCTCCTTTTCGACCTGCCGCTTCAGGACTCCGGCGAAGGTGCCCCGTTCCTCACTATTGTCCCGTAAAGCGATCTTGCTGACCAGCAGCGAGCCCACCCCGAGTAGCGCATCATGATCGACTACCCCGAAGGACGCACTTCGCCGTGCCAAACACCATCAAGCTTAACTGCACCACTTTCTGCAGTTTCGCTTATAGTTTCGCTTATAGTTTAAACCTTCGACTGCACAACGAGACCGAAGTATCATCTCATTATGCGCACCTTCCTCCATGACGAAATGTTGGAATCCCGCCAGGACAAACCAGCACCGGGAACCTAAGTAAGGCACGCATATTTGAAACAATCAAGACGAGATACTACTGGTCCGCCTTACATCTGGCGTTACCCACCACGTTTGGAACCACAGCGATTGCTAGCGCCAGAAAACACCACCGACGAGGCCCGCCAGACTACTGCAGCCCATCGACATGCCATGGCGGTTTTTCAAACAGATCGCAATGGACCTTTTTTTCTCGTTACTGACGTCACGAGCATCAAAAAAGTGAATTGTCGTAGCAACATACTGAATGACGGGCTACGCAGGGACCGTCGCTCTTTGCATGTGGACGGATGAAGAATTCGCCAAAATTTTCATTCAACAAAATATTTTGACATGAATCCTCTTAAATCCTAATCCCTAACCGCGGAATAGCATTCACTGCAGAGCGTATGCAATGCGTCCTGTGCTTGAGCAACACAGATAACCTAAAGACGATGGGGTACTGTCACGTTGCGGTATGGCGCGAAAGGAGTAAGGCAGTTTTAGGCGGACAACAAACACGTTGGTTTATTGCGAAGCTGTATTTAAAAATGCGAAGGGAAACGGTAAACAGATTAGATGTTCACACAGCATGCGCTGATACGTTCAGACATCCCACTTGTCGTGATCGGTCAAATTTTAACTGCCCCAAACGTCTTTCTATTTTTGGAGGAATATTACAATTTAGCATGATGACGCAACACTCGAACAAAATGGTTGCCGCAGGTTAGGCGCTCCGGGGGTCTTCTTTTACGCGTGGAACTCCTCAACCATTGGATGGAGGTAGTCGTACTGGGGACAGGTTGTTGACCTAGGACATCAGCCTTACCGCCTGACTCTTCGTGTGACGAGCTATCTTCAGAGCTGTTGTGGGATTCTTCGGTATCAACCAGATGTTCGCAGTAATGTCTCACAACCTTGCCACTTTCGGTTGTAACCACGTACGCCGTCCCCGAATCCTTTTGACGATTGTTGCCTTTATAACCATGGTGTCCCCTTGAACACAAACTACCGATCTTTGATGCAATGGTGGATGGTGTTTTCACACCGCCAAAATCGGCGGATGCTTGTTTACTAACTGGCATGCTGTTTTGTGGGAATCTGGTGTTTCAGCACGCAGTCATCGCCCTTCGCGAAGCTGGCATTGGGAGTGGCCACCTACGCAACGACTAGCTTTTGTAATCGAGCAAACCGAATAAAAATCATTCTTGCCTACCGGCGTTTTTTAAGTATTGTTTTAACAACGTGCTCACTTTTTTCTGCCAACCCACTTGAGCGGCCCAATCTAAAGCTGGAAAACGTGTGCTTGAAGTCATAATTTGTTGCGCAGTTCGCAAATTTTCGGCTTGTGAACCCAGGCCCTTCATCTGTACATAATTGGATGCAAATGCCGTACTAGGAAACATCGCGATTAATTTCGCAACGGCAGGGCAGAGGATGTGTGCCGCAGCAACTCTACTTTCGGGTATTTGGCTACGCGTCGTATGTGCATAGCTAGAAGCTGCTGGCGTGTTCAGACATGTCTACACCGACACTCTACCACGCGTGCTCGAGAACAGCTCACCTCATGACGAGATCATTTTGATGTTTATAGGCATACTTTCTGTAAACTGCCGACTTGTTCACAAAAGCATCAATGTCTGGGTTCATTATTGGCCAAACGACGACCAGCCTAGTTTGTGATTTGCACTTGATAAGCTTCATCTGCTCGTCATTATTATTTGCAGTGTCTCTGGCTGCATAGTGTTTATTATGACGACCGTCCAAACCTTCCAACCGTTGAACACCACTCCGTTAACATAAGTCTATTCATCTAAGAAGTGCTTAAGCGGTCCTTCTATCGGCCGGTTATTCCTTAGGGCTTCGATCAAAAACTTTATCTAACTATCAGGGCTCGTTTCCTGCGTCAACTGCGCTCGATTGGTCACGCTGACAAGCGATGCAACGATTCTGATGGCACAAAATTCCACGTCTTCGTTGTCTTCGTTATTGTAAGGTCGGCTGACTGGAGCCCGTGCCAGCGTATCTGGCAGCACCAGCTGTTTCCCTAGGACAAACTGAAGTTCGAAATCTAATTTAAACAGCCGAAGGAAACCCTGCAGCCGTGGCGGCATTTCGCTAACTGGTTTTTTGGATATTGCTATCAATGGGTGGTGATTGCTTTGCACGATAATCTTGCGCCCTTACGCGAAATGACAAAACTTTTTGCAACCAAATGCTAAGGCCATCGCTTCATTTTCAAATTGAGAGTACCTTTCTGGTTATCCATCAGTACTTGCGAGGCATAGGCAACCGGTTCCTGTGTTCACATGTACAGCTGCAGAAGAGCCGACGCTATGCCGTTTTGGAAAGTGTTCGATTCGATCTTAGTCTCGTTTCTGGGATGAAAAATGGCTAGCTCAGGCTGCCTGCTTACGCACTGGCGCAGATCCCCCCTAGCTCTTGCATATTTCGCACTCCTCTGGAACGATGTATCCTTCTTGATCATCTTCTGCATCAGTAGTGTTTTCTCAGCCAGCTATGGCAAAAAGTTTCCGAACCACGCGCAACATTCTTTGTACCCCTAGTATGGCTCTGGGTGATGGAATATCAAGTACAGAGATCACAGCAGCAGAGGTGGCTGTATTTCCTTGTCCTAGACTGGATCGCCTAAAAATGCAATTTCCGTCTATTCTATTTCGCACTTCGCCGCATTGAACATAAGTCTCGCATCTCTTGCTTTTCTCAGGACGGCCCTGAGCCTCTCATCATCCTCTGCTCTTGTGGGTGCTTGTATAAGAATATCATCTACATTTCACATACCCCAGGTATCGCGTCGGAAATCAGGCCTATGATCTTCTGAAAGACATCCGACGCAGAAGCGATAGCCTACGGTAGAGTCAAAAGCAGTAACCCCTGAAAGATGTTATAAATGTGCATACTATGGCAGATTCGTCATCGAGTGTTATTTGGTTAAAACCGGATAATTATCGAAGCGCGAAAATAATCTCGCTCCCGTGATTTTAATTGGATGTCTTGTCGTCGCGTCATCTCGTAGTGTTCACGCTTTAAGCACTCGTTTATTTTCGCGGTGTACATGCCTATTCTCAGCTCGGTATTCTTTTTCCTTTTAATCACCAAAGGACTCACCCAAGCTGTTGGCTCCTCTGTACGGGCGATGATGCCTGCCTTCGTGACTCGGTCGAGTTCCCGTGGGAGTGAATGTCCCAAGGAAATACGTAATCACTCCCCGTTTTAAAGACAGGTTAGGCTATTATCTTGTATGGAATCGATGCACCTCTTGCCAGCAAAACTCGAGGGAACCCCTTCAGCACCTAACCGGCAGCGGTTGAAGTTAAGGCGTTGAGCGAACGTTTGAAGAACCCCAATGTCTCCCCGGCGTGACATTCTACATTGGGCCGGCGTCCATTTCCTACAACAAAAAAAGTCTAATTCTGACTTGTCACCTATGGAAACTGTGGTTGCTCTAAGTCCGAATCATTAATAATGCCCCGGTCGTAGAAACGCAGTAGGGAGCTTCTAGCTCTCAGTCTCATGCTTGGTTGGAAGCGCTGATACATACAGTACAGGAGAAGATTCGCGACACCGTCCATGTCCAACTTTGAGCTCACGTACTTTGTTCGCCACTTGTGCTTTGACCACCCAGTCACGTTCGTGTATAGCCCTCTGACAGAGACATCGAGGATATCAAAAATCTTCATCACTGCCTCTCATTTCGGCGTTGAGTGGTGATCTTGCAACGAATCGCAAAATGATTTCTATAGCCACATCGCAGACAGGTGAGTCCAACTACTGGTATCTTCGTGCTGCGTGCTTTCCCCTCGACTACCACACATGAACCATGCGGATGCCTCGAAGTATATTGATGTCGCGGCGTACTCGTGATTTTCTTTCGTTTCTTCGTCGTTGTGAGTAAGGCGAGGTTTGGGAATCGATTTCGTTTTAATGGCGCCGACTTGGCGTTCCAATTCCAAAAGGTAAATTTGGGTAGTCGATAGCTCAGCTGCCTAGCGCACATATTCCACTTTCACCAAAGTCAGGGTGTTGTCGCGTAGAAGTTTTTCCCGATTTTTTCCGCTGTTTCTTCCGAAAATAATTTGGTTGCCTATCATCGATTACATCAATGTGCAGACATTGCATTAATTTACAGCTGCGCGTAAATCCCTTATAAATTGTTCCCATGGCTTACCTGGTGCCTGCACTCGTTGATCAAACCGGTAGGAATTGTGCCGCTCGTTCAGCTGCGAGCGCAGTACACGGCTGATTTTTTCATGATGGTTACATAATTCTGGCGGTGTTCGCCTGCGTTGAAGAAATTCTATACTTTTAAACCCTAGTCACCGGCCATGCTGAGTAGCGGAGTGGTATTCGTGAGTGCTTAGGGCGGCTTCCATTGCCACGCAGATGCCAGTGGAAACAGTTAGAAGTTCTGTTTGAAGAGGAGCCAGTTTTTTCGCTGTCGCCAGCCAGCTGCAAGTGCTCTGGAGGCTTCAGCAATTCCATGCCGTTTCTTCTGATGCGTTGGCTGCTTGTATCACGTGAGCACTTCTGACACCATATATCGCTGCAGAGTTCCAAGACATGCGCGAGCCAGCTTCAAGTGGAAAAGGAACAAGTTCGTTTATTCTAAAGCATTATTTAAAGATGTGACGCAAAAGGGTTAGCAGACGAGATGTTCGCAGAGCGTGCGCGATGATAAGTTCAGATATCGCTCATGCCGTGATCCGTCAAGATTAGACCACCGATGCACCGTACCACGCACAGCCGAACGGACTAACCGAACACGTGAACAAGACGTTTTTGGATATGCTATTTATGTACGTCAGCGTTGAACATAAGACGTGTGATAAATACTCACGCATCGTATGTTTGCGTACAACGCAGCAGTCCAGAAAACTATGCAGATTACACCATTCGAGCTTGTTTACAGAAGCCTGATGACTACGGTGCTTCACGCCATAATCCCGCAAGGACGAGTCGACGACCTCAACACCGACGTCGAAGCATACCTTCAGCATGCTGAGCAGGACTTTCAGGTTGCTTAAGTTCGTACAAAGGACCAGCCGCCAGCGGTAGCTGGACGCTACAACCTCCCATGTCGAGACGACGAGTACCACCACGGAATCTTTTCTCTGTTTGGACTGCCGTCTGAACACGCCGAATCAGTGAGAACCTTCTCTGACGAGTATTTCGGACACTACCGCCATCTACGAAGCTTTGGCAAACTTACCTACGAGATGATCGGCGACGGTGATTTGCGCGCTTCATGATGGCACACGCGGCCCGAAGTCGTTCACGTGGTTCGCCTCAAACTTTACTGCGCGAGATCACGAACTGATTTTTTTTTACTTCAAAGCAGTATACGTCTAAACCCCCCCGTTTTCATTCCAGTGTCATCTATTAGCTTGGCGCCGCTCCAGGGCCCCTCCTCGCCACCGCTCATGCCTCTTTTGCAAATATTTTCCCCCTCGCCTCCACCGATGGCCCTCTGCAAAGTTTCGCAGGCGGCAGCTATCGGCGGTAGTGCTGTTATGAGATGATTGCGAGAAATATGCGGAAGTACGGATGGGCGCCAAAGAAATGCACTGACGATTACTTACTACACTCCCTAATATAAAATTAGTGCGCAGTGTGAGCTGCAGTCTTCTCGCTGACGGCACATTTGTGCTGCGTCGAAGGTAGTGTTCGCGTGATGAGCGAACGCACAGCGGCATGCGCTACTCTGCTGCTACCTCGCAGGGCGCCGTCGCCGCAGGCTAGCATATTGCCAATCGTGTTTGAGCCTCCAGTGCAAACGTCTCGCGGTTCGGCTTAGCCCCGCACAAGAGAGCAGCGAGCATTTGTTGCAAATAGTGTTTGAACTTCGTGCGCAAACATCACGTGGTTGGGATTAGCGTAGAATGGAACAGCGTCTGGGGAAAATGTCAGGGGGAGGGCGCTCCTTGGTAGTGACGCATGAGATGTGTGAGGGAAAGGCAGTGGGAGAGATCACGCCGTAGAAGCTAGACGTTCCCCTCCATTTTCTTTCTTTCGTAACTGCTGCGTTCGCTTACTTGGTTATGCCGACATAAACAGACGCGGCTCTCACGAAGCTCAGGGAACGGCTGCCAAAGGGCTGCCCATAGAACGCCTGAAATACGCTGTCGCTGTTTCTTCTCAAATTTTACTTCGCCAAGTAGCTGCGAATTCCTCCCTGTAGAAAAGAAACTTCCGCAGTCGGAACCCCGGCATGAGAACATATTTTATTTTCAGCTGGGAAGGCCTTTTGAGCGACATATTCACCGTTGTCTTTCACGCCTATGTATGCGCCATTATCGGTTGCCGGTTTATGCGTGCACGGTTCGCGGTAGAAAAAGGGGCACGTGCAAGCACGGGCAGGTTTCATGCCACGAACGATGAAATGCTGGTTATGCTGGTGGGAAATTTAGATGTCGGAATTGCATGGCCCAATGCGGTTAGTCGGCTGCCCTTGTTGCGGATCGGACACCTGGTTGCGGGTGCGCCGCCAGGAAACGAAGCCGTGGGACCCCTGAACGAATGACCCTTTTAATGGCGATGACTTGGTTACAATGATGATGATGCTCGTGCCCTTGAGCCAGGAGCCACATCTTCTTCCTCTACGATTTCCAACATTCTCCCGGCCACAAAACAGATATGGAAAACATATTAAGCTCTGGCAAATGTCTCCTGGTGAAAACATAGCACCACAGTTCTAGGCAAAACCACGGCATACAGGGCAGTTCAGACTAGATGGTCTTTTCGGCCCTCTTGCTGATTGCTTCCGTTTTTCGGTCGTGGAACGTGGAGCTTCATCTTGTAATGAGTGGTTGAGCTTGACTGCTGGTTTCGTTGACCAGGACCGTCGACTTGTACGGTTGTCTCGCTCGAGCGATGCGCTGCCGTCTGACATCTGCCGAAGGCAACGAGAAGAGATGACCTCACGCCGATGTTTATCTTCAAGAGTACTTTTTTCTGGATCTTTGATAATCGTTCCCACTCGAAATTGCCCTTCAGTGTCTTTGTCGCGATCGTGCGCCGGAGAATTCTGTTCCAGACGTCCACCCAGTGTTTCGCTATGGGCTGTGTTCATGGTCTTCGTGATGCAGGCGTTGTGGATGTCCGCGTTAGTGTCCGCTTTTCGAAGCCCCTTCGTCTGAAGGATACCAAACATTAATTGATGGCGGCTAGATATCGACTTGGTGGCATGCATCTGCTCCGGGAAATTGAAGTTGGAGCCAGTGTGCTTCTGGTCTTTCTTCACTCAGCATGCATAGTGCGGGTCGCACATGGAAGTCGCATGTCTCCCCTTGCACATCCTGCACCATATTTTTCGCCGGCACTCCTTCGATCGATGGCCTACCATCGTGCATCTATAGCATCGCATAGCTTTTGCTAGCCACTTCTTCTTTTCAGGGATGCGCAGAGAAGCCTTGCATGCCTCGGTCACGTGCTTTGGCGATCTGCAAAAAAAGCACACGTTTCGTTTGAGCATCACATCTTGGTAGGCGTGTAGAACGGACGTTGACGTTGATTGCCCGTTACATTGGAAGGGTTCACTCGATTCGGTAGGAATCGCCACTGGAGCACATTGCTCTCTTGCCTCGAGTTCGATTTGCGTGTACCGCAAGAGTTGCTCCAGTTGCAGGCAAGCCGTTTCGTTTTCGTCCCCAGACGAAGGTGATGTCATGCCCGTTGATATCTTTTTGAGGCGGACGTGCCTGTGAAACGCCACGACGATCTCTTCCGGCAGAACCTCGAGCAAAATGTCGTACAGCATCGCGGCGAAGCTGCTCGGTGGAACGTCCAGAAAGTTGAGGCAGTAGACGTTCAGCTGGACGCAGTCGTAAAGTCTGCGCAGCTCCCTCTCCTCCGAGAGCGACGTCACGTGCTGCAGCTCGCGGAGGTTTCTAAAATGCCGCTGCTGCGCCACCTTCCAGGTAGTTTCGGAGGTAGTGAAACTTCTCGGTGGTGGTTAAAGCCTGGTTGGTGTGGACTGCGCCGTTGAATTGCTCCCAAAACGACGTCCACTGACACACGTCCCCATAAAAAGGCTTGAGGGTAAGCCTTGGGAGACGAGGTTCAGTGATCTGGGATAGAACCGTCGTTGGGGCATGGGGCGCGTTAATCGCAGCCGAGGGGGCAGGTTGCGCCGTGCTGCTGACGCTGAGTTCCTCGAGCCGGTACGTAAGCCGAGTCAGAGCCTCGAGCGTCTTGTCGTTGTAATGGGCCTCCGACTCGTACTCCCTTTCCAGCTCCACGACAGGAACCGCGTCCTCGACCTGGGCGTCGATCTTGCTTAGCTCTTCGCGGCTAGCCATGAGCTTGTCCAGCACTTTTCGGAGCGCTAGGCGGTCCGAGCAGCCGCTCTCGATGAGCGCTGTCGCCTCGGTCGAAATTTTTGTCGCTTGGGCTCGCCTTGCAGCGCGTTTCGCCTTCAGCCGGTCCATCGTTAAAGGAGCCATGAAGACAAAATACAAGTTGGGTTTATTAGAAATACTGCTTAGTCCCGATAACAATGATACCAATCTCATCGCAATCTTCGAACAAATAACGGAGATATTAAAGAAAACGAGTGAAGCAGTCGCGACCCCCTAGCCAATTTCCCGCAACTTTTCTATGACGTCACGGAACCTTGTTTGTGCGATTGGCGGCCGCCTAACTGACCTGTCGCGACGACACATGACTGGACGTCTGTAATGGGGCCTCTAGTTCCATTTGACCGCATCACTCGAATGCTAACGTGCGGTTAACGCACTGAAAATTGTGTTTTATTTTTGGCCCGTATGACGTCATTCTTGCTCATAACACGTCACTGTGGCGCAAAATTTGAAAGTTCTTAAATACTTCTTGCTTTTTTTTTCGTTAAAAAACATCTTTTGTTGCTGTAATTTAGCTGAGTGAGATACTCAATCTTAGTTCTTTAAAATAAACAAAGTTGTATTTTCTGTTCATGGCTCCTTTAAGCGAAAAAGTCCGTCTTACTCGCTTGGTAGGCAGCCCGGTCCGCGCGTTGTCTCCCTGGGTGCGGTTTCGAGAAGGACGAAGCTTGCTTGGGCGACCGTTTCTAGAAGAAACTCGTCGTCGCCGTCGCTCGCTGTCCACGTCGGTGGGAGCCGCTCGTTTTCCCGGGTTTCGGCACCAAATGTTGCGGATCGGACACCTCGTTGCGGGTGCGCCGCCAGGAAACGAAGCCGTGGGACCCCTGAACGAATGACCCTTTTAATGGCGATGACTTGGTTACAATGATAATGATGCTCGTGCCCTTGAGCCAGGAGCCACATCTTCTTCCTCTACGATTTCCAACAGCCCTCCCTAATTGAGTGGTTCGGGTGCGAGTTGATGTGTTTTACAGACATCTTACACAAACAGTAACATGTATACGAGCGGAAGGAAGATGGGCAGCCATATTTCTGTGGGCGAGGATAGAGCTCAAGGCCTTCCAGTTCTTAAATAGTTATGGAATGGATCCAGGCCTTTAGTCGGGAAGAAGAAGAGCAAGAATTGAAGCGTTGGCCTGAACACAAAGAAGAATGGGCCAAAGAACAACCGAAAGCTGCTGGCATTGCCGTTACCCCCTCATATTCAGCTCGGCAAGTAGCGGCGAATTTATCCCGGATGAACCGCAATTTGTCCGCTCGGAACGCCGGTGTGAGGCAAAATCAGAGGGCTTTCTGGGGATATTTTCGACCGCGTCTGTCACTTAACCCGAGAACATGACCGCTTGCCGGTTTGTGCGCTGGCAGGTTTTGTAGTACAGGATAGTAGAAGGGAGCAGAAGGCCGGGCACGCGCAGCTATAGGTTTTATGCCCGTACTCATGGATGGCCTGCCCGTTAAGCTTGTGCGAGGTTTAAACCAGGACGTTGAACGCCTAATAGGAGCTTTCCGGAGTAATAAGTGGTAGAGGGGATTGGGTTTGTGTGGTTGACTAAGTTCAGACTACCAACACAAATGACGTATCATGATCTACAGACGTAAAAAAACGGCGTGTCAGGCTGTTAGGTTGGCTTGGAAGGGAAATGACGCCAATCTTTAAAGTAATACGACAGCTGCGGCAACAGTCTCACCCCGGCCCTATACGAATAGAGATATGCTTATGACGCGGGAGGAACACAGGCAGCTCGATGTTATCTGCAATTACAAAGCCTGGATATTTCAGAGGTACATTCAGCTAATTGGTTATAAAATGTGATCCGCCGAAAATTACGATAAACATGTTTTGTTTCGTGCACTCCGTAGACTGCGTCTAGCTTTCCAGGTCGTCCTTCTTCACAGAGTGGAAGGGCACTAATTTTTCTGAATGTTTTTTTTTCGTTTTAGCATCGGGTCGCTGCACTATTAGAGGGGGTTAGTGGTACAGGAATAGAACCGCGGAACTACTTCGAGAATACTTGAGATCACAGTATACTGTACTCAAGTAACGCCTACACAACACACACTCTCACTAACATCAGAGATAACCCGTACGGCATAAACAAGAAAAAATGGAACACGCACTTAGCTTGGGACAAATAAAACAGCCGGTCAAGACCGCGCGACAAATCAAAACACCTAAGTGCACAAAGGTAAAGCTTGTTTAATACAATGCAATATAAATAAAACAAATAGTTTTTAAAAAGTCGTAGCAAAATATTAATGAAAACCGGAAACGGCTGGTGTAAACAGGGGAAGGGAAATGGAAAGGCTAGTAAACGCACTGCGGTAATATTGCAGTTCTTGGCTTAACTAAATCCTTGCTGTCGCTTATGACGGTTCAGTTCTTCTCATCTTCACGCTTGAAATGAGTCCATTATAATTGGTCGTCAGGCAAAGTAGTTCATTGTAGCTACGACCGTGTGGTCTCGGCTTAGATAACTCGTGCCAGACTGCTCCTTAGAGAATAAAGTGCTCTTTGGTGGAATAATTTTTTTCATGTCTTGGAGGATCAGGGTGCAGTTTTCGTGTCGTTAATGCTCGGTGTTTGGCAAAAGTACATGACCACACGAGATAAGTGCGGTTTTCTCAGGTACTTGTGTGGCAGTATGATCGTCTTGGGGGTATATGGGGAGTTTACCATTTACGATGCATTTCAGGTGTGTAGGCTGCGCCGGTGAGATATTTTTTGACAAATATTTTGCTGGAGCCTTGAAGTGGTTGTAAAGCACTGAAATATCCTGCTGGAGTTTTGTTTTTAAGCCAGTCTTTTTGGTCATTCTTATACCGGTGGAGTAGCATAGCTGCTGGGAGTATAGGCGAGCATGTCGGCTCTCTGTCAATCGCCAGCAGAGGTTGGAAATGTGGACTCTTTGGTGCCACCTAATGGGCCGCCTGGTCGCCCGAGGAAGAGGGTTCATGGCCTGTTACACAGTCATTGCGAACTTCTGCTTTGATCCGTTAAAAATTCGCGCTTGTGTAATATTTTATGTAGGGATTTATGGCCTTTTAAAATCCTATTGTTTTCCATGCTTCCTACGAGTCTGTGAGGGTATAAATAGATGGCGCATGAGCATATTCTGTAGAAGGATCAACATTTGGGCGAGTTGGTACTGGTTATGTATCATCTTGACAAAACAGCGTAAAAAACGGGGACACTAGGAGAGAAAGACGACAAGACGACGCTGTACTCACAACTATGGGGACATTGTATGTATATGCTTGGGGACACAGTATATATATGCGTGTTGCAGTTTATTTAAAAAATAGTTGTGAGTACAGCGTCGTCCTGTCGTCTTTCTCTCCTAGTGTCCCCGTTTTTTACGCTGTTTCGTCAAGATGAAGCATATTCTGTATCATACACAAGGTGTGTCATGGCTTGGTTGATGACAAGCGGTTGTGCATCAAGGCTCGTGGCATGGTTTTTGGAAATGGTGTGATACTTCGAGAGGGACAAATGCCTGGGCGTGTCCAAGGAAGTCTGATGGTATTTAAGCTTACGCTGGTCCCTTTGTCGATGTCAACCTCGTTTTCGAGTTTTGTCATCTGAAGTCGTCGGATGCGTTGTTGGCGTTGCACGGGATTGTTCCACCTAATCGGCTTGCTGTGCGTAGTGGGTTCGATTTCTGGGTGACTCCATGGATCAATTGGGGTTAAGAAAGTGCCGGGTGTTGTTGGGCTGAGCGCATCCCATGCAGTGAGCGGATGTAATTGGTGTGTTAAAGGACGTTTTAATGGAGCCGGCGCCTTGGCTTCGTTGTTGATGTCCTCAAGGAGACGAAGAGGAACTGCCTCTTCGAGGTACTGGTTCGGTTGTGCTCAAGCCAACCACTGATGGTTTGAAGGATTGCCGTGTGCAACACTTGGAGGGCTCTTGTGTGGCTTTGGTTGAGTTCATAGGCGAGAGCACCGTAGGCGGGAGCGCTTACTGTGACAGCTCTTGCCATTGTCAGGGTGGCCTTTGGGGCTGCTCCTCTGTACTTGTTCGAAAGTGTTCAGATGGTTTGGAGCAGACTTTACCACGTTTGCTTCAACCTCTGGAGCCATATTCTAGCGCTGTTCTTTGTTCTGAATGGTAGGCCAAAAAGGGTAATGGGTTCTATTGGGGCTTGTAATACATAATTTGCTATAATAAATTGTATGACATCGGATTGAGTGGGTGGTTTGCAGCCGTATACCGCCAAGAGCTGAGACTTTTCAGAAGCGAGCTGGACTTTCAGGTAGGTAACAGTCAGTTCGACGCCGTGGCCCGCGGCTTGCAGTACGACTGTTTTGTCCTCAAGAGAGTCGAAGTCGGCTGCTTCAGTCCAAACTTTCACGTCATCCTCACAAATGGTAAAGCGGGCAGCCGTGCGGGTTCTATTAATTGTCGTGCCACCCTAATCATGGCTACAAATAATAGAACCGGGCCTAAAGTCGAACCTTGAGGTTCCCCGCGATCTACGTATAGGTAGTTGGACCCCAACCAGGGTGTGGCCCATGGAATCTTATATGTCCTCCTTGTAAGAAAACTCGTATCCAATTTTGAGCTCCTACACTCGGATACGCCTTTGCAAGTTCCTAAAAAATGACTATTTGGCTGACGTTGTCCAAGACGTTGCGTAGGCCGACGGCCATGACAATGTTTGGGTTTCGTCTTGCATAGTAGGTTAGGTTGATGACACTGCGCAGTAGTCACACACTGTCTTGTGTGCTTACATTGGGACGAAAGCCTGTTTGGGAGGGGTGCAAGTATACTTCACATACTCCAAATAGAGTGGGAGCCGATTGTTCATTAGTCTCTCAATTTATTTGCATATTGCAGGGGTTAATAAAATGGGGCCTAGGTTATTTGTGATCCTCTGAGTTGAAGTTGGCTTAATCGGTTTACGTATATGGAATATCAAGGTCAGCATGAGATGGTCAGGAGCAACTATTGTTTCTAGAGGTCATTGATGTTGGCGATCAGGTGAAACAGGGCTTCAGATGTCAAATTTTTAAGGTGTTTCTATATTACGCCATCATGGCCGGGTGTGGAGTTCTGGCGCCCTTGCCCAATGGCTGTTCGTAGTTGAATCATGGTAACAGGTTCGTGAAGATTCGGGTCTGATTGGAAAATTTGGATGTCAGTAGGAGCTTCAGGGGGTAATGCGAAGGCATGTGGAAAAAGGGGGTTATGAGACGCTGTTCCACTTACCTCGGATTTTCAGTTAGAGCAAGGGTAGAAAATAGGGGAATTATTGTCTTTTCTTTTGTGGTGAGGTTAAAGATTTCGTTAAAGATTCCATACTGCCGGAATGCCTCTCCAATGACCGAGATTAGCAGATAGGGCGGTCCCAATGGTATGACTTGACTGTTTTTGGTAATCGGTAATTCAGCGATATTGCCTTCGGATTCTCTGCGGGTCTTTGTGTAACTTGGCGCTGGCACTGTAAACATGAGTGAGCTAGCGAACTCGCTCCCAGAGGCTTGCCACAGTTTGTCAAAATGGGTATTTGAACAGCGTAATCTATTTCTTCCTGTGCATGTGTTGCTACAGAGAGAAGCAGAGAACAAAAGTCAGTAAGCGAAACTGGCGGAGATAACCCGATAATGCTTTCTCAGAAAACATTCCAGACTTGCCACTTGACTGTTTTCTGCTGGCGTCGTTTCTTGCAGCGTAGGTGAATTAAAATTGGTTGGTGATCGCTGCCTCATGTCGTGGAGTAAGTCAGCCATTTTGTGGTGACTCGAGGGGTGGCCCAAGTAAGGTCCGGGGATGTATCTTGTTGTGCAGCGTGAAGGCCGAAAACAAGTGGGGATGTCAACATCTGTGATAAGCAGCAGATTGGATGCGTCGGAGTCGCCCTCAAGCGCTTTCCCTCGCGGGTGAATTTGTGATAAAGAAGAAGAAAACTATTTTTCACTAGAGGTTGTTACAATTAAAGCTGAAGGGGCAGGAGCTAAAGCCATTGAGTGCCTGACGAGGGCTCCTCAGCCTCTGGAGTTCGCAACAGAGGAGTTCACAGCTTAGGACACATTCAAATCAAATTTGTGTGCTTAGAAAGAAGATCCATCAATACAGAGAGAAAACAAATATGTAAATTGGGAAAAATACAAAAATTGTCCATTTCCAATAATTAGGATCCCAAGTTACAGAATACACATAAATTTTTTTTCGGCAATACCTGTTTCCAGCAGATACAATAGAACACGGCACATTTCTTGACTGACCGTTTGTCATGTGTATGAAAAAATCACGTCTTCACACAATACAGTTAAAATTCATTAGAATGAGACAAGCCTAGCGATTGTCATATCTCACCTTCTTTTCTATAAACATCACCTTGGTTTCAGTCCTAAATACGGTTACACTAGTGTTAAAGTTTAAATTATCCGCCAGGGTATTCCAGACATGTGGTACTTGTTAAGTGGCCGATTTTTTGCTGTAATTAGTCATAGTTTTAGGTGTGCGTCTTATTAGACGCCGTAAACAGTAATGACGGTTCTCTGCGCCACCATCTACATTACACTTGTTTTTGTGTACCATCTAGAGAAGTCTAAAGTAATGCAGCTGGCCAGCTCTAAGTATTGAGTGTTTTGAAAACAAAGGTGGAGTTGGCAGGTATTGGAATTTCTCTTGAAATTTTTTGAAACACCGTAATATCTTATTTGCAAAACAAGAAGCTTATTGTAAATATTTTGTGAGGTTCCCCACACCAAGATTCCGTACGTTAGTTTCAAATAGAATAGAGAACAATACATGCTTCTATCTAGGCATAGTGGTAGTAAGTGTGATATTTTATAAAGGCAACGAACTGTTCGTGCAAAAGTCGCCACTAAATAATTTACGTGTACTGACAAGTTTAACCGTTCTTGGAACCAAACACCAAGCAAGTTTTGCTCGCGCAACCGTGAAATACCAATACCTTCGTATTTAGGATTGATATCTTGGTTTCAGGGCTTATTGATTGGGCGAAAAATTATATAGGTTGTCTTAATGACATTTTTTCGCAGCTTGTTTTGTTGTAACCAGTTTGAAAGATGCACCAGATATTCGTTTACAATAGAGTCCAGAAAGTTTAAGCTATTTGATGAGAAAAAAATATTCGTGTCATCTGCATGTATAATAATACCAGAATAACCTCATATTTTAACATTATCGTTTATGTACAGAAGAAATATTAACGGGCCAAGTAAGGTTCCTTGTTGGACACCTTGTTTAAAATTGATTTCGGAAGATAATATGCCATTGATGTCAACTATTTGATATCGATCATGCAAGTAGTTTTTCAGAATTTGTAATGCGATCCCACGAATTCCACAGCTTGGTAATTTTTTTAACAGCAAATCAAAATACCTTAAATCAAATGCATTTTGAATACCTAAAAAAACCGAGTGTGCATTTTCTGTATTCCATATTCCAGGTTATCTCTTCCTTGATATATCCCAGAGCTTCCTGTATTGACCTATCCTTTTGGAAGCCGTATTGGTTGCTTCCTATTATTCGGTGGTCGTCGGAAAAAGAAGTGAGTCGCTCATGGATTACGCCTCCGAATATTTTAGATAGAGTTGGAAGCACCGACATAGGGCGATAGTTGGACAGGTCGCTACGTTCAACACGCTTGATTATAGCAGTGCCTTTGGCCAGTTTTAACTGTCTGGGAAAGATGCCTGTGGTCAAAGTGAGGTTAATTATGAAGGATAAAACTTCGCACGTCAATGGGGATATCAGTTTGAAATCTGCGAGCATTTTTCATCTATGACTGATGCAACATTTGTTTTAAGCTTGCGGATTAAGTTTCCAACCTCAACTGCGTCTTTTGGTCGCACAAAGATAGACCGAGGCGCATCGGGGCCATCTGTGAACGCGTTGTCTGCGCTAATGCTTGGTCTTTTGTGCGCGAGCCCGAATTTATAAAGTGGGCGTTGAAACCACCGGCTAACCTCTTTCCTGCAAGAGCTTCATCGTTCACTCTATACTCTTCAATACAGCCACCACTTGTACTTTTGATTAACAGCGGCTCATGGTCTCATGATGTTGGTGTACGCAATCAAATCCTTCGCGGAAATCTTAAAATAGGCCAAGGGTATATTTTTTTGTTTTTAGTTATATCTATTATTTTGTCTTTAACAACTAACAGTTCTTGCTCTGTGGTCCTATGTTTTGTGAACCCATTTGTGAAGGAACAATCACAATAAATTTGTGCAGAAAATCGGCTAACCTAGAATTGATAATACCTTCAAATATTTTTGACAAAACAGGCAGAACGGAAATTGGTCGGTAATTCGACCGTTCATTTATATAGCCTATTTTTTGTACTTAAACGACTCGGGCCAATTTGAGCTTCTCAGGAAAAACACCAGCTGACAGCATTATATTTGCAATGTGTGACAAGACATCGCATATAACGGCGCAGACGTGCTTTAACAGAACCGCATCGTACCCCGCAGATACGCCATTTTTAAAGAAAGGACCAAAGTAGCTACTTCTTGTGGAGTTGTGGGCGCGAGTACTATAGAGTCGAGTAAGGAAGCGGTGAGGCTCCCAATTAGTATTTTCGATTCGTTTGTGAAAGTTGTTGAGCGCAAGATCATTGATATCTCTGATCATATGGGTAACAGTGTTTGTTATGTCATTTATTTTGAGACGTAGGAAGCAAAAAATCGGCAAATGGCCCCTAGCTAATATCAGAAGATATTACGCCAGACTCAGTGCGCGGAAGCTGTACATTGGAGATACAAACGTATAATAATGTGGCCGTGCTGCAAGTTATTCTAGTCGGTAAAGTGATATAACTAATACATGCATACGAGGAAAGGATACTCTGCAATTCCCTTGCATGAGCGGTGTCCGATAATAGGTCAATGTTTAGGTCACCCATTAAAATGAAGGGTAGCTTAGTGGAGTCGAGGAAAGGGAAAAGGCTTACCAAGAAATCGGGGAATTCTGATTTGTTACCCTGCGGGGGTCGGTACATACAAAAATGATTATATCTTGAGAGATATAGCTAAACATTCAACATTGAGTTTTGTGATTGTAACATCACCAATCACAGAATGTAAGTGACATTTTTAACATATACAGGAAGCCCACCCCCTCTTCCATGAGGCCGGAATAAAACATTGTAAACGTAGTTATCGAAAGAGCACACATCGCTATCAGTGCCAAATCATGTTTCTGAGAAAAGCATAACGTCTAACTGAACCGACAGTGACCCAAGTAATAAATAAACCTCGTCTCGCTTGTTTTTCATGCTACGAATATTATCATAGAAGGGTGAAAACAATTTTTTGTTGACACTCCTAAAGCTAGAATTAAAATGATCGGTTTTGTATCTAATACAGGCAGGCGGAAAACGCATGGTGAGAATTCAGGGGTGGCGAGCAGGCTGCAAACATCACATCCCTATTTCATCATCTAGGTTCCTCAAAGCGTCCGTATGTTTCTCTTTCCGCTCGAAAATCTTTCCTCCACTCGTCCAGACAAATTTCCATGCCCCTTCCTTTTGATTGATTGATTTACAAATAGAATGTAAATGTCTCTCTTTCCAGAGCGACTGCCCTGCCATCTTAAAAATTTAGTGAAGGATTAAAATTTTGTGCGTTATGGTGAGGCACATTATGATTTCATGTCCTTCATAGACGACCTTCCTCCTAACCCTTTCAATTGTACCTCGTGGGCTAATTTTTGTGGATACGGCAGCTCCACTCGTATCGCCAGGAATAAAACTTTCAAAGGGAGTCTACTGCCAACCGGATTGCTTCTAGGGTTACAGTATGTACGGGTAGGAAGCTGTTCCATACCAAAATTTTACCACAATAAGAGGGAGTGGTTACTATACCGTCTACGGTGACAGTATTTACGGTTTCCTCATTACCGCTGCTTCCCGTGACACTATGTACTTAGGTCAATTGATGGGTGACATCTCCCTCCCCTTAGCATTCTGGCTGCGTTTGTACGGGTGGGGGGCCGGGATCATGGACACCGAGTGGTGTTCATCACCGTGGCCAATTGTTGCGGTTGTGGGCACGGGTTTTTTGGGGTCACTGCCTGCACTAGGTGCTTTCGTGCACGGATCGAGATAACTGGAAAAACGCAGCTGGGGAGAGAGGGAAGGATGCCTTGGGCGAAAGCTGACATCATTTCTCATACCTCGGAAGAGGGCGGGTGGTGTTCTGTAGGCATTTCCCCATCCGTGGTGGTCGGTGCCTATGTATTGTGGGGGCACATTCAGGGGACCTGGTAGAACGGTTATATATCATTCTTTACGGTTTTCTGCGCCAGGTTCCCGCACCTCGTCGGTTCTCCTCTCAATAAGAAGGGGGTGCGTAAAGTGGTTGGATTAGATTATGTTGCAGACCCAGGGGATTTCCTTAGGTTTACATTTGCTTTTTTGTCTTGGTATGTCATCTCCTGGGAAAGCTAGCATCCTCTGTTAGCTAATGGTTTGCATGGCAACTTTTCATCTGATTTTATAAGCGGCGCTGAGATCTTGTACCAACAGTTGAATGATTTTCTCTTTTCGAGGAATCTCCTTGTGATTGTTATGTGTCTAGATGCGATGGTCCGGTAATTTCCGGAGATATCTCAGGCTTTATTATAGGGCGATTGGTTGTAGTTTCTATATTTTCATTGGAAAAGTTGTGTCTACTTAAGTTTCCCTCTTTATATAAAAAGAGGTGTGTAACAGGATTGTCCCGGCAAATTCATTTTTCTGGTATGTGGCGCAATAGAATCCAATTGATGTTAGTTCAACTGTCATCAGATACATCAAGCAGAAAGTTTTCTTTGGAGTTGTTTTCTTACCTCAGAAGTAAGAAGGGGTAGTATCGTTCCTGGTTCTGCAATGCTTTGTGCTGAGATTTCGATAGTCAATCCGCTTGAGGGACATGTTCCTTTGTACATGACTGGGGAGATTGGCCATTTTGTAGGGAATGCCTTTTTCTGTAATAGCGACTGTAAAACTGAACCATGCTAAAGGAATTGAACAGGGTGTTCAACAAGAGCTTCAGCTCTCGTGTTGTGCAAGTTTTTTGGTAAATTGAGGAGCCAGGAGTTGAGTGAACACTTTGTGTAGTTATGAATTGGTTTGTAGCACTTGCACGCAGTGGTGTTACAGGTGCGCGTTGGGATTGTATTGTTGAATATTTTCATATAAACATGCAAATGGCTTTTCAGATTTTTTTATAGCAGAGCGATCCTTTTTCTGGCATGAAGAAGTTGAAAAGGGTAGAAACTTGCAACACCCTAAATCTAGGTTTTTTATGACAAACCTGGGGATTTGGGTTGGGAGGTTTTGATGTCTGAGGAATAATTACCTTTCACATGTTCCAGGCGGCGGTCCCGGGTTGTTGGAGCTGTTGGCCGCAATGCTCACCGTTGATGAACAGTTTGCACTCTTCTGGTGTCGTGTCCAGAATGGCCGTCTGGAAAGGTGTTTCTTGTTGGCGGGTGCTTCTGCCGTTTTCTCAGCCTTCGAGTGTCACCACCACTTGAGAAGAGGAGATGCTTCACACTCTTCTCTAAGCGGTGGATAGCTGCAGAACTTGGAGTACCTCGCCCAAGCACTTACGTGTCCTTCGACGAGCAACATCTCTGTTTTTATCATTGAATGGCTGAATTAGACGGGGCACCCCTTTTCGGTGTAAGCTGGTGGGGGGCAGTCCAAGCTCCGAGGATGTGCACTATTCACGTAATTGGTAGATTGGTTGGCTTGACTTGAGATGACTCGACTTGGGGGCCATTGATATTAAAGTTACGGCTCCAGTTGTAGACGCAGAGGTAGATTGGACTTGCTGGCGTAATCTCAGCTTCGGAATGTAAAGTGTGCGCATTGAAGACTGTTGGGACGGACTCGTGTTTGGTGTTGGCAGGGGGACTCCGTGTTGTGGGGCGTGCTTGTGGGTAACCTGGACGAAGGTGTCCTGTTCCTAGTGCTGGAGATTGTCGGCGGTGGGCTGTGAGGGGTGTTGGGTGATTGCGGATGGTATCTTCTGGGTTTTGGGCACTTTTAATATTAGTGATCTTCTTGTTTTGTGGGGGACTGCGCACTTTGATCTGTGCGAGTTTTCGTTCAGTGATGAACATGTTTGATGGGATCGAACTGCAAGTGGAGAGATATATGGAGGTCTCTGATGTGATTTGTGAGAATAGTGGGGTAGGAGTTGCCTGACGTGTTAATAGCTTTTTTTTGTCCTATTGAACTTTCTTCGAAAAGGTTTTGGAGCCACAACTGTAGGTTCTTTTATTTGTGTAATCAGAATTCACCGGCCATAGCCTAACTTGTGCAGGGCTGTTCCGCTTTTATTTAGGTTGTTTTCGACTACCTAGACAGACGCAATGTCGCCGTGCCTAGGGTTTTCAAAATAAACACACAGCATTCAGCCAGAAAAACTCCGTCCTCATGAAGAAAACTTTCAGCCCCTGAATGAGAACAAATTATTTTTTTATAATCTCTGTATTCCTTCGTGGCGAAGATTTAGAGGCGTGCAACGACGACCGTCGTTCGAACACATCGGCACAGCATGTACAATTGCAAAAATTAAGGCGAAGTACTACTAGCCGGGCCTTACAACCTATGCGTCCCACTACGTTGGGAGTTGAAAAAACGCCATCAACGACACCCACCTTACTTCTGAAGCCGATTGCCGTTCCATTGATGCTCTTCCACCAGATTGAAATGGACCTTTGGGGCCCGTTCTCTACGTCACAATCAGAGAACAAGTCGATTGTCGTAGCGACAGACTACATGACGCACTATGGAGAGGTCACCGATCTTACGAGAAGGACTGCACAATTAGGCCGCCAAATTTTTTGATAAATAAAGTTGTGCTCTGACATGGAGCCCCTGAGGTCCTAATCACGGACCGCGGAACGGCTTCTTGTGGAGAGCTGATGCAACGAATCTTACGCTGTAGCAACACGGATCAACGAAAAACGAAGGCGTACCACCCTCAAACGAACGGACTTACGGAACGTCTGAAGAAGACGATTACCAGATATGCTGCCTATGTACATAAACGTTGAACATCAGACCAGTGATGAAGTGCTCCCGTATTTCACGTTTGCGTACAATGCTGCCATCCAAGAAATTACGCCGATTACACCGTTCAAGCTTCTCTAAAAAAAGGCCGACTCTGATGCACGTAAACGGCCGACTTCCTCACGTAGAAGACGACAACCTGAATGCTTACGTCCAAGTATACCTTCAGCGTAGAGGAGGCCCACAAGCTCGCTCTAGTTCATGCAACGGACCAGCAGCTGGCGGATGCCAGATGCTACAATCTCCGACATCGAGATCCCGAGTGCCACCCAAAGAATTGGGCGTGGGTTTTGAGACTCCCATCCTACGACGCGGACGCAGTGAGAAGCTTCTGCGATGGTGTTTCCGAACGAACCTGTTTTCTACGACGTGTTGGCCAACTCACCTACGAGGTGGTCCTAGACGGCGATTCTAGAACATCCCGACAACGCAAGTGTTCCGAAGTCGTTCACGTGGTTCGCCTAAAACCCTATACCGCAAGATGATATGCTCTTTTTTGTGGTGCTTGTTTGGACTGTCTTTTTATTTTAGCATCAGGTCGCGCACTCCTTCAGGGGGGCTGAGCAGTCATGCCGCGATGGGTGCATTGGGTTTGTATAAGTTTTGGTTTTGCCGCCCGGCCATGCCGGGCTGTGCTATCAGTTTTAATGGTGCGCCAAGTGAAGCCCCTGTTCCATTCTTTATTTTTATGCCCCCAGTGTTACCGCTTTAGAATGGGAGAATATTTTGAGCAAGCCACACCAGCCATGAATATTCTTCTTTTATCCACAGTGTTCTGGCTGTAAATCAATGGTTGAAGAAATGGGCGGTGAAAGATAAACACCCGAAACACCCGTCGAGCGAATGCTGCGCTATTAGGTGCGGAGTACGTTAAGCCCGCACAATGTCTGTCCGCGTCCGTGCGCATAGCATTTACAATCGCAAAAAATCACACAGGCACGGGCAGAATTCGAACCTGTGTCTGGTAGGCCAGACAGAGTTGGTGCCAGTCATATTACCCGTTGTGCTACTACCGTCAGTTCGTACCCGAGAGAAAAACGCGCTACTCTCTCGCCTGTAACCGTGCGGTGTATCTTTGGACGTTGTAATGTCCATCCGCGTCCATCCCTCCGCACACCACCATAAATCGAAAATCATGCGAACTTCCATTTGAGCCGTTGGTTGCAGTTTCATTAGGGAATTATCAAGGTGCAACTCATGGCTGAAGTCGAATAATGGTCGGGGCGGAAATCGGATGTAACTCGGGCTGAGACTTGAATGTCATTTTGAGTCCCCGTACTCTGCATCATCACCATTATGTACGAAGTGGAGATGCTGCAATTTTAGTTTCACCGACACTCGCCTGCGCACGTCCCTTTGTTGGCTGCTGCTTCAGCGCCTCTGTATTTGAGGTGTTAGGGGAGCACGAGTTGGCACTAATAAACGTGTTTTCCTTCAAGACAGCCGCGTCGTCTTTGGCTTCGTGGCAATATACTGTGAACAAAGAAGCGTTGACATTCTTTTGCGACGCCGAAAGGACATTAGTTGTTTCAGGGTAGACTTGATGTGTTCGTTCAGTTTGATGCAAACAATCACGAAAACTATGGGTCTATTGTTCATAGAAATCAGTTTGAATGTGTTGTTTCCTAGCAAAATTCTTCTGGCCGACCAACCAGGTGGTAATTATCTCCTATGCAGCGACGCAATTAATATTTCGGCGATATCGTATGGGCGTCACGCTTTCAAAAATCTTAGTGCCTCTTACCACGCTCTAAAGACTTCTTTTGCAACGTTTGTAAAGAAAGGAGTAACTACAGTTTACAGTTTCTTCTGGGTAAGAAGTTCTGTTTCGCAGACAAAACAGCGATATCGTTTTGGTTGTATGGTGGCATATTGACCACTAAGAGCTACAAAGTCTTGTTTCTAGCTCAATAAAAATTCATAGGTGCCAGTCAGCTGACAGCAGAGTACATTAGGTCAAGCGACTTTTTGGGTTTTGACATGTTGCTACATCCTCATCCTGCTCATCCTCCATAAGGAGAGCAGTAAAATACCTATAAGGAAGGGTGTCAGACAAGGAGACACAATCTCTCCAATGTTATTCACAGCATGCTTACAAGAAGTATTCAGAACGTTGGATTGGGAACAGGTGGGAGTAAGGGTTAATGGAGAATACCTCAGTAAACTCAGATTCGCTGATGACGTTGCCTTGCTAAGTAACTCGGGGGACGAATTGCAAAGCATGCTTTCCGCACTGGGCGAACAGAGTAGAACCGTGTTCCTGAAAATTAATATGCAGAAAACTAAAGTAATGATCAATAACCTCGGGACAGCACAGCAGTCTGAGATAGATGGCGAGGCAGTGGAAGTGGTAAGCGAATATATATACTTAGGCAAAGTTGTGACCCCAGATCCCAACCATGAGGCAGAAATAATTAGAAGGATCAGAATGGGGTGGGGTGCATATGGCAGACATTATCAGATAATGAATAGCAGCCTACCATTGTCGTTGAAGAAGAAAGTGTATGACAGCTGCATCTTACCGGTACTCACCTACGGGGCAGAAACTTGGAGGCTCACTAAGAGGGTTCAACTTAAATTGAGAACGACTCAGCGGGCAATGGAGCGGAAAATGATAGGTGTAACATTAAGGGACAAGAAGAGAGCGGAGTGGGTCGGGGAGCAAACTGGTGTTAAAGACATATTAGTAGAAATTAAGAAGAAGAAATGGACTTAGGCAGGGCATGTAATGCGAAGGCAAGATAACCGTTGGTCATTAAGGGTAACAGAGTGGATCCCTAGAGAAGGCAAGCGCTGCAGGGGGCGGCAGAAAGTTAGATGGGCAGATGAGATCAAGAAGTTTGCGGGGATAAATTGGTCACAGTTGGCACAGGACCGAGGTAATTGGAGAATAATGGGAGAGGCCTTTGCCCTGCAGTGGGCGTAGACAGGCTGGTGATGATGATGATGATGATGTTGCTACAAAACTGATGAGGTTGTTGGGAAGGAAGTATGAAGCTCGAAAGTCACTTTCTGGAATACATTGCAGAAAGTAATATTTGAAGAATATTCCTTATGCTTTAGTATTACAAAATGGTACATTGACATTGCCCTGACAAGCTCATTTACATTTCTTTATTAGTTTCTAAACTGGTGTACTATGCCGCACGTTTTCCAGTGGTTCGCGCTATTTTTTTTTAAATAATGGCAGAAAGTTAGCAACAGACAATGCAGTAATTTTTGAAGTACTCTCCAAGGCTGCTATATTTTATAGGATGTAAAATTTACCGAACGATAAATCAACTCAATTGATAATGCATCATCAACATGAGAACGGTTGCGTTTTACTCACGGGATCCTTTTCAAGAAACCATACATTCGCCTCAGAACAAAAGGTTATGATCAATATTTTCATCACAAACACAGGAGTCTTTGCTTCTAGAAACATTACAACAAACACGCGTGCTACTACGCCTTAGTTGGGAAGTCGCTCTAGCTACGTTTTGAGCAAGTAACGGAAAATAAAGTTTAATAATAAGAAACCAAAGAACCAGGAGTTTTATGCTTACCTTTATTCTGGACGAAGACGGCCGAGCAATTGATAGTATGGTGAAGATCCTCGGTATCTTTTTAATTACGTTGGTGCATTTGCATATAAGAAAGCATATTTTAAAATCGTGTGAGATGAATGGGGAAATAGAATACTCCGGCAAGCAACGAGAATGCGAGATAATAAGTTTGAGGTGCATACTTTTGTTGTAAGTATTAAACTGAGTGCCTGTTGCCCTTTGAGGTTCCTGATTAATACCCATAACGTAATTGTGCTTCTGTGTACACTTATTATACAGGTAGGTACGCAACGCTCCCGTTTGACGTCACGAGTCAATCTTATGAGGTATTAGTGAAGGATCTTCCAAGCCTTGTTCTGGGAGGCTCGCGATTCCTGCCATAATTGTTTCACCAGAGTCTCTTCGGGTTCTGTAAGACACCGGAAGCTTGTGAAATAGACTTTTTGAAAGTGCCATCACCCGTTTGGTTGCCTCTTCAACATGTAGGTGTTTCGTTTTACTGTGATGAATTTTACATGTTTCGGGAAGTGTATTCTGAGTTGCTCATTCCTCGGTAAATTTTATGGAAACGTGAACTGTTTTGGCCGTTGCTGATGAATTCAATGTGGTAGATTATATATTATGACCACATTGCTTCGTGTCTACTTCTCAATCAACGGATGAAAATCGAAGTGCAGACCCAATACGCAAGTCAAAATGTGTATAAGTATTTGTTTCCTGTTAATTGTGTAGGCTGTTTTTTGTTCAAGAGTCGTGTTTCCGAAGATGTGAGACGGCAGCGTTTATGGGTAAAAAGCCTGAAACAGTGCTATGCTTATTCCGGACACCATCAAGAAGAATAATTACGACGGCTGATCCACCAACCCCTCAAAATCAGAGTTTGAAAGCTGGAAGTCTGGAGAGATGTAAATAGAGCATGCCAGTAATATTTCTTAAAATATAACTGCTCGACTCATTACCGCCTCTTGGACCATGTTTAGGATGACACTGCGACACTATGAGGATATCGGGCAATGATGGACACACAAACGCAAGAGTGTGTGAAGCAATTCCTGCCCTTTCTAAAGACCATGGAACTTTAGTGTAAGTTTCCCGTTCACTATTGAGATACGGTTCTTGTAGACCCATGAGAGTTGGCCTAATAAAACGCAATGTGTACATATCGTCAGGCGTTAGAGGTAGACTTCTATGGTACCACTGGTGGTTGTTTTCCACTTTTGTTGGTGTTAAGATGTTTATTGTATATTATATGTCTATATTTAGTGTTAAGATGTACTCCATTGTGTATGCTGTTGTCACCTTCGTTCGGGGGAGAGTTCGTGCTTTCTTGCTTATCCTCAGGCTTGTCTAATCAGGATGCTTGGACTGTGCAACTTTTTGGGTTCCCTTAGCCTCAGCCGCCAACACCAAAGGGAGAAGCGCGAGCTTCTTTTGAAGTCTCTCTCATTTTCTACTCGAAGCTATTTTTTTAAATTTAAACTGGCTGGACTATACTTGGAACGTGAATATGCTACGGCAGCAGGTGAGCAATCAGCAAGTGCACAGAACCTCCTGCCTCAAATTCATTTACCAACTGCTAGACTTGACGCCAAGCCCGCGACTGCTGCCGCTTCTGAGTTAAAGCTGTTCCACTGCAGCCGGTGCCTTTCGCTCCTACCAGTTGATTTCTGAGTCCAGTGGGCTATCATTGCCTCCATGTCACGTAAGCTCAGTTTTGAGCTTTGTATTTTGGATTCAAACGTCACCTGATGAAAAAGAGCAGCTACCTCAAGTATCGATCGTCGGTTTTCCCGCTGTAGACACTGACACCCATCGGAGTCTGAGGAATCTGACAAATTCTGTCCACTCCCAAGCACGCGCCTTTTTGACTCTTGACAATGTCAGCAATCCAACTTCACACTTATGAGCCCCATCCAAGGAATTGTGGTCACACATCTATTAGGCTAGAAAATTGCTGACGCTTGGTGTTGTATTGTTGGTGTTTGCGCGATCCGAAAATTAAGACAGAAACCACAAACCGTGCTGATTTTGCTAGCCACTGAAACTGCACCTTATCATGGTAATATTGGCTGCACACGGTAACGTGTCTTCAAATACAATAAACCTCACAGGGAGTGATAAAATGTCAACGGTTAAGCTTTGTGGCTGTGTCTGGAACACCTCTTTTTGGGTTTGATCATTAAGCTTGTGGCCTTACCAATCTTTGCTGTTCCAAATGTACTCAGCTGCACGAGTCAAAATCCGTTGACTGTCCAGTTCGCCGTAAGAATGCGATCGCTACGGTTTAAGAATGTGAATAAAACTAATATGCCAGCCAAGATGATGGTGCACCGCCAATATAGCGCAAGAGCTAAGTAGACTCCAAATAAGCGGAAGAAAACGCGCGATGGTTACATTTTCTTCAATGTGGAGAAGGATTTCACACATTTACCTCTCCGCAAGTGGGGGAAGTCAGAGAAACTCCACACGACAGCAAGAGAAGCTGAACCTCCTACGGAAGCCACCTATACAGCTGCACCACCAGAGGCGTCTGCACATAACTCGCCTGTTTCACCTTTGGTTGGAACGCCAGACGACGCTCTAACCTCGCCTAAAGGAAAACTAACTACTGTTACTCTTCTAAGAGAGACTCGTCACACCGGACTTCAAAATCACCACATCGTACGTATCTCAACCCTAAGTCTGAAACGTCCAATGAACAGGATTTCGGGAAACTAATCTGCTCAATTATGCTTGTTCCGGGTGCCATGCGGACATTCCTAGCCGCGTTTTTGTCGCCACCAGCTGAAGCCATCAAGGCACGTAACTCTGCAATTCAGTTACTGACTGACTGGCTGCAGGTAATATTACTCCCTACGGTAGCACTAAAATGCAACAAATATGAATACACCTACGACGTTTCTGTGGAATTCGGGCGGCCTACAGTCACGTATACCATTTTCAGGAGATTTGTAAAACGCATCGTTTTCCGGTCATCGGAATCTCACAATCACGTCTATCTCAGAACGTACCCCTTTAGGAATACACCATATTGCGTTTCAAAACTAGTTTGCGATCAAAAAGACTACTTTTAGCACCTAGAAGTGGCTGTACTATTATAAATCGTATTGATCCGCCAAGTGCGGTAGCACCAAGTGTAGCAATTATTGTGCAAAACGAAGGTTTCTTCTCCAGAGTCATTTCCGCTCATATCGCACCCCGGAATGTGTTAGTGATAGTTTAGAGAGTATCCTTTGTGCTACGCCTCCTCAGCATATACTCACTGGTGATTTCTATGCCATCACCACTGATAGGGATAGGGAATAAGTGCAGCGCTTATTAGTTATTGCTTACAAGCAAGGCATGGCGGTACTTCATGCAGGAGAACAAACGTTTTTCCGCACGGGCGTTTCAAGTGCTGTTATAATGACGGTGGTTTCCTCTGCACTGTTTTCCAGGATAAGCTGGCCTGCAAACATTTATTCTTATGGCAGCGACCCCCTTCCTACTTACATGACACTATGTGGTGTTTCAGGGGTTCGTATAAACCATCTGATGCGATTCTCAAACTGGGATGTTTTACCACAGCAGTCTATCAGGGCCCACGTTCAGTGCTGTCGTGCGACAACCTTGTATGCATGATACCTAGGGCACGCAAAACGAGCATGACGACTTTCATATTACCGAAGGAATACTCTCTCTCCGACGGAGACTCATGAGGGATTCGTCTCATAGGCCTGCGAGAAGAAAAAGAGCGCGTATAACTGCGGCACCTGAATGCATCCGAAGACACAGATCTGTGCAGAACCACATTCAGTGGAACATGTGTAGTTTGGCTGAGCGTGCATGGGCATCCTTCTGCTCTAAGCTGAACCCCAGGAAGCCACGTACAAGAATATCGAGCTGGTCAGAAGTCTTCGCACACCACAGTGGTGTATCTAGCCATTTACCTAAATCACGTTTTTTGCGCACCAAGTTCACAGTGTCACACGTCGCAAAAAAAGTTCTGTACAGGATTCCGGGTGCATACACGTCTCCTCGGGTGCTTACCTTCAAGGATATTGAATCCCTATTAGATGAAAAGCCCCTCATTGATGACCGTTTTACAATGTCGGAACTCGGCTTGGATTTGCTATCGGTTAAAAAGCCTTCTTTACCTGGCTGAGATGTTAAAAACCACACTGCGCTGGCCCATCTGTGGGATGTGGGGAAAAGTTTTTTCTTGGACATTTTCAGCGACTCCTGGATGACCGGCCGTATTTAACCCACCTCGAAGACTGCTCGCATTGTGCCCATTAAAAAACCAGAAAAAGAACCCGCAGACATTCAGTCGTACAGACCTAATGCACTTTTGAGCTGTGTAGAGAAGCTCATAGAAAAAATGGTGCTGCTTTTATTAGATGGGTATCTCACCACAAGAAATATTTTCCCGCCACACATGTCCGGTTTCAGATAGTAGAGGAGCAGTGTCGACAGTTTTATTGCCCTGACAAACGGTTTTAAGCGCGAAAAAGCACTGCGTGACGCTGTCATAGCGGTGTCTTTGGACATCAGGGCTGCGTATGACTCTGTCACCTGTGACACTATCCAATTGAAAATGAAATTTTTAGGTATTGGTGGCCGTAGGTATGACTGGCTCTCGAACTATCTATGCGATGGAACCATCTTTATGACCACCTCTGACGGCAACACAACCACGCACACCGGAACCCATGACATTTCAAAAGGTGGAGTATTTTAACCAGCGCTTTTTAATATTTTCCTCATCGGCATTGGAAATTGTTTCCCGCAAGAAGTCTCGATTTGTCTATACGCTGATGATATTTGCATATAGTGCTCTGTGGGCATTAGGCGTGTGCTACGAGCAAGGCTTCAGCGGGGAATAGATTTGACCTCAGGGTTCCTCGCGGCGCGTAAACTCGAACTCACATCGTTTTCACAAAGCGAGACCTTAAATGACATATCCTTACGGTAATTTGAATTACTCTACCATACATCGCAAATAAATGAATTCCAGGCATCAATTTTGGTAGATTGTTTAAGTGGATACCAGATATCGGAAGTTTGAAAAAAGTCTCGTCTTTTTTTGGAGTTTTCAATGCTTTCTAGCAACAACATCTGCTGCACAGTTTTTTTGCTTTTCGTTCGCTAAGACGCTTTCTGCGGATATCTCCTACGCTACAACCTTCCTGCTTTGTTTCCCTTAAGCAGAAACGTTGAGGGCTATGTCCGCATGCAGATGTGTGTATTGGCGCAGCAAAATTGACATCCACTGCGGAATCTATTACTGCATGTCGACGCTTGATGCCTATAGCACTGCGTGAAGAGTGACTGCTTTGGACGGGTTTACATTTTGTGACAAGACAGCAAAACCACCCTTCGGCTCAGTCGTCTGTTCAAGATCTGCAGGACATCTTACCGCAACAAAACCAGACCCCATCTGCTCTGCGCTACTGGTACTGCCGCCCATACGTATTTGAACAACCGTGCAAGGAATCGCTTGAAGAGCAACTTGCCCGCTCCAGCTCACGTTCTTTACCCTGCATCTGCTACCCTGCAAATACGCCTGCCATACTCTAATATGTAGTGATAGGTTCAGACGCTGAGAGTTCCCCCATGATTGGTGTTTTGATTTTAGCGTCGCTACTACGATCGAGAAAAACCTCAGCCATACGACGTCATCTACCGTGACTGAGATCGCCGCCCTCCTAGTGACTCTTGAATACATCACCACATGGTGAGCCAGTGGTAGGGCTAATATTACAGAATCCCGCGTGGTCCTTCAACGTCTTCAATGTTTTCTTAAACGGAACTCTAGGACATAGTTTTTTTAAATTACCAAACCTTCAGTGCTTACCATTTTGTCGACATCTAGTGTATACAGGAGCATTGTGTTTTATCGGGCGATTCTACAGCCAACGCTACAACTACCCAAGCTCAGTATCACCACGTTCCTTGGGGCCGTACCATTATCCCCGAAAGATGCGGCCGCACTGCTGTCTCGTGGTACGCAGCAGATAGATTTCAATATGGGCTCATGCCTCTAGTCGCTACTCACTGCATTATCCTGTGACCAAGAATGTACTTTTAGGTTGCCGCCCCGTCTCAACAAACACGACGGAGCTGCAAGAAATAGGATACTCCTGAACGTCGCCTACATTCACCTCTATTGTTTTAAGATACAGCAGACTGGCTCACCCTTCTGTCCAGACTGCGATTGTCCCGAAAACATTCACCATGTCGTATGCGTGTGAAAAACTATATAACACACTTAGGCTCTCATTGATAGGGACTTCGGGCAGGCTACACACATTGCGTCTTACGTTACATAATAAGCTTAACGCCAGGTCTAGAGCAAAAATGGCATCACGTAAAACTAAAATCTTTCACAGCTTCCTCCGCAGTTCACGACTACTCAATAGGTATTTACCATTGCCGAACATCGAATATACATGTGGTATAGGACCACGTTCCTGACCTTTGCACTCTTAAACTATGTGGGCTGTCAAAGTGAACATTTCGGGCGTGTGTCTAAAAAGGTTGCCATGCTATCACTAAACCTGTAATGCTCGTACGTGGTTACTCCGCAGTTTTAGAGCTATGTTCGACTGGTAGCGAACATTTTCTTGAGTATTCTTCAACTGAATCGTGTCCAGGCACCAACTCTCATCATTCCTTATTTGTTTGTTTTTTCTTCTTTTTTTCTTTCTTTTCTTTTCGTCTTTTTTGTTGTTTTTTTCTAACTCCTTTCCATTTTCCCCCAGCCGTAGCATTTCAGCCTTTGCTGGACAAACTTCGTTAATGTCATAAATCTGTATTTTCTCTCTCTTACCTCCGAGGAAATCGGTGACGCCACAGGTGAAACGGCAGTGCGGTGGTTCTCGGAGCACTGTGGTTCTTTCACGAGGTGAAGTGACAACGATAATGAAGACGCGGTCTACGGGATGAGCTCCAAACACCCAGAACATAATCATCGTCTTCTCCAATATTATCATCGTCGTCTTAACAAGAATCCAATGACAACATGCCAGCAACGACGGAGTGATGCGGTGACGGGGAAGTAGAAGACGTGTGTTGGATGCTGCGGTGATAGCTCTCGGGCGTTCGGACCCGAGGACAAAGCAGCAGTAATCGACGCGTGACGTTTGCACCTACCGTCAGCCGGTGAGCCACTGAACCATCAAAAGGGGTAGACCGTTCGTCCACGAGGACCGCAGTTGGTGCCACCGTGAGAGCCCGGAACACGGTTCATCACATGGAACCTTCATGCATCATCTGGCCCCCATTAACGAAGCCATGTCGTGACTGGCCCATACCGACGCCCGAATGCCTTGACCGGACTGAAGGTGCAACGGGACTGCAGACTCGTAAAACTGAAAGCCGTGTGCTTTACTATTCCGTGTAGTTGAACTTTTGTTGTAGTCTACACCGCATTGTTACCCTGTCCTCTTTTTGGTTATAAGTGTCTTGTTCAGTGTGTCTGTCGTGGGTTGACCGGTAAATAAACCTGGTGCTTTTCTCCATTACTTCGCTTCGACTTTGAACTTGACAGGTTGCCTCTATGTTCAACTTCTCGGTGTCCACCAGTGTACTGAGGGTTGGTGTAGTTGATACGGAAAAGGCCGCATGGCTTGTACCGGTGTTGGCACTGGAGCCACCGGAGCCTACACAAAGAGTCGCTACGCCAAGCGCTTGTTTGAGGGTTCTTGTTGTCCTTGCTCGATTCCTGGTAAAACTTTTATCGCAATATTTCTTCCTCGACTTTCTTAGACATATCAATACTTTTTTTGCTTCTGTGTAAATTTTTCCTTCTGATGAGAGAAAAACCCATTAAAATGAAAGTATCACGCCTTGCAATAGTGGATGGGCAGCGCAGCTAGAATAATCACTGCATTGACAAGTTGCATGCGGGGCCGCATGGCATTGTTCGTTTTTTTTTTTCTCATAAAAAATGAAAATGGCTATGTGGTTATTTTGGTGTTCATAAATAAGTTAAGCTAACTCATTCTAGTTTGTACAAAAAGTCTCTACACCACTGAGGTTGTATGTTTGCCAGAGTGTCTCTCCAAAGAACCCACAACTCAACTCTGTTTATGCCTCGCCTCGTATCTCCTCAACAGTGATAAGTGACCACTTGATAGAGGTGGTGAAGTACACCACAGACAAATCTTTAAATTTTAAAAAGTAACGTGTAGGTTAGCGATGACTGTGTGTAAAGTTTCAAAAAATAAATGATTTCATAGTCACATTTGTTTTCTGTGTTTCCCTCCAAGCATAGATAATTACTCGTACGCCTATATCGCTGCCTCCACCGGTTTTTTGTCGACGTCGAAAGTTTGATCTCGGCATTTCCTACACCCACACTAGCGCGTCTACTGTAATGGCTAAAAATTTCTTTCAATGTACATTTTGATATCTGTGGAATCATTTCTCAATTTTTGTGTAATTTATTGATGCTATCAATGGAATCATTTCCCAATTTTTGTGTAATTTATTCACGCTGTATTTGGAGAACTCTCTCGAGAGATTAGTTGCTCTTTTTCTCTTATGGGTTAATCGTTCAACATTGCTGTTGAGTAGCGGGCTCATGAGCAGTTCAAAGCTGCTGGTCTTATCGAAACTGGACTAGCTATTCACCTAAGAACAGGCCGGCAAACAGATGCATAAGCAGTTCTACCGCTATATTTTTGTTGCTGTGAAAATTATGAACTGCTTATCCTCCGGGTGTAATTTTAACATACTTATACGTATGCCGAATCATCAAGCCAAGAAATATATACAAAACTATCAAGTCAGAGTATAATGGCATCGAAAGGAAGGAAATATATAAGTACTTACTTTACTAAGCTGATTATGAAAAAGCAATGAAGTCAGTATTTTTTGCAGTGATGCCGATCAATTACACCAATGTGTTCTGTTGGATAGATATAAACGCATCATTTTTGTTAATAATCTTAAAACTGATGTGTTTTTTTCTTTGGGCACCAGAGGCTTCTGTCTCGAATTGTGGGTCATGGCATAGCGAATCTCGGCAAATTGAATGGCAGTAATGAGGGTGTAATTAAGATCTTCACAGCATTACGCTATTCAGACCTGCTGTCCCGAAGGTCTATCTAATCATTACGAAAGAGATCTTCAGTATTCGCACTAATTCTAAGTGTAAGGGTTGTTTGCAATTTCTTTTTTATTGAAATTTTTTTTCGTTCACGTTTATGGAACGTATTTTATCTCAACACAAAACATCATAAACAGCGGTCCGGTGAAATCTTACGCTGTCAAACCTCGAGATCATTTATTGTGAAATACCTTTTCTTTGAAAACTTTCCGCTAAAACTAGGTTTCTATTTTATTGCAAAACTATTGGCGCCAGGGTTATAATTTAAACAAAACGCACCACTCCTTGAATGGTCTCATGCACGGTAGCTTCATTTATATATACAAGATGTTTGTTTTTTTACAAAGCTTCGCTGTAGAAAAGCATTGAGCTTGGAGGATTGATACAAACTTTAAGCAAAAGCATAACTGGATAACAACCTGTAAGCGTGAAAGGGGTGTTCGGATTTCACTACCTTCACTAATCCTGCTTATCTGGTGGTAGCAAAAAAAGAGTAAGTTTAAGAACTTCGTTTGTTCATCAAGTAAAACAAACAAATCTTGAACACACATATCAACTCATGCGGCTTTTACACCATACCAAGCCTGGACGATACTCCGATATGACATAGATTAGAGGGCCACATCTCAATTAACCCTGAAATGTTAGTGGATGTCGACCTTAAAATAATAACGCATTTGTAGTGACTCGCCTGCAGGCGCCGAAATAAGGAGACTATTGAGGGCAACTGCTTCTGGTTGGAAACAAACCCGCTTTTCCTGTGACGCTTTGGTTTACTTGCCTGATTTCAGTTCACGGAAGGACTTAAAAGCAAATCACAGAGGGGTTCCCTTGAGTATAAATAGTGATGCTATTTCCGATACCACGGACTCCGAACCCGCCATTCACGCTGTATCCAACGTGGTCTTGAGGCCTCCAACTGTGGCTGTCGAAACCCTCGTCAAGCAATGACCGATAAGGACCCTCTCTGCTTACCAGGCCGGGAGCGGATGGACTTTCTGGGCATCAGAGTATAGCCAGGCAAAGGAGAATCCCGAACTCGGTTTTATAATATAGCTTATGATATTCTCTTATCCCTGAACCATATAATAGGGCGTGTAAATGTCGCCCATCGAAGTTGCTTACAAACCTAAGAAGTAATGACAACTTTCCTGGCTTCCTGTATATGGAATCTGTGAATAAAGAAATACTTGTATGTGAAAAATCGGTCTTTCTTGTTGTAAATTGCCTAGATAGTGTTGCTGAAAAAATTACAGGGCCACAAACATCCTTCCGGAGAAGGGCTCATTCAAGTCAGCTACAAAAATTGGGATAGTAGGACAATGCAACGGCCGTAGTCCAGACATTAGGTGACAACTCACAAAACCCTAAAGTCTTTTTAAGGCGTTATGTCTGAACTCCGCCTGATCAAGGATACCTAAACAAAGTATCCTAGAGGAACTGCGTCACCAAGGGGTCACAACAGTGTGGCACATCACAATAAGACGAGGCGGTAAAAAATTAAATGCAAACCACATCGCACTACCTTCTAATAAACCCCACTTTTAAATTTTGTGACCGCCGGTTTTCTTTGTCATCCCCCAGTCCCACACGTGCCAAACCCAGAGCGCTGCATCAAGTGCCAGCGGTATGGGCACGGTATGCAAACTGCAAACTGCCAGTGGTATGGGCATGGTATGCACGGTATGCAAGTGCCAGCGGTATGGGCACGGTATGCAAACTGCAAACGGTATGGAAATGTGCAAACTGCGCTGAATCTGATCGTGCCTAGAGATAACAGTGACCCTCACAACTGCAGTTGTGCTAGTGGTCGTGGATCTCACCCCGCTTATGCACGATCGTGTGATAATTTCAATCCCAAAAATAATTTTACCACTGCGGTGCATGACACCATCAGCTTTCTGGACGTCCGAAGAGGTTGGAACTCTTATCGCCCGGAAGGCACGCCGACGCTGCTCGGCTGGAGGCGGAGAGTCGCCTGGTCTTGGCAGCGACGTAATGCAGCCCAGTTACGCGACCCCACACCCGCCCAGCGCCGGTGTGTCTGATGCTGCCGCCACACACCTATACATGCCAGTGGGCGTACTAGCACGGTTTAAGTTGTTGGCAACCCCCACAGACTGTAGCGGAGTTGCTCGGTGGACGAGCCTACAGTCCTCGAGTACACGTCGCGGCTTGAAGGAAATTGATACGGAGGCAACTGCGGCTGCTCAAACACCACCGTCCCACCTGTACTTCCCCTGCCTCTCCGGACAAAACGAAGGGCACCAGAAACGGTTCCGAGTTCACAAGGACCGGTCTACGGGCACCCCCCGGACATCGTATAATAAGATGGGCATCGGAATTTTCCTCTCTGCATAGCTGGACAACGAAATGTCCGTGACGTCCACGGGAACCGAACCACACAAATCACCCCCTCTGAGCATAGAATCCCCGAAACAAACATAAAACACATACAGAAACAAACACCCGCACTCACGTACACACACACACTCCAGTAGGTCCTTATTTAAATTATGTGACCACAAAACAATATCCAACATACCTGTAGAGGCCTCAGTTGAAGAATCGACACTGTGTCCAAGATTGTGCATTGTAATCAGCCAAGTCGTGTGTTTGCAAGAACACTGCCTTAATAGCAAACGCACAATCTTTGTTAATAGGTATCTGAAATCGATTAACGACAGGTGTTGCCAGTGTAACCCAAAATGTATACATGTAATAGTATCTCTGCAAACTCTGTCCTTGAGGCAGTATGAACTCGTTCTAAACGGTTTAGTAGATTGATTACAGTATCCGACCTATACATTCATCCTGACTTCCAGGTATCAAGCTCCGATTTTAAAATGTTTGTAGATAAGCTTTCCGAAACTTTCATTTCTATTGGCGACCTAAATGCGCACAACAGCCTCTCAGGCGCTTCTTGCACAGTTCCCAAGCTATCATAATTGAATAGCTACTAACAATATTGAGAGTATATCTACTCAACCGGAAACAGCCTATGTACCCTGACATAGGACAGAAGACTTCACACCTTGAGTTGGCTATTGCCTCTCCAGTTCTCTTTCCACCTCTCAAGTGCGGACGTTAACTCTAACCCATTAGGTAGGGACCATTTCGCAGCCCCATTATCGTACATTGGTAAATCCCCTAACAGGTTCCTTCACATAGCAAGTTTAATAAAGCTAGAGCATACTGGAACACCTTCAGACAGACACCTAAATTGTCCTACACATCACATTACACACCTACGCGGGGAAGAGGCACCCCAAGTCGTTATGGTGCACTTCCTTGAAGCCACCAAAAACACCATTCGGCAGGTCTCCGGTGCTCCGCGAATTCCCAAACAGGCACTCCCGCAATGAGCACTGTAAGTGGGCACGAGAGTCTCAGAACAAGGTGACGGATATCCTTCGGCGCTATCCCACGTCGAATAACCTGTTATCTTAGAAACTAGCACATTCTAATGGGCAGCGTTCGCACTATGAGACAAAAAATATGATTGACGTGCTTTCATTACATCCAAGTACTCATCCAAGGATACACAATGACAACATACCCATAGCCTACACCAAGCCAGCCCAAGGGACACACTCGAAGACCAGGCCAATACAGTCTCACAATACTACCAAAACGTGTCCATTTTCACACACTAAACTAAGACTTTCATGCAACACGAGATAACTGCAGACCGGAAGTGCGTACCAGAAAATAACAACTCGAAATGTGCTTACAACTCAGAATATGCACGTTATGAGTTCAGCACTGCCATAAGCACACGTAGCCCTTCAGCTCAAGGGGCAGACAACATTACATACACTATAATACGTAACCTACGACTAGACACTCTGAAACTACTTCTACACCTATACAACAAGTAATGGCTTTTGGATCATATTTCTCGGTCTTGGAGGGATGGCCATTGTAAGGACAACTTTCAAGGAGGGAGAGACCCTTTTTCTTCTGCAAGCTAGAGTCTTATCGCGCTGACAAGCGGTCTGTGCAAGCTCATCGAAATGATGAACAGGAGGCTCGTGTACATTTTGAGTACAGCAAACGTTTCGGAAGTTACCGGGCAGGCGTATGGGTTGGGCGATCTACTGAACCTAAACTCGTAAACATAACATCATTAATCAAAAACGCTTTCCCGAGGAAGCGGTACGATATGATGGTATTCTTGAACATTGCAGATGCGTATGGTCCTGCTTCGCGGTATGGTACTCTCAGCGACCTTTTCGGCATGTCAGGCTACATAATTACTACGCTAGTAGTTACACGTCTGAGAGAACATTTCACGTGATAGTTGGAACTGCAGTCTCTATGTTCATGTGTGCCGCATGTAAAGTGCCGCGAGTTCGAATTTCAGCGGCACTTTGTTTATTGTGAAAAAGGAGCCGCTTAGCAAGACATTGCCATTTTCAAATTTCGTTAAATATATGTTAGCTGAGTGCATTTCTGCCTTCAAGTCCTCTCTCGTCTACATACGAGCGCCAAGTCGAGGGTTATGCGTTAACCAGCCAGCCGGATGGGCAGGTAGCAATGGTTTAAAATTAACGCAGCATAATGAACTCGTAGTTTGTTTTCCAAGAGGCGTGGAGATTTGGCCGGATCCAGACATCAAACTAAATGTAGTTAGATTCATGTCAAGAAGGAACACAAGTTTCAATTGTAGTCTTTGATGAAATGCCCACGATAACCCCACACATCAAACAACTAAAATTTAAATGGCTAAATGCAATGCATGTCCTCAACGTTCTCCCAGGCATTTCTTTTGGTGGTGACAAACAACTTCTACCTTTTTTTTCCAGCTTAGCCTAAAAGGTTCACGATTGTATTACGGAAGTGTCTTCGACAGGTCAGCGACCTATACATTACTGAAAATGTTCGACTCGGCGCGTCATTTCGGCCTTCTTCGCCTGTCCTATGGCGCCTTCCGCACTAGCCCAGTGAAAAGCCACCATGTGGAGTGTAACAAATAGAGCCTAGAGCGCCAGGCAGCATACATTGACGTGCTTTATGCTTTAACATCTCATCAATGCCTACCAATCTTTTTCAGTATGTTTTTACTGTACATCCATATCTCAAACCCTTTTCCGTCATGTATACATATCTGCTGTATTCTCTTTCACAGTAACAACTTCTGGTCTCGTTTTTAAACACCAAGGAAACCTCACTGACCGATTTTCTAGTACCTTGGCAGCTTCGCCCGATGTCATGTGATGTATATTTCACAAGTGTGGAGAAAAATCGAGTGCCCAGAAGCTCAATCCTCCTACATGTTTTTTCTCTGCAGCACAAATACAAGTGTACAGTTCTTCTCTGGTGCCTCAAAACAGGCCACCACTGTGTCCTGTGCTGCCCATGGTGAAGATTTTGTGCCAGTAAAACATGAATCGAAATACTAGTACCATCAACACAGAGGCATATGGTGTGCTATTGTTGCAAGGAATTTTCTTATAACTCGATTTGACTCAATTGTATATATACCGGACTTTGGGTTTTCTGCAGCCAGTCATCTGAAACTTTTTTGAAAGCTATTTATTCTATCTTCTTATTGTTCCCTTTACGTCTATTTATGCGTTAAAAATCCAAGTCACTGTTTGCTGGGTCCGAGGCCACGATGGTATCGATGGCAACCAGTTGGCCGTTGAAAGGGCGACTGCATTTGCACTGAGCAACACAATAGATATGACAATGGCACCGTACACTGGCCTCAAACCCACATCAGACAACACCTGCGTAAAACATTTTAAACACACTGTAGTGAAGAGACAGAAAAAACTACAATAATTAAGCGACACGTGTGATGATACACAACTAACAACATGCACACCGAAGTGGCCTTACCAAGGTTACAGACATGCACACAAATGTAACACACTTCGACGTGCTCACTCGATCCCCAAGAATTATGTGCAGCGGGCGTAGAGAGGGCCCATCCCTAATCCACCTTCTCAATCAATGCAAGGCCCTGCTTACAAATTAAGGTGTTTACGTCTACGTCACTAACAATCACTCTTGTATCAAATATTATACACCAAACAACACCCACATCGCAAAATAGTCAGGTATGAAACCATAAATCCTGTTTCATGCTGGTGATGATATTTGGGTACTGACGATAACGATGTTTTGTTGTTTGGTTGTTTGTTTGGACATGTGACGACTCTCTCGACTTCTCTGCTGGCGTCAGCGGCAGTGGCGATGGCACGGCTAATTTCAAAGCGTGATACCACAGTGACGTCGAGGCCCCCCTCGGTCTAATGATCACCTTGATATCTTTCGGTAGCTCGGGCATTCATGCGGCATTGAGGATCTTGCTCTTAAAATAATATCCGCCCGATGAGAGGAGTCGACTTCACTTGTGGCATTTCTGCTTGGGTGTTGGTCATTAGGCTTCGTTCTCGTAACTGTGTTGCAGCGCTTGAAGTTTTCCACGCGATACTTGCCAGGCTTGATCTCTTGATGATGATGTTTGGAGTTTAATGGCGCAAGGCCGACTAAGGGCAAAGAGCGCCAAACAATAGTGTATACATGAAAGTGGCATGGAAGTAAAAGTAGAACAATTCAGTAAAAATAAAAAATAAACAAAGTAAAACACAACGTAATGAAGATGACTGGTGTAAAGGGCCAGGTTGTCAACATGCATGATAAGAAATGATATGTAAAAATTTTACGTCGGTAAGAAACTCGAAAACGCGTTTGATTGAAAACATGGCTTCATCTCCTAAGAAGTATGACGGGTGTGGGGGAATATGTCGCGTGTGTAGTTGTGGGAAGTGTTTGCGTCGTGTAATGTCGAGTGCCTTACATTGTATAAGGATGTGGATCACGGTTAGGGCCTCTCCACACCTGCTGCACAGAGGTCTTGGAGATCCTGTGAGCAGGTGGGAGTGTGTTATATGAGTGTGGCCTATCCGTAACCTAGCAAGGGCAACTTCAGTGTGTCTGTTGTGTGCGTCAGTCGTGTATGGTCCCAACAGTGGCTTTATTATGTGTAGTTTGTTGTCTGTCTGTTGATTCCAGAGTGCTTGCCATGTTTCGCGAAGGTGTTGTCTGATGTGTGGCTTGAGGTCAGTGTAGGGTACTGCTGCTATGTCCAGTGTATTTGTGTGTGCAGCAGCAGCGGCCATCTGATCAGCGGTCTCATTTCCCGCAATCCCAGAGTGGCCTGGAACCAAACACATAATCACGTCGAGATTTAATGCATATGCTGACATAATGGTTTTATACACTACATTAAGAACATTGTTTTTAGAAGACTTGTTGGATGACAATGCATGTACAACATTCAGTGAATCTGTGAAAATGATAGACTTGGGTATTTCATGTTGCACTATGTGATTTAAAACAAGCAAAACTCCATGGGCTTCCGCCGTAAAAATACTGGTCTTCGCGTTCAGGGTCTTAGAGACTCTAAAATCAGGTCCGTGCGCCGCACACGGCACAGTAAGGGCAGTTTTTGATGCGTCACTGTAAAACTCTGCACATTCATACTTAGACTGCAGGGACAAGAAGTGCTGCAAAATAGCAGTTTGTGGTACCCTGCTTTTATCAATTTTCACGAAGGACAAGTCACAACACACAGGTTGAAGCTGCCAGGGCGGTAACACGTCAGTAAAAGAAGATGTGTGAATGTCTAAAAAGGAGATGTCGAAATTTTGAGCTTCCTGTCTCACTCTAAGTGACAACGGCAAAGGAACAGACGGGCGATTTACAAACAGTGGCGATGTGGATGTATCATTAGAAACAGGTTTAAAGGGGCCCTAAATAGGCTTCCGAAGGTCGCCATTTCAATCGCGCAATCGCTAGAGTACCCCTTCACGACAACGTGTACCAAATATTACACCTCTGCGTAAAGCAGGGGCCGCACAAACACGAAAAAAAGATTTCACTTTCTCTCCTGGCTCACCAACCATACCTTGCCGCCACACTTGCGCGCTCTGACGCAGTTCTTTCCGGCTCTGACGCGCCTCTATGACGCACGAGACACTGCCCAGTGCGGCGCCGCGAGCGCGAACCACAGCGACTGCACTCACCGTGAAACCGGAATCTGGTGGGCGGACCATGCGCGTCGAGTGCTAAAAAAAAAAGCGCGCGCAGGGCTTGGCGCAGCCAATGACTGCACATACATCAAGGAGGGTGATGGATTACCCTGTTTCTCTCGGTGGTCTTGCGCCGGGTCGATGACGTCGCGGCTTCCACAGTGCTTCGGAGGAGCTACTAGAGGAGGAGAGCCCCAGGCCTTATGGGTGGCGATAACTCGGGTAATACTTAACGCATTTAAACAATTTTTGCGGGATGACGTTCCTTGGATATTACTCCAGTTACTGTGCACGCAAAATCGTAACATTTGGCAGCCTATTTAGGGCCCCTTTAAAAGGATGGTTATTCAAAGAAGAAATTTTAAAAGCGTAGAGAAAGTCAACATACGTTCGTTGGTACTCAAGGCACCACTTATTACATTCAACATATAGACTCTGGGTCAGGCTAGTGCGGAAGGCACCCGACGCAAGGCGCAGACCCAAGTGGAGTACTGGATCAAGACTTTTTAGGGTTGTTTTCGATGCCGACCCATACACGACACTGCCGTAGTCTAATCGAGACCCGACTAATGCGGTAAAGACCCGGAGAAGTAGTTCTTTGTCTGCCCCATAAGATTGGTGGGAGAGGACCTTGAGAATGTTTAGTGTTTTGAGGCATTTATGTTTAAGTGCTTTGACGTGAGGTATGAACGTGAGCTTGTTATCAAATATGACACCTAAAAACTTGTGCTCACTTTTAACAGGAATAGGTGCACGGTTAAGTGTAATCTCAGGGTCCGCGTTAATCCCGCGCTTGCGGGAAAACACAACACAAGTACTTTTGGCCGGGTTTAGTTTAAACCCGTTAAGGTCCGCCCAGCCAGCAAGTTTCTTAACACCGAGCTGTACTTGACGTTCGCATATTGACAGGTTACAGGATTTAAAAGATATTTGCACATCGTCCACATAGATGGAACAGGAAATGGTCGGCGGCAATGCCTTTCGGAGGGAGTTCATCTTAACACTAAACAACGTGCAGCTTAGAACTCCACCTTGCGGCACACCATTTTCCTGCAAATATACATTGGAAAGTGCACTGCCAACCCTCACTCGAAAGGTTCGTTCAGCCAAATAACTACAAAGAGTGTTCAACATGTTGCCGGAGACACCAAATGACTTAAGGTGCCTGAGGATGCCATAGCGCCAGGCTGTATCATAAGCTTTTTCAATATCGAAAAATACTGTAAGGCAGAACTGGTTATGGACAAATGCATCTTTTATGTAGGATTCCAGTGCAACAAGTTGATCATTGGTACATCGCCCCACCTTGAAGCCTGCCTGGCAGCCCTCGAGAAGACCGTTGTACTCCAGAAAGTACACGAGCCTACGGTTTATCATCTTCTCGAGGAGCTTACACAGGCAGCTTGTCAGGGTGATGGGACGATAACTTGCGGGAGAGGAAGGGTCCTTCCCCTCCTTCAGAAAGGCCACAACTATGGCCTCCTTCCAAGACCTTGGAAGCTGCCCCGAAAGCCATATTCTGTTGTAGAGGTGTAGGAGTGTCTCAAGAGTGTCTGGGTGTAGGTGTTGTATCATGGTGTATGTAATGCTGTCTGGCCCTGGAGCTGAAGGCTTAAAAGTGGCAAGGGCAACCTTCAGCTCATGAAGTTGAATTCAGAGTTGTAAGCAGAATTCGACTTGTTCTTGTCTCGTAAGGGCTTCTTTTCTGAAGATGTTTTGTGTTGCATGAAAGTATTAGTGTAGTGTGCTGAGCTGGACACGTGTTGGAAGTGTTTGTGCGAGTGTGTTAGCCTGGTCTTCCAGTGTGTCCCCTGTTGTACTAACCAGGGGCAGGCTGTGTGTCTGTTGTCCTTTTAGTTTTCGTATACGTGTCCAGACTTTGTGTGTGTCTGTGTACGAATTGATGGAAGTGAGGAAGGTGCGCCAACTCTCCCTTTTCGCCTCACGGCGCACTCGCCTCCCAAAAACCTTGGCCCGTTTAAAAGAAATGAGGTTATCTGACGTGGGGTACCGGCGAAGGACACCCCATGCCTTGTTCTCGCCTCTCGCGCCCGCCTGCAGTCCTCGTTTCCACCAGGGCCTCCTTGGGCTGCGGGGACCCACTGGAGGCCTGGAGAATGGACTTTTCGGCGGCGTCGAGGATGTGCGCCGTGACGAGTTGGGCGGCTTCCTCCACGTGTAGGTGTTTTATGGATGTGTGGTGTAGTTGAGATGTTTGTGTGAATGTGCTCCAGTTTGCTTGTGATTCATTAAACCTTTTATGGGAAGATGGACTGCTCGGGCCTATACCTATATACGTTAATGAAGTGAGGAAATGGTCACTACCATATGGGTCTGTGCCCACACCCCACTCAAGACAAGGAAAGAGAACTGCGGAACCAATCGCCAAGTCAAGATGAGAGTATGTATTGTGTCCTAAGTTATGATATGTAGGCTGTTTTTTTGTTGAAGAGGCATGCTTGGAGGATGTAAAAAACTTCTCTATCAGGCTACCTCGGGCATCCGTTCTGGAGGAGCCCCAAACAGAGTTGTGCGCATTAAGGTCGCCTGTTAGTATGTATGGTTCGGGCAACTGGTCGACCAGCGCCTCGAAATTAGAGCTCGAAAGTGCATGATCAGGAGGAATGTAGATGGAGCATACCGTTACCAACCTATTAAATATTATCGTACGGATTGCTACAGCCTCGAGGACAGTGTTCAGAGTGACAGGGTGGCAGGCTAAGGATTTCCGGGCGACAATTGCCACACCTCCTGAAGAGTGTGTTCAGCCAACCCTGTCCTTTCTGAATACCAAGTACCTATTTAAGAAATTTGTCTGTTTGGAATTGAGGTGAGTCTCTTGAAGACACATGAGACTTGGCTGATTGGCATGCAGGATATCATACACATCATCAAGATTTTTAAGGAGGCCTCTGCAGTTCCATTGAATGATGTTTTCTGTTCCCATTATTTACGTTTAAGAAGGAATGGAGTGTGTGTATGTGTTCATGTGTCGTCTTTCGGGGCTGTTACTCTGGGATTAGGCTTTTTTAGGCCTGTCTGTAGGCTTGGAAGTCGGTGGCCGCTCCTTGCGCTGCGTTGCAGGCAGGAACGGCCCGACATCCATCTCGTCGTCGGATGTCTGAGGGATGCCCGACGGACCGGGCCCCCCGGACTTGGCCCCCCTCGGGAGCCCTTCGTTTGAGCCGCCACCGCCGAGGGCGTCCGGGGCACCAGAGGTGGCACGGCCGGTGCGGTGACGGTGGGAGCCGGTGCGGGTCCCGTGGTGTCCATCACCTCGGTACCCTCCAACGGACTGGAGGACGGGGAGACAGAGGCGGGAGCGGCACCGGTCCCGACAGAAGTGGTTTGCACCACAACCGCTGCTGCCTCAGCAAGCGGCGTGGTAACGGGTTGGGCTGCGTGGAGGCAACCCAGCGGGGTGCGGGGGTGGGACCAGGTCAGACTCGCTGAACTGGGTCCCTGTGGAAACCAGACGCCGCTCCGCCCCCCGGCGAGCCGCGTCTGCGTACCTCCCCAGAAGGAAAGAGGCGAACCTCTTTCGCGCCTCTGGGAAGGTGATGTTCTCCGTGACCTTGGTGTTAATTATCTTTTTTTCCATTTGAAATTTTTCACACTTGCAGGACTAGGCTGCATGCGCCCCCCCGCAGTTCACACAAGAGAGGGGTTCGGATGTACAGTTGTCACTCGGATGGTCATGCGACGCGCATTTTGCACACGTCGTTCGGCCACGGCAGGAGTTTGTACCGTGCCCGAACCGCTGGCACTTAAAACAGCGCCGCGGGTTCGGGATGTAGGAACGGATGGAGCAACGGATAAAACCTGCATTGATCTGTTGTGGCAGAACTGCGCGGTCGAAAGTCAAGATAATGTGTTTGGTGGGAATCTCCTTGTCGTCTCTGCGGATAGTGATGCGTCTCACGGCAGTGACGCCCTGATCCTTCAAGCCGGCAAGGAGATCCGCATCCGTTTCGTTCAAGAGATCAGTCTCGGATATCACACCTTGCGAGCTGTTGAGGCTCCGATGGGGTGTGACCCTGACGTCTAGATCAGCCAGTCTAGTCTGAGCTAGAAGCTTCGTGGACTGCTGCTTGTCATTTACCTCGATTAGTATTTCACCAGACCTTTGATTTATGCACTTATATGATTTTCCTATTATGGCTTCAAGATATTTTGCGATCAAAAAGACTGACTGAGATGCAAGAGGGTGGGTTGGATTGAGGGACTCCATGACAAGAAATCGAGAGTAATGATCTGGTTCAGGAAATGTCAAAGATGGCAATGAAGGAAAAGATACTTCGGTGCGGCCCCTTTTCAGGGACCGATCACGTTTGGGGGGGGGGTTTGAAAATGCCATATAGCATAGTATAAAAGCAGGGAGACGGGGGTACTTTCTTCTTTGACCTTACCCTGGTAGCCAAAGAGGTCCCGGAGCTCCCTGCCTGGTGAACAGACAGGGAGCCCATCCGCCGGAGCTTGACCTGGGCTCCGACGGCCACCGTTCGTGGTTTCTAACCCTCCACCTATAAACACATCGCCAGATCCAGCTTATGTTTGGGGGCTCGGGGTCCGCGGTATCGCCAGTACCGTCACCAAGATTGCTCAAGGTGCCCCGTGCGGGGAGGCTTGAGCTCTTCTCACTTGGTCCGGTTCAATTTCCTCACCTTCGACTTCATATCCCATGGCGCCGGCCACGTTTCTTTGGGTCTGGACGAAATCGGCCCATTCTGAATATCCACGCCGCCGACGCCTCTGCGTCAGGCGTAGGCGCCGGCGAAGCACGCCTAGGCGTAGCAGCGAATTCAGCCGGCAGACCCTGCTGTCGTTAGGCCTAGGTCGGGTCGGCGTGACTATTCCTGAAAGTGTCCGTAAATCTATGAAACATGATTACCCACCTTAAAATCAGGTATCCACTTTTCCCTCTCAACTTTGCTGATCACATGGTGAAAAACGTTTCGGGATTCAAGTCGAATTACTGGTGTAATCGTCGAAACTCGACAGTGCAAATACGAAGATCGCTCGATCGGAACGGCAGATGGTGGAACACTCCTCTATAAGGAAGGGCGTAGGACAAGGAGACACAACATCTCCAATGTTATTCACAGCATGTTTACACGAAGTATTTAGAAAACTGGATTGAGAACCGCTTGGAGTAAGGGATAATATAGGACAACCCAATAACCTCAGATTTGCTAATAGCGTTGATTTGCTAAGTAACTCACGGGACGAACTGCAAAGCATACCTTACTGACTAGATAATCACAGTGGAAGTGTGGGACTTAAAAAAATTGCGCCCACCTCCCCTCGCAAGAACCGTGGTGTGATGCGACACTGCATGGGGGTTGAGTTTGGGGTTCAGTTTGGGGTGGCATGCTGCCGGAGCGCGGGATGCCGATTATATTCACTGCGCCCGAAGGAGAGGAGAGCGCGGAGAGAAAGAGTACTGCACATGCGCACCGCGCGCGCAGCGTCGCCCACCGGCGAAGTAAGAGCACATCACGCCACGCCCTGCGCCGCGCGCCCACCCGCCGCTGTTTGGGATCTAATAAATATGCAGAAAACGGAATTATAAATTAATAACCTCGGGAAAGCAGAGTGCGCTGAGATGGGGGGCGATGCAGCGGAAGTGGTAAGCGAATCAATCAAGTTAGGCCCTGTTGTAACCCCGTATCCCCTAACCTTGAGGCAGATATAATTAGAAGAATAGCAATGGGGTGGAGTGATTCGGAAGGCACTCTCGGATAATGAATGGCAGCCTACCATTCTCCCTGTAGAATACAGTGTGTGACAGTTGCATCTTACTAATACTCACCTAAGGGGCAGAAACTAGGAGGCTCACGAAGAGGGTTAAACTTACATTGAGGACGGCTGAGCAAGAAATCGAATGCAAGTTGATATGTTACAACAAGGGACAAGAAGGGAGCTGAGTGGGTCAGGGAACAAACGCGTTCTAAGGACATATTATTGAAATGAAGAAAAATAAATGTGTGTGGCAGGGCATGTAATGCGAAGGCACGATAACCGTTGGGCATTAACGGTTACGGTGTGGATCACTAAAAAAGGCAAGTGTGGCCGGGCGCAGGAGACTGTTAGATGGGCCGATGAGATCAAGACGTTTGCGTGGATTAATTGCTCGGAGTTAGCACAGGAGCGGGATAATTAGAGTGTAATTATAGAGGCCTTTGACCGGAAGTGGGCGTTGATAGGTTGGCGATGATGATAACTAGGAATGATCGCTTCCCTCTAACGTTACTCTCGACGTTCATGCGCGGCGAGTGGCTCACTGTCAAATCCGTCGTGGGCAGTGCCTCTGCGAAAAAAAGTTTGGTGCTGGACGAGAGTAGCGAGATTTATGGAAAGAGAGAGGTAGCCTTTATTGCATCCAGAAGACGGTAGGACGGTGCAATTATTGTATTCCATTATTCCTCTTTGCTATCAGTATAAGGAAATGCCCACAAGCCTTAGATGGGTGCCCACAATGCGGCTAGAACTTCTCCACCTCCTCTGAAGACATGATGTCATAGCCGCTTTTTTGTTACGAGATTTCTGGTGCGGGAATAGGACATGAATGAGGCAGTGGGCATTGCGGCAGCGGGAAGGACAACATGCCCAGAACGTCTTTCTGCTTCATGATACAGGTGACAGCTGTTCTGCTTGGGAGTCTACCTGCTATCAACAACGGAACGCAAGGCGCCGCATGTGTCGATCGAGTAATCGTGAAGTACTCAGAATCAACGAGCACCGACCGCTGCCCGCTCATGGCTGCCCGGTCACAGAAACATGGTTACATGCGTCAATTTATGACAGTAAATTCGTCCCCTCTGGATACAGTGTGCATAAAAAACACCGAGAGAACAAAGGTGGTGGCGTTGCTAACCTGTATAATAAAAGCTGAACTATGAAAAGAATGCCTGACGTGCCTGTTGTAGAAGCTATCTTTTGCAAAGTGTACTGTGGGAAAGTTAGGTACGTCATAGGGCTTTGTACAGGCCTCCTGGTTCCGGTAGTGACATCCTGGAAAACCTAAAAACGTATCTAGATGCGCAGGTCAGAATCATTCTAGCAGGCGACTTTAGTCTTGCCCGATGTCGACTGTTCCACTTTTACACTAGGTAACCGAAATATTCACTGCGAAAAGATTGCTTGATATTACTTTCGCGTTTGACCTAGAGCAAGTAGTCAAAAACTACGCTAGAATTCATGGTGGTTCAAAATAAATTCTTGACCTATTTTTTTAACTGGCTCGATTACAGCCCAAACATCGTGTGAAGTAATACCAGGCATACCGGATCATTCTGCAGTATTACATGAATTACAGGTGTAGTACTCGAGCGTAAAAACCTAATGTCCAGTATCCCCAACTTTTCAGTATCCCCAACGACATGATTCCCTTTAATTACGATGTTTTCTCATCTTATTCCGGAGATATAAAAGGCCTTTGGTATGACATCAAAATAATACCAAAGGAATGCATTGGCAACTATGTTCCCCGTATTGTAAAGAGGTCGGAGCACAAAAATGCTTGGATCTCTCGGGACTCATTGCGGTTACAAAGGAAGCTAAAACGACTTCAGACAAATACAAAATCTTTAACTCTACTTGCATTGCAAATGAAATAGCAGACATTCAATTAAAGCTAAAAACACAAGTACGAACTGACAAGCAACGGTATTTCGGAGGGTCTTTACCAAACTCTATAGCGTCGTCCCCTGAGAGATTCTGGCGGCAGGTACATCCAACTTCTCGCGGTTATAATGTATTTGTTATTGAAGGTGAACAAGTAGATGACGCAAAAATATCTCAGAGGCTTTCAATCAGCAGTTTAACAGCGTTTTCAGTGTTAATGACAATACATTACAAAACTTGGACGCAATTTTCCGCCCATACCAGGTGTTGTATTAGGTGAAGCTGGAATTTTGAACATGCTGTTGAAACTAGATGTCAAAAAGGCACCAGGGCCGCAAAACATACCCAACGCCTTTTTAAAAACATATGCAGAATGTACATCGAAATGCTCGTGTGTTCTATTTACTAAATCTTTGTGTGACGGGCAAATACTGGACGACTGGGGAAGCGCCATAGTAAGACCTATACATAACAGCGGAAAGCAAACTGCATCAAGAACTATCGCCCCATCTCCTTCACTTGTACGGCATGTAAACTTTTAGAACACATTATTCATAGCCACATTACGCAGTTTATCGATCAGCATATTATTTTAACAAACCATCAACATGAATTTCGAAAAGGTTATTCTACGTGTACCCAACTAGCGGAAACTATACATGATTTTGCGTTGACCAATGATAACGTCAAACAAACTGATGTAATTTTTATGGATTTCCAAAAAGCGTTTGACAAGGGTCCTCATAAGAAGTTACTTCAACAACTCCGCAAATCATAAATAACCACCAGCTCTTGAATTGGCTTACAGCATACATTACCAATCGTAAACAGTTTGTCGTATTTAATGGGGAAAGTTCTGAAGATGTTTCTGTAGACGCTGGCGTGCCTCAGGGGACGGTGCTTGGGTCCCTTCTTTTTCTGCCATTGTCTGCAACATTCCTGTGAAAATACGATTGTATGCCGATGATTGTGATATCTACACGGAAGTGAACAGTGTAGCCGACCAGATTCTTTTAAATGACGCACTCAACAAAATTGTTCTTTGATGCGACAAGTGGCAAATGTGCATTAAATTTCAAAACAGCATTTATGAGAATTACTAACCAAAAGAGTCCTTTAGCGTATACGTATTCCGCGAACAAAGATTTCCTCCATGACGTATCTGAATACAAATACTTGGGCATCTGGATTTCAAAAAATTTAAATTGGGCTTACCACATTGATTATGTGGCAAGAAACGCCAACTGCAAGCTTTTCTAATTACGAAGAGCTTTAAAATTCAGCACTCATGACGTTCGAATGACAGCATATAAAGCTCTTATTCTTCCCTCATTAGATTGTGCAGCTATTTTTTGGGACCCATTCACTCGAACCAATATTAACAAGGTTCAAAAGATACAAAAAGAGGTGTGCGATTTATTTATAACAGCTACGGGCGTACTTCTGTTTCAACCTTGTTAACCAGAGTCAATTTACCCCTAATATCTGAAAGAAACCGTTTAGCCATGCGAAAATTTTTCTATCACATAGTAAAAAGCCACTATAAATTAGACATTTCTAACATAACATTTTCCTCCGGATATTCCACAAGGCAAAGGCACCAAATGACAATTACTCCTTTTAGTACACGCAAGATTACCTTCAAATATTCCTTCTTTCCGCGGACCATTAGTGAATGGAACCAGCTTACTAGCACCCAAGTACAACAGCCTTCACTTACTTTGTTTACATCATCTTTTATTTAGTGCTGAAGATATGTCATTTCATTTTTCTTATGTACCTATGTATTTGTTGTTTGCTTTTTTTGTGATCTCCTCATCATTGGTACCCTCCTGCCAAAATCCCAATGTGGGATTGCAGTATCAATAAAAAATAAATAGAAATCCAATGTGTTGAATTTGGTTATTCCACTTTATTTTGGCTTCACATTGAGGTGAATCTATTAGCCTTGTAGCTCGAGAATTGTCCTTTTGCCGCATTGGGGTTTATTTATATACGTACATGGTTCACAACACAGAAGTGGAAATGCAAGTGGAAAACTTTGGTTTGAGGACTGTGTGCCGCATACGGTAAAATGGGAGAGTTATCTGAACTGGCAGTTCCACTGACAAAGCAGCTGCACACTGACCACCCACGTGGTGCCGCCACAGAGGAGGCACTGGGCAGGATTTCAGAATTCTATTTCTTATGTTGGCATTCTTCATGCACAGGCCACAGGAACAGGACACAATAAAAGCTAGGACGAAACAGGCTGTGCCAGAGCTCTGTTCCCGTCTCTTTTTTGCGTCTTTTTCTTGCGGGTCGTGCATAAAGAAAGCCCCACAAGGGATTGCCTGAGACAACAGAATTGATACAAGAGCACCGCTGACAATCCGGGTGAGCAGTACGAACACACAGCACCCAGTTACATTGTATAGTGACAAATGGAGGAATGGTGGAACAGAACTCGCTAGATTAGGAAAAACGACAGCAACCAACCTTCTGGGACAACGACGTCCTAGTACCCATCCAAGAGTGCCCCTTTACCTGTGACGAAGAAGCCGACAAACTATCGTGATAATTGCCATCCACTCTGGGACCACACTGGTGCCCTTGATGTTTTCGTTACTTTCTTTTTCCCACGTGTAGGTGGGTGTGTTTTTGGTGATCGGCGATTTATACATCCAAAGAAAGCACGCAGCAATTGCTGGCTATTAGCCAGCAATTGCTATGAGCATAAACTATTAGCTTATGTCGGTGGATGTGCCAAAAAGCAGCAATATCAGGCGGCATCACACTTTTTGTTAAGACTGTAGAGAAAGACCGCAAATTGTAATGCAGAACTCAGCAACATTAGGACGCAAATTCAATACAAACGAGAAGACTTGCCCTCAGCTTCAGAATTTCCTCATGTCAAATGAAACAGTAGACGCAATTCTTAAAACTTCAACTATTTATATCAAACTAGTGCAATAGGTAAAATTTCTTGTTATTGTCGGCAATAAAAGTTACCCTGTGCGAACTGTGTTATTACTTTTAATTTTTTCTGGAAGGTCTTTTAAACGTTCTTCGTTTTGTCGTCACAAACTGTGCACAAATGTTAATAGATGTCTGCAGTAAGTTTAAATAGCAAGGGTAATCGTGCGTCTTATGAATATTTCGGAGAGTTGAAAATGTTTCTAGCACCTCATACTACACTCTCTACCGATTCCGACTTGATGTGGGCCTTGTGTTTGAGTTTGAATTGTTTATTTTTCTCCTAATCCTCTCTCCCGCAATTCTTCCCACATCTTTCCTTTACATATGGCTGCATCAACACGGTTGCTCCTTGTTTTTATTACACATCATTGTTTCACTTCCTTTGGGGTAATATAAAATAACAGTGAGCAAAATATCCGTAGCCAAAATAGGCGTCGTTATGCGGTCTAAAACATGTAAATGCTAAAAGTTACATCCACATTTCTTTTCCACCATTTCATTTCAGATACTTTTTTACTTTTGCTTAAGGCCTTTTTGAAGTAAGCAACAATGTGCTTGCAGTATACCAGAGTACATTGACATGCACTACATCATTATTACTTAGTACTTGTAGGATACTGGTAATATAGTATATTACTTGAATATACCTGATAAAGGATAGCACCGTAGAAAAAATGCTATTACAAATGTTGCTACGATTTTCTCTACTACAAGACACTTAATGCAGAGAAAGCAATTTTCAATGATCTTGCCACTGCATAAAGGCTTTCATTCACGCACTGTGGAAACACTACATTGGATTTTATTGTTTTAATATAGTGTCACTTTTGAAAGAAAAGTGAGAGTAAAACAAGAAAAAGCTTTCTATTGCTGGGAACGCTTGCTGTACGAGAATTGTGTTACTTGCTATTCTTTGTGAGCAACGTAAGGAAAGTGAAAAGAAATTGCCTAGTGTCAGCCATACGTTATCTCTAATCCCCAAGATGCAAATTAAAGTCCAAATATACAGGAAGGAGAAATGCTTTCAAAGTGCATAGATTGAATGGAAAGGGAGACATATTTCTGGTTGGAGTCACCAAGGAGTGATCATAAATCAGGCAGGGGAAAAATGAGAAAACTGGAGGTAACTATTGATCAGAAATTGGTAAAATAACCTGAACGATAAAACCTCCAAAGAGGAGTACAACACTCCTTTTGAAAGAGGACAAACGATTTGAAAGGAAGGACTGCTTAAAACACTCAAAATGACGTGAGGTGGTAAATATTGCCCTACATCAAAAAAGGAAGGAAAAAAACGTTTGTAATTTACTTGGGCATAATCATTACATTTGCTTTAATACAGTCAAGTATCAGTGATATATATTTCACAGGGTCACGTGAAATATTCGAATCCCTCAAAATTCCGGATAAATAAATTTGTCTACGGCAGAAACAAATACCCTATGTCAGCCTCCATTTCACTCCTACTGAAGCCTTAATAAATGTACATGTACAAAATGAAAGATAAATAACTTTTTCTGCGGCAGAAACAAATTCCTTATATCCGCCTGCATTTAATTTCTATTAAGGCCTAATGGATGTACTTCTGGAAGGCATAGAAGTTTCTGAAAATGGTTTCAGGAATATTTTCGCCTGCCACTGTGCGCCCCACGGTAGAGCCGATGTGTTTTTCAGGTTTAGTGGGCGGAGGTGATACTTGGGGGGTGGCGGTAAGTACGTTGATGTTTTCGCTCTTGCTCCACCTTATGAAAGATATCCAGCTGTTTTTAAATGGTAGGAGCTTTCGCTTTTGCGACATCTTGGCGACGTGTTAGCTCCGTAGACCAGAATGCTGCTTGTAAGTGCACATTCCCGTGTGCCTCCCTGAGTAGAAAACAGCAAGGAAATAAATCTGGAGAACAGACACAGAGAAGGAATAACCACAGCCTTCAGTATTTAACAAAAAAGTAACTGAGGGTCGGGCCAACACGACCTGGGAAAGGCCCTTTTCTCATGACTTTCGAACCAGCCTAGCCGATTGTGCAAGGTTGCTTTCTACCTTCCTATCTCGGTGGGGAGAGCAGGGTTCATTCGGTAATTAACCCACGGATGTAGCCCTCTGTCTTCAGTGGCTGCGGAGGAACTTACAACGGCAATTGGCGCTGCATGTAAGCAATGTATCATGGTCGGGGAACATAAGTTTGTAACAAACCCAAATTCTTGCCCACCCTGCTGTTCACCAACCGTTTGGCTGTAGCTGCCTTTACATCTTTGTGTAGGTTGACTTTGAACCCTGTTGACTAGGACCTTCTCTTCGTCGTCATGTTATTAATAAATTGACCTTTCGTGCAATTACCCATAGGTTCTATGTAAACCTCTACATCCAAATATGGCATTTATTACATATGCTATGGATGAATACATAGTCAAATTTCTAGGGGAGTCACCTGAAACCACATACACAAGAAACACTAAGCAGCTTCTGTTTATCCGTAAAATTCTCAAACCACGCTTTTTGCTTATTGGTTTGTTTTGCAAAGGTCACTTTAGCACCTTCTGTATTTTTGAGCCCTCTAAGCGGCCCTACTCCCGCTATTCTGGAGTCGCATTTTTTGCTTTCATGTTTTCGCAATTGTAACCTTCAAGTCTTCTGTTTTTAAACGTCTAATCTCGTTTCCTGCCCGTCTTATTGCCCCCTCTCCACTCTCGTCTGACTACCCATTGGAGTAAAATATGTGTATGCACTTCTGACATATTGTTACTAAAAATGTACAATAGCCGTATAAGAACGCATACAGTGCAGCCAGGTAAGCTGTTGATGAACGCAGAGTTGGTGGTGAAGACCTTCCACAGGACTCTGCTTGGTTAGATTGAACGTTAGGAATTGGCAAATACAGCAGAACGGCCAACCCGCGTGCTTAGTGAAGCCCAATTTGTTTTGGGGTTGCACGGCGGGTGATGTAGAGCTGCTTCACGTGCAAGGACCGCGGTGTATTCCGGTGCCGGACAATTCGTTTAAAAAAAAACAAATAAAAAAGCCGCGCATACCGAATGCCGAATGGCGCTTTGGGGACCGTCTCGGCGACCATGTAACGCACTCCTTCACAGGGCAGACGAGAACCACAACCTCCCAAGGGAGTGGGAGGAACTTACAACGGCGGCGCTCTAGCAGCAGAGGGTCAAGAATACCCAAAAGATACATAAATCTGCTGGCAACAAAGAAACCTTATCTAGAATACTAAAGTGTTTTTCATTAAAGGTAAATAAATGTGATGTCAAGTTCTTAAGGTTGGAGGGTAGCAGGTCTTGTAATCAGGCTGGGAGTGGGATTTCAATAAAAGGGCAACAAAGAAGAATTGAAGCGAAAGGTGCTACAGGGCTATGCGCCCACATCCAGCCACGACGACCAACCCATAACGCTTCTATGAAGATGTGGAATCGGCAATGGCTAAAGTGAAAACACAGTATACCGTAGTTATAAGGGACTTCAGTGTTAAAGTAGGCAAGCATAAGGCTGGAGACAAGACAGCTGGGAACTATGGTCTGGGCTGTATAAATAGCAAGGGGGACGTAGTAGTTGAGTTTGCAGAAAGGAATAACCTACGCATAATGAATACCTTCTTCTGTAAACGGGAGAGCCGGAAGTGGAGACGGGGAGGAGCCCGAATGGGCACCATAAAAATGACATGGACTTCATAAGCGATAACCCTGGCGTCGTGAAGGATGTGGAAGTGCTCGGAAGGGTAAGGTGTAGGGACCACCGTATGGTAAGATGTCAAAGTAGGCTACATTTGAGGACGAACTGTAACGAGCTAAAACGAAAGAAGCCGAATAATGAGCTAACGGGAAGACGTAAAGTAAGAGAATTCAGGATCGCGCTGCAGAACCGATATTCAGCTCTTACCGAGGAAGCCGAGCTTACGACACGGGAAGCCAGCGACAACCTTACACGCATTATCACGGAGTGTGCAGTAGAAGTCGGGGGCACGATGGCTAAACGGGATACTGGTAAACGTTCCCAGGATACGAAAGCTGTAATTAGGAACGGCAAACCATGACAATCTCTACCCCAGCTGAGAGAATAGAACTAGCGGAGCATTCAAAGTTAATCAAGAGGCGTATGAAAGCCGACATACAGAAGTTTATTAATGGAGAGGGTCGACTACGCTGTAAAGAACGGAGGTAGCCTGAAAGCAGTCAAGAGGCGTCTTGGCGTGGGGCAAAATCAGATTTATGCACCTAAAGATCAGCAAGGCAATATCATCACAAATAGGGTTAAATAGTCAGCGTTGCCGACGAGTTCTACAGAGATCTGTACAGTAGCCTGGGCATCCAGGATAATGCCGTACGAGAAAGTAGTTGAGGCGGAGATGGACATACCACCGGTAATGACCGAAGAAGTATGGAAAGCTTTGAAAAAATAAAAGGGTGCAACTCACCTTGTGAGGATCAGATAACAGCAGACCTGTTGAATGATGGCGTAGAAATTGTACTTGAAAAACTGGCAAACCTGTTTACGCAATGCCTAAAGACCGCAAGTGTACCGGACTCTTGAAAGAACGCGAACATCATTCATATGGTTGACACAGTTACAAGAAAATGGTGGCGGAACCTTTTAATGTCGTTTCTTTCATATTCACAGAAACAAAGGTTGCCGGAGTAATAAAGAAGAAAAGAAAATTTCTACAACCCATAGGTCGTGTTCTAAGCAACTCTCTTTTTTGTAGCGAAATTAGACTGAGCAGAGATCAATCAACACCCATCTCCCCCACCCGTTTCTCTTAAACATCGTTCACTGGCTCGGCTCCTTGCCTCCACTTGCTGGGAAATTTGAACGAGCCATTGCTGCCAAAGTGTTGTTCTTTTCCGGAGTAACAAAATCTGAGCAGCGCTTCAAGGAAACGTAGTTAACGTCGGCGGTTGTATCTTGAAAATACATCAGACGTCTGACCCTTTCAGCAGCAAATTACATACAAAGTATGCTCTCTGCAGTGTGTGGGTAGACATTATTGCGGTATTTTTTTTTCTATTTACGATGCACGAACGAAATCGACCGACACCAATTGGTGCGGATGTTTTTTTGCACAAAACGCAATGCATCAAATCAAAGCGAATTATTGTTAATTCTTTTTTGGGAACGACACGCTTCTTTCTCTGGCGATATTTTGCGTCATAACGAGAGTGAAATAGTGAATGTTTTCGCACTTTCCCCTCCACGAAGCAGGTTATCCATCCATCCACGAAGCAGGTTATTGGCGTTAACATTCGCACGAGATGTTTCAGCACTAGCAAATACTAAGCCTATTTCAGTGACACGTGAGAGGGAAAGAAAGCGCACACTGGTAGTGCTTTTGGGAACCTTTTGGCCATCCCATAATGGCCCTCCGACCAGTTCTCCGGCTGCCCTGGGATTCTTTTTAAGGCATTTAGAACAGTGCACAAAGCTCTTAAATAGCATGATGGCAGTTTCGTGAGCAGCAAAACAATTAAGTACATTTTTTCCTCAGCGCACAACTGGAAGTAGTTTGTATTCTTCATTCCCGCTCCTACTATGGTGCTTTTTCAAGACCTCTTTTCCTATTGCATAAGTAGTAGATTTCAGTTTAGTGAAGGAAACGTCTTCTTGAACAGGCAGTGAGCATCAAATAACTTTTTTCTAGGCGAATCTCCTTCCTGCGCGTTCCAATGTGGAACCCGTGAGGCCCGTTCACAGTTGCGACTGCAGCGGTAGAAGCGGTGGGATTGCTGTCGTCTTTGTTTCCCGTTGATCGCTTAAGTCATTTGGTCTCGAGTACTTCTAAAGCAAAGCTAAATTGTTCTCACTGATGGTGTTCCTAATGGGAAAACAGGTCAACTGCAAGAAAAAATGCTTCACGAGGAGGGAATTTACCCTGGGTCCTGCGCGTCATGGCCAAGACTGATTTCTGTATTTCTACATGACCGAGGTGGTTTGGATTCGGAGAGCTGCATGGACGGGCAAAATTAGAACAGAAAAATTGTGCACCCCACAATGTAAAACCGACGATGATCCGCCACGAGAAGGCTTCGCGTTTAACCAACGTTGGTGTTAGACGGAGAAGGTCAAGATTTTATTTGTTGCTGTTGATATGTCGCCAGAAGACGACAACAATGATGTGCGCGCGAGAGAGGCACTGGGTTCTGTGGCACGACCGCGCCTCACGAGTCGAACGCTGGCAAGTGCAGTCTCCAACGCCCGAACTAATGCCAATGCTCCTACCTCTTGAGTTGTAATAAATCGTGGGCAGCCATCCAAGGCTGTGCGGACTCAACAATTTGGCTGACGAGGATGAGATGCGCACTCACCGGCACTTCACCGGCAGGTCACCGACGTCAAGAAACGGAACGGCATGGCGACGTGCGACTTCGGTCGGCTACCCGAATTCAGCGGCAGCTCCGGCTCCTGGAGATCCTGGTATGGAAGGCTTCAATTCTTCTTCGAAGCTAACGACATCAAGGACGCTTCTAAGAAACGCGCTCACCTGCTAACGCTGTGCGGGGAACAGACTTACGACATCGTCTGCGCCCTCGTTCAACCCAACCAGCCCAGCGAAGTGGACTACGATGACATCGTTGAGGTGCTCAAGGCTCACTTTGATCCGCAACCTTCTGAAGTCTTCTGCAGCGCACGCTTCCAACGACGGGACCAAAGGCACGACGAAACGGTCAGTGATTACGTGGCAGCGCTCAAAAAACTGGCAGTGGATTGTAATTTTGGCACCAGCACAGATATGGCTGCGAATTCGTCTATGCTACCACTGGAAGTTATGTTGCGAGATCGTTTTGTTTGTGGTCTTCGGAATGTGCAGGTCCAACGCCGGCTATTTCCAGAAAATGACATGAAGAAAGGTTTTGACTTCTTATTGAGAGCTGAAAACGCCTTTGAAGACTGGAAAAACGTGAAGGCGGAATGGAGAGAGATCCACAAAGCCAGTACAAGTGCCTGCAATACGGGAAGGACAGGCCGCTCCAGCAGCTACGCCGAGAAGAACCAACGTTGCTGGCGTTGTGACGCACAACATAGTCCGGACACTTGCATGTTCCAGACAGCTTCCTGCAACTACTGCAAGAAACGCGGCCACATCGAGAAAGCGTGCATCAAAAAGCCGAAAGAAGCAAGAACTAAGGGGAACAACAGTATGAAATATCCATGTAAAGGAATTTTGACAACAAAGACTTCTCAAGAGTTGCCAAGCAAGGTGCTTTATGAGCTGAACACCTTAATGTACATATCCAGCACCCATAAGGTCATGATGCAGCTACGCGTACATGGCAAATCGTTGACCTTCGAAGTCGACGCAGTTGCAGCCAGCACTCTTATCAGTGAGACAACGTTCAGAGCCACGTGGATGAGTGACCCACCTCGGCTCCAGACGAACAACATTCTCCTACGCACATGGTCAGGCCAGTCTCTTCCAGTGCTCGGCTGTGCAACGGTAGAAGTAACGCACAAGGGCAAGACTTTTACATTACCGCTTGTGGTAATCAAGGGACCAGGATGTAACCTCCTCGGACGAGACTGGTTTCCTCATTTGGGAATAGAGATAACCGGAATCGACAAGATGATTGAAGAAACGGTGCGACAGTGCTCTGAATGCCAATCAAGGCAGAAGAGCCCAACAAAAGCTCCGATTCCCACATGGGACCGTCCCCAGACACCATGGCACAGCCTGCATGTTGACTTCGCGGGACCACTACTCGGGCGCAGCTACTTGGTTGTTGTGGACGCGTACACCAAGTGGGTAGAAGTTCGTCACGTCAACCTGACAACATCCGCGGTTGTCATTGACGTACTCCGGAGCCACTTCGCTAAATCCCGCATTCCACGAAAATTCGTCCAGGACAACGGAAAAGCCTTTTTTCAAGCGAGATAAACCAGTTTTACGCATAGAATGGCATTCAGGCTATGACGTCACCAGCGTATCACCCTGCAACAAACGGGCAAGCAAAACGGTACGTGGCCGAGCTGAAGAGAGCACTCTTAATGGATAAACACTGCTCCATACAAAGCAGACTTGCAAGGTCCCTGTATCGGCACACACTAAACATTTTATACTCTTTTTGGCCGAAAAGGGTGTAAAAATCTTTTCCCATGGCTAACACCCTTAAAAGGTGTTTTGGCAAAAAAGGGTGTACGGATGAAAAAATGGTGTTGAGGATGCTCAACACCCTAAAAAAAGGTGTTGAGCCTCACACCCTTTATTTGGGTGATGGCATGCGTAGTGGCAATGTGAATCGGCGGAGTGCGCAGCATTCAACCCAGCCAATACGCACAAGTAACGTTTGGAACACAAATTAATTGAGCAAGAAAAACAGCGGGATGCAAGCGGTACAGGGAGTGAATACTTGCTTAGTAATACATGTGCTGTTCTTGCTTTTATGTCCAGGAGAGGAAAGCCCCCCGATCGAGTCGGTGGGCTTGTCGCAAAAAACACATATTTTTGCGCTAATTTTGGATGTATAGATTTTACTATGAGAATATACAAATCAACACGCGGATTCGCAAAAACTTTTTAATTACGAGGTAGTTTTTGTGTCCCATAACATAGAATTTTAATAAATACCGAACAAATCTTCCCGCCACCTGCACACCCTCCAAAGATGGTGTTCCTTATTTCAACACCCTTTTTCCCAGACGGGTGTAAAGCTACAAATGAGGGTGTTGGAAACTAAGAAAAAAAGGCGTAAAGAAAAAAGGGTGTAAGAAAACGGGTGTAAGAAACGACTGCCAACTAAGAAAAAAGGTGAAGAGACCTCCAACTTTGGAAGCATTTTGTACCTGTTTATACGGGTGGACGAACATTTTCTACAAGCGGGGGGTGTTTTGCACCTCACGATGTTTAAATCAATATGAATTGACATAATTTATTACCAGTGAAGCTCTTTAAGCTTGAGCTTGTTTCGGTGGCGTCAGCAAAAAAATATAAATAAAAAGCACTGCGGCACCTGTAAAGGGTGCACCACCGCAGATAGGGTAATATAACAGTGAATTCGGCTTTCGAACTTGTCAGAGTGTGAGCACAAGGGGCGTATGCGTATGCGCACCTCTTACTGTACCATTTCAAAGGTATTAGTCTTTTTTTTGGATTCTAAAAGGCATAAAAATGGCGCAGCTTGCAATATTGGTGCCAGGATGGAGAAACAGCATAGCTGGGGAGCTTGCTTCCCCCTTGGATCCCCTGGCAGTGGGGATGAGTGAGAGGTACACTGGAACAGCCTTGTCAAATCCGGTTAAACTTGGCCTCACCCCTCAGCGGTCATCCTAGCTTAGCAAGAACATTGCAAAGCTTAGCAAACATAACCAAACTTAGCAACACCGGAAGAAACTAGGTCGACCCACAGCTACGCTGTTCTTTTTTGCAACTGAAAACCTATTTCACACCGTTTCAACAACCTACAGAAAATCAAGCGTGTTGCAGTTGGTAAACACTCTTTCCGCCACACGACTATATAGTCTTTTTAATTTTGGAGGTTCAAATTGGTGTTTCACGTGCCAAAGCTAAACTTGGGGCATGAGGTGCACCGCATATGGAACGAGCGATATTAGTTTTTATGGATGCGTTTGAAAATTTCTTGCGAGTAGAGGAGCATATAAGGGGATGTCTTCTTTACAATGCTATTATGCATCCGAACATAGCCTTATTCAATGAAGAGCTGAACACCTTTTCCCCACCCTTTCAACACCCTAAGAAAAACCAAGGGTGTTGAAGTTGTTCAACACTTTTTTTTCATACAAAAAGGGTGTATAGCTTGAAAAAGGGTGTTGAGATTCAAGAAAAAAGGTGTAAAAGCATCCCAACACCCTTTTTCCACTTATGCTACACCCTTTTTGGCTTCAAGGGTGTAAAAACGTTTAGTGTGCAGCACACGACGATGCCCACAGCCACAGGAATGACACCGGCGAGAGTGATGTTTGGCCGCGAACTTTTATGTCCCCTCGATCTGCTCAAGCCAGAGTAGGAAACTCAGACCTATGATCACAAGCTGACGCTGAAAAAATTACGTCGTTTCGAAGAAGGGGAAAGGGTGCTCATACGACAGTTCTTAAGAAAGCCAGATTGGATTGAAGGCGAAATCCTGCGCCGCGTCGGACCACGATCCTGGGTGGTAAAAATCGCCCTTCGAAAGGTACGCCGTCATCTGAACCACATCAGGAAAGCAAGCCAGAGCAGGACATCCACGGACTGGAGCACAGCAGATGATTTCGCTGACACAGCCCAAGAGATGCCGTCAAGTTCTGCTGTTCCACTGTTACCGGACTCGCTGGATAATCCATAGGTTTCCTCCCAACCATCGACCTCAACGTCTCAAGCAGGGACCACCCGGCAACTGCGACCAGCCGAGGCTAGGCGGCCTCCAGATCGCTATGGAGACTTTGTTTACTGTTTTCTCGAAGGGGGAAAGAATTGATATGTCGCCAGAGAAAGACAACGATGATGTGCGCGCGAGAGAGGCACTGGGTTCTGTGGCAAGAGCGCGCCTAACGCGTCGAACGCTGGCCAGTGTTGTCTCCAACGCCCGAACTAATGCCAATGTTCCTACCTCTTGTGTTGTAATAAATCGTCGGCAGCCATCCACAGCTGTGCGGATGCAACAGCTGTGAGAAAAATCATGTCGATTTTGTCGAAAGTGGGAACGGGCCTTTACACTTTGCCGCCTGCAAAGTAGCAAAGTTAAAAAAACTTGAATGTTAAAAAAGACACGTTATTTTTTCACATTTGTAATTTTTTTCGAAGCAGCAGTAGGTTTGAGAAAAATTAACATTACTTTTGGGATGTTTCCGGGCGAGCACCGAACTCATGAAGTGCTGAGAAAAAAACGAAAGATGTGAGCTTACATACATGTTTGATCTATGATGGAATTTGCTTTGTGTCCTAAAATCACTGCTAAACAAGCTTTGTAAATGCTCTAGGCGTTTAATATTTATTAAGTGGTATTTTGCAATTTCGCATTCCAAAATTGTTTTTGCTGTGTAAAGAGGAACTAATCAATCTGCTACACTCCAAAGCCGACAGTCCTAGTTACAGACATACAATACAGACAGTAAGGTATAGAATACAGACAGTAAGGTAAAGGCATATAGAATAGGCCACATTACTTTGCGATTAGTAATTTGTGATTTCATTAAATTTTTCTTTAGAGGCCTTGGAAATTGTGTGCTCCTAAAGAATGCTTCAGTTATAAAGCTGTTTTTCATGCCTACATCTAAGACACGGAAATATAACTATTACTTTTTTGGGTCTAAAGGACTCAAGCCACCTGGACTGGACCCAGAGCAGCGGGAATCTGATATCGCTACGGTGTCATCAATGGTGCCCACAAAACTCTCACAAGTTGCTGGGATATAAATAGTGAGAATAAACGTCTTTCTTGTTTTCACACTGCCGCACACTTTCGGCCGATTGTGTGTGTCTTGGTTTAGTGTGCTCAACTGGACACGTGTTGGAAGTGTTGTGCTATGTGTGTCAGCTTAGTCTTCGAGTGTGTCCCCAGTTGTGCTGACCAGAGGCAGGCTGTGTGTTGGTTGTTCCTTCAGTTTGCAAATTCGTGTTTATATTTTGAGGTGTCTCTGTAGGAGTTATTTGATGTTATGAGTGAACGCAAACTATCTCGTTTTACCTCACGCCGCACACGTTTTCCTAACGCCTTTGCCCTTTTGAACAGAAGGAGGTTTCCCGACGTGGGGGATCGTCGAAGGATACCCCTCGCGTTGTTGTGGGTCTCTCGCGGCCGCCTACAGTCCTCAATCCACCACAGCGTCGTATGGTTACGGAGGGGGAGGAGCCAGAGGCGTGGGGAATGGAGTTGCGTAGGTTATCGCACGTCTTATGGCTGTGTGGTGTAATTTGGATGCCCCTGTAATGTGTTCCAGATTGCTCTTCCTTCATTGAACCTAATATGGGAAGATGAACTGCTTTGGCCTCTACCTATATATGTTAATAATGTGGGGAAGTGGTCACTACCATATGTGTCCATGCTCACACCCCAAACAGAATTGCAGAACCAATAGCCAAGTCAAGATTTAATGTTAATCTTATGGCCAATCTTAGCCAGTCTCTTGATTGGGGAGGCTTTGCTTAGCAACCGGCGCCGGGGACTCTGGGTCGTCGCAACGAGGGAGGTACAAATGAGCGCACAGCAGGTCACTGCAACCCTGGCTAATTTCCCGTCGTGGGTATATCTTTGGCTTGAAAAAAGTGTGTCAAGAACAATGGGCGCAGCCCTCGAGGCACGCAACTGCCAGCCCTCGCAATTTTCGAATTTCTCAACAGCCGGAAGGTTGCCGCAAGGAACGCGCTTGCGCGTACTCGGCTTTTTACTATTCCTAACGCAGACATTCAAAATATCGATTTACTAAAGTCCTTGGCTGTTACAATACTTGCGTTGTGTTCGCTCAGAAGCACTACATCTATGTGGACTCTCCGATTACAAATATGGGACATCTATCGGTGTTGCAAAGAACAAAAGTATTAGTTACAATGTTGGATAAAAGTTCCATTTATTTCCCACATAAATGAAAAAAAAACATCAATAAAAAATACACATGCAGAAGGTCTTGTCCCACCAGTGCTATGGTTCTGACAAGGAACTGTTACTGTGTCTAAATACCGACTTGGTACGGTCTCGGACAGCTGCAGTAGAGCGGTGTATAGGTTAGTCACAAAAACAGTGCTCAAAATGTACCACCCATATGGGCCCTTGGATCTTTGCTTTTTTTGTGGCTCTTTCCGTACTTTCCTGGTCCAGAGTTTAAATGGGGAGTAGGACAATTGGTGATTGACGCACCAGCTAATTTACGTTCACTTGTTATACACCTTCAAAGTTTGATCAATTTAATGATCCCTTAAACATGTTTTTGTGGTCAGTGTATATTCAAGGCATTTAAATATCGGCCAATCGTTTCTGTGTGTTTATCATACATCAGAGAGCAAGAATATACACTGGCTGTCTTCTTTTTACACACGTCTAAAAGATCTTGTACCTATTCCCCCCCCCCCCCCGGGCATCTCCCATGTGCCATATTGTCATGTGTCAGGGCACCCCCTGATAGGGGATGCATCGAAACCCTCCCAAAAAAGGGACAAAAAGAACAAAGGAATCACAATTTGAAGTGCGCGCCAGGAGCGGGCCAATCAGCAAGCGCCAGCGCCGACGCACCGAGGAATCATGGGAAAAGGTGGCAGTGCACTGGTCGGCCAATCAGGGAAGGCCGCGCATGGGACAACTTGCGTAGTGACCATATAAGGACAGGGAAGAAGCAAGAAGCCAATGGGAGTGCGCCACGAGAGAGCCCAGAGGGTATAAAAGCGGGGCGCACAAAGAGAAAGGAGGGAGGGAAGAAACCGAAGAAACCAGGAGGCGGCCGCAGCACGTGCGCTTCAACGAACGAGCCAGGGGGACGCGGCCAGGCCATCGACCACGCCATCCGAGCCTGGGCGGGAGCGGGCCGACTACGCATCGGCACCGTCATCCTAGGTGCACCACGAACCTGTGTCTTCGTGGCCGCAGCGGCATCGGTCGGGCACCAGCGGCCAGCGTCCACGCTCCGTCGACGTTCGTCTCGACGGCCCCGAAAGGCGACGTTCGTGCCGAGCCTACCTGGAACCTCCAGCGGCAGCGGCTACCAGGTGGTAGCCACCGAGGAAGCACGCCGCCGAAGGAATGACCGCGCGCGTCGAACGCCGGCATCAAGGACCTCCAGCGAGAGCGGCTACCAGGGGGTAGCCACCAAGGAAATAAGTCGGGACGCACGGAGCCTACGTCGTCCAGCGAGTGACCGCGCGCATCGAACGCCGGCACCGACGAAGTAAGAAGAGGACGGCTACCACCGAGCCACGGCCACGCAAGGGTGCGACATATCACCGCCGACGACAGCGGGGTAGGCCAGTCCAGTAGGGACGCAGTTGTAAAGGACACAACTAGGGAGTTGTGGTACAAGAGAAATTAACTAGAACTTGGTTAAGGAGTGGATTTAGAGTGTACTTAGTGCAGGACGTTATTGTAGAGACTTTTGAGTTTTGATGTGAATGGTATATTGAGCTGTTAAGTTGGGGGTTTGTATACGAGTTGTATTTTGGGATTGAAGAGGTTTGAGTGTTTATCCTTTGTGTGTAGTTTAAATACTGAGTGCTTTGCCTGAGGATTTTTTTTTGTGTGTGCATTAAATGTATGTTGTTAAACACATCAACGGCTTCCCTGTGTCTATTGCTCCAAGCCGGTAAAGACCACCCCACCATCCATTCACGTGACAAATAATTGGCGAGACTGCCAGGATCTTGGCATATCAACTGCCAGGATTGATTTATCCTCACCCAGGATATTTCCATCGGGCCCTGTCACGTGTCTTACCGCTGCGAGAATGGATATTGGAAAGTTGTGGACGTTGGTTCAGACGCGTGGTTTGAACAAAGAGCAGTTTCTCGAATTGTACAATGAAGAGAACCACAAAGTGCACGAGAGATTGGATGCAAGGATAGAAGAATCGCCAAAAGCAAGGGAAAGGCTTGAGGCGGAGGAAAGAAGGTTGGAAACTGAGAAAGGAGAATTGGAAAATTAAAACTTTAGAGTTGGAACTAGAGCATGCAGGATTAACACAGCGCCTCGCGGAAAAGGATCGCGAAAAGAACGGTGAACGCGGCGCACGTGAGACTGAAGGCAGGCGGGTCGCTGACCTCCACGAGGCACGTGAGGAAGAAAGCACGCAGATCGGTGATGGCGAAGGAGCACGTGCACTTGATAGAACGCAGGTCGCGGATAACGATGAGGCCGCCAGAAACACGAACAAAAAGAAAAGGATGGTTCCTTCAGACAGACCGCTGAGGAGAAAGGCGTGTTTGAAGCGCGAGGAGGTGAACGGGCAGTATATGGCAGAATCGCATGACAGACGCCTGAGATGAGCGCTTTGAAACTAAGCCCGGCCAAAAAGCACGTGGCGTTGAAAGTACGCGCTTGGCACACAGCGAGGAAATCAATGAAAAAATAAAAGAAGGGCTCGCGGAAAAGACCGCCGTGGAGGGAGACGCGTTCCAAGTGCGAGCAGGTAAACCACTCGAGTTGTGCACCGTTGCATGCCTTCCGAGAGGAGATGAACGCGCTGAGAAAGCCCCAGGCAGAGGTCCGTTATATACTCCTGGCGCCTTTGACTCATTTGATTTAAAGGTGTCTCAAAGATCACTAGTTGAGTCCGAGGTGCCTGCCACTCCGGGAAATGGTACGAATGGCGGCTGGCAAGAAGGATTTAGCTGTGTGCCGTCAGAAACGTCTATTGGTACGGAGGCTACCATTGTCGCTGAAAAGGACACCGCAGCATCTTTAGACAGTCAAGTCGTCCAAGCAGGGTTTGAGCTTGTTACAGAGGTCGGCGGTGCAGAGCCAGGTACCGAGTTTCCCGAACAAGCGGGACCACTCTCTAAAACCGAAAGCTTGGAAGTCGACCAAAGCACGCGAAGAAAGAAGCCAGACAGGGCTGTAGTGCAGGAGAAATTTGGCGCAGACAAGAAGGGTGTGCGAGCCCCCAGTAAGCAATCTCGCACTGACATCAGCGAGAAAGAGCATGAATCCTACAAGGAGCTTTCGGAGAAAGGGGAGGAAGACTGCGTGAGGCGCAGGCGGGATGGAGTGCGTGAGCGTAGCCATATCAAGAAAGTGAGGGTAACGAGAACAATGGCCCGGATGACAGGCGAAGCTAGAAAGAGGAGGACCAAGATAAGAGTAAGCAATAAAAAGACGAAGAGTGAGCACGAAAAGGATAGCTCTCGAAGAAAATGTGACGCCCCAAGAGCCTTGCGAGCTGGAAGGCGTCAAAGAAACGCGCTCTGCGGCACGGTAGAGTTGAACTTGCGAGGTTTGGGTGCCCAAGGCAACCATTAAACCAGGCTTCGCGCGACCTGCACCACGAGCAGGTGTGACCAAAGTCGGTTGTCATAACCGATCTGATTGTGTAGCGAAAGTTGCTGAGTGGTTAAGGCGGAAGAAGGTGAAGATGAAGCAATAGGTCAGTGAACTTGATGGAAAACATTTAGTCGACTCGGAAAAGAATAGCACCCATAACGGTAACGAACAAGTTGTGTTTGGGGTAGAGCATAAATATTGTACTATAGTGAACAGGTAAGCTTGGTGTAGCCGTATATAATGGGGATACTAATATTGTAGTGACGAAGTTAGGATAGAGACATAGTGGTGTCGAATATTAGATCATGGATGCGTTTGATTTGATGATGTGTTCGAGTAGGTTGTATGAGTATGGTGGTGTAAGTGTATGAAACGTACATGGACGTGGGGTAGCTGAGAAGTGCGTATTGAGTAAGAGGGTTTTGAAATTTGTGATGTTAGAACAAATAGTATGAGTAGTTTGGTGTAAGTGCATGACGTGTAGATATAAAAGAAGTAGTTGCAAAGTGCGATTGAGGGGCTGGAAGAGGAGACTTATTTGACGTGGATTGAGAAAAACTGCTGTCGAATAAGGGATCATTAAAATGTTCGATAGCGGTGATGTGCTAGAGCGGAGTGGTTGAGTAGATTGTCGTATTGGTGAGATGAAGTGTGAACTGAAAAGTGCGATGTGCGAAGTGATTTGTGCTGGTGAACATTGCAGTTATGAGAAGTCAGCAACGATGATCGAAAAACAAGACCTCTGTGGCCAAGATGAGGTTTTTTGAGGAAAAACCCTTAAAGCGGGGGGTAATTGTCATGTGTCAGGGCACCCCCTGAGAGGGGATGCATCGAAACCCTCCCAAAAAAGGGACAAAAAAGAACAAAGGAATGGCAATTTGAAGTGCGCGCCAGGAGCGGGCCAATCAGCAAGCGCCAGCGCCGACGCACCGAGGAATCATGGGAAAAGGTGGCAGCGCACTGGTCGGCCAATCAGGGAAGGCCGCGCATGGGACAACTTGCGTAGTGACCATATAAGAACAGGGAAGAAGCAAGCAGCAAATGGGAGTGCGCCTCGAGAGAGCCCAGAGGGTATAAAAGCGGGGCGCACAAAAAGAAAGGGGGAGGCAAGAAACCGAAGAAACCAGGAGGCGGCCGAAGTACGTTCGCTTCAATGAACGAGCCAGGGGGACGCGGCCAGGCCATCGACCACGCCATCCGAGCCTGGGCGGGAGCGGGCCGACTTCGCATCGGCACCGTCATCCTAGGTGCACCACGAACCTGTGTCTTCGTGGCCCCAGAGGCATCGGTCGGGCACCAGCGGCCAGCGTCCACGCTCCGTCGACGTTCGTCTCGACGGCCCCGAAAGGCGACGTTCGTGGCGAGCCTACCTGGAACCTCCAGCGGCAGCGGCTACCAGGTGGTTGCCACCGAGGAAGCACGCCGCCGAAGGGATGACCGGGCGCGTCGAACGCCGGCATCAAGGACCTCCAGCGCGAGCGGCTACCAGGGGGTAGCCGCCAAGGAAATAAGTCGGTACGCACGGAGCCTACGTCGTCCAGCGAGTGACCGCGCGCATCGAACGCCGGCACCGACGAAGCAAGAAGAGGACGGCTACCACCGAGCCGCGGCCACGCAAGGGTGCGACACGTCAGCGCCGACGACAGCGGGATAGGCCAGTCCAGTAGGGACGCAGTTGTAAAGGACACAACTAGGGTGTTGTGGTACAAGAGAAATTACCTAGAACTTGGTTAAGGAGTGGATTTAGAGTTTACTTAGTGTAAGCCGTTATTGTAGAGACTTTTGAGTTTTGATGTGAATTGCATATTGAGCTGTTAAGTGAGGGGTTTGTATGCGAGTTGTATTTCGGGATTGTAGAGGTTTGAGTGTTTATCGTTTTTGTGTAGTTTAAATATTGAGTGCTTTGCCTTAGGTTTTTTTTGTGTGTGTATTAAATGTATTTTGTTAAACACATCAACGGCTTCCCTGTGTCCATTGCTCCAAGCTGGTAAAAACCACCCCACCATCCATTCACGTGACACATATCACTTGTCATTTGTAAAATTGAAGAAAATCAAGTGCCAAAAAATGCAATTATGCAGCACCTTTTTGTTCTACGAGGCACATCGATGTACAGAATGACGTGTTAAAGATGGTTTGTTGGTGATGGCGCAAGGCAAACTATTGAAACGAGTGCCCGAAAAGTGGTTATATATGAGAGATGACGCAAACCACAAAATTGGTCAACAAGAATCAAAGTACTATCAGTCAAACATAATCTTCATGGCTGGCTGTAGAAGGCCAGCAAATGTTTCTGCATGACATGCAATTAGGTATACAAAATTTACTTGTCCTGAATATTTCTGTTAGCGCTTGAAAGAAAACATGAAATCGTCAGACATCAAAACAGACGTGTTGCGGGGTGTGTTGCCTGTATAGTTGTCGGAAGCTTTTGAATCCTATTGTTTCAGGTTTCTTGCATAGAATGAGCAAGTGGGTTATAGATAGGCTCTCTCCATGACTACTGCACACGAGAGTTGGTGTTTTAGTGAGCGGGTAAAGTGTAGAGTGGCCTATCAATGAACCTGCTAAGGCAGTGCATTGTGTTAGTTCTGTATTGCTCCAAGTACGGCTTTGTGATTCGTAGTTTGTTCTCTGTCTGTTCACTCCAGTGGGTTTGCCATTGTTTAAGCACGTGCTGTTTGTTGTGTGGATAGAGGTGAGTGCAATGTAACGTAGTTATATCTACTCTGGTCCTGAGTTCAGCAGCAGCGGCCATAACATCAACAACTGGATGCCAGTCATCCCAGCCTGTTGCGGGGACCAGCGCACAGCCACAGTCAAATTTCTGGCACACGCCATGATACAACCCCTAAAAACGAGATTTATCAAACATTTAGAAAATGTTCAGGATAATAATGCACCCACCACAATTAGTGAATCTAAGAAAGTGACATACTTACGAATATGGTGTTCGACATTGTATGTGGATTATGTGGGTCCAGTTGTGGGTCCGGTTGCGGCATGAAGTTCATCTGCGACATCTTTGTTATTACATTGTAGATCGCCACATGTACTGGTAGCGACAATCTACGCGACGATACTCGCCTGGCACAACCACAGGGCAGCCAATTCGACTGCCAAGATCATGACAACGACCTTGCGGCTGTCATCAACTACGTCACCAAGAAGGGCCACCACGCATGAATAAACTGGATTTCAGAAGCACCACTTGTGATTGCAAACCTACGGGCGGGACCTCTACACGGGCATCATGGCCTATAAAGCCGGTGTACACGAATCAGCTCTTAAGTGGGTCCGGTTGCGGCTTGGAGCGCAGCTGCAACATATTAGTATTTACCTTTCAGGTATGCTGCAATACAGTTACAAGGGCTACAGAAATGATAATCTTTTCGTACAGCCGTTACCGGACCCAGGGTGTCTTTTTGATGCTTTTTGTTGCCCTGTGTATTTCTTGAAACTATGCTGATGGTGTCTGGAGATGATGATGTCAAATCTGGCCCCGATGATGAAAGAAAGGCGACCGGATGTTGTAAGACTCATTGGCACTTCAAGCGCGCATTAGCCTAGAAATACGTGCTCTAACTGAAAATGTTGCTGCATTTGATAAACGCCTAGTAAAAGCCGAGTCTTGGGCGTAAGCGACTATCAACGTAGCTGCTTAGGTGCCGGAGTTGGAGAGGGCAGTTCCGAAACTATAGAGCGCCTACAATGAACTGGACAAAAAAAATGATAAATTAGAAAACCCGTCGGGCCGAAACAATACAATACCTGGCTCCCCTAAATCGCCTGCCAAAAATCCAGAGTAGCAGTCTGTTGTGGTCACCAAAATGATAGCACATAAGCTAGAGGTACTAATTGACAAAACTGAACACGGCCGAAGAGTCGGGTCGCAATATGAGAGCAAGATGAGACCGTAATCTTGAAGCTTCTAAGGGCCATACAGAGGGCCAACGGTGCGGCAGTGAGGCTTGGCTTCCCCGTACCCACGTGGTAGCGGCCCGCAGCGCTGTCGCCCTGAAAAGCGGCAGTGGTCCTCAGGACCTTCAATGAAGTTTATTGTCTGTCTTTCTGTCTGTTCTACATTTTAGAACACAGTCCTTGGAAGAATGCGTATAAATTAAGTGATCCGAGACCTACATAAATAAGGATTTCTCAGCAAGGGTTTGGAAGTTGCGTAAAATATTGTACCTGATGTGATAAATAATGGACACAAATACGACTTCCTAGAGACTGCCTGGTGGCAGATAGGGACGCCGCAAAGTTCGCCATTGTAAAGCCTGTGAAAATGCGATCATAAATTGCAGCGTCTTCGCTACTGCTGGAGTGTCGGGAAACGCGCTCGGAAAAATGACTGGCAATCCATCACCCGATCGGAAGCTTTGGCGCTTCTAAATGTACCCGCGTATAGCTTAGGGAATAAAATCACTGAGCTTCACTGACTCGTAGAATGTTTCCACCCCTCAGTCATGTCTGTGACGGAAACGTGGCTAAATGACCCGATAACTTAGGGGGAAGTTAAACCGTCTGAATGCATAGTACTGCGAAAAGACAGAGGTGCTGGGCGTGGCGGGGGTGTGGCGCTATTCATTCGGAATAACATCAAATTCTGCTTGCTTCCTTATATACCCGAAAGCGGGTCCATTTGGTGCATGGTTAAATTTAAACGCTTGGCTATTGTTATTGTAGGAATATGCCATGCTCCAAATTCCAGTGATGTATTTGGCCTTCTTTTTACTACATAGCCGATAAATAGGCTCTAAGAATATGGGCTCGTTATTACTGGTGATTACGACACCCGTTGTATTATTTGGATGACTCTTACCTCAACTGACCGCAAAAAGGTATCTCTGATTCTTCACTTAAAATAGCAGTCCTAGGGCGTAACCTAAGTGATAAAGCCCACAGCGCCATAAAATTCCAACTAGATCATGTCTTTTTCTGTGAATACCTCCAGCAGCGTGGTATCAAACAAGAAATAATCTAAGGTTTGTTACCCAACCGGGGTGGCCTAGTAGACTTCAATATGACGGGGGAACAGGGCAGGCGACCTTACAGAACTGTGGCCGGTTCAACACGCGCCGACAGTGCTTCCGTTGTTTCTACTCTGGCTTTTTTTTATTTTGACAGCTGTTATTCTCCAGCTGGAATCTTTTCGTTACTGCTTTGTACAATTATTTTCCTATATTGTCACTGAGCATATGACTAAATTTGTTCCAAACAAGTGTGTCAAAAGTTAACATACACACGTCTGGTATATCTGGGAAATCGTACAGGTTATACGGCATAACAAGCGGTCTCGCAGGCGCAGTCCGCCGGGTAATCGATATCAAAATACAAATTATCTTAAATAAATTCGGCCCCAAAGTCTAAGATGAAGGAGGCAAAAGGCTTTTACTACAACCACATGCTATTGATATTCATGAAACATAAGCCATCAAATTTCGAGACACCTATTGCCCTATTTGCAGCGATTCGCAGACTTTCTTAATCGGCAATCAAGCGTGCTCTGATGACTGTTATATCCGAGGCATATATTTTTTTTCAAATCCGCGTTTGTCTCTGAAAATGCCGTAATCCCGAACCTGCACGATCCGAGCCATTAAACTCGTTTTCTGAGCTTCAGATTACTTTTGCTAGAGTTCATAACCTTTAATAAACACCGACATTGCAAAGAGTGCCGGCCCTGATAGCATTCCCAACTTTTTTTTGAAAAGATACTGCTCTCAATGGTATTCCCACTCTTGAAACATTTTTTTGGAAAGATTGCATGACTGCGCACCTGACATGTGGATAACAGCCAATGTGTTTAAAGCTGAAAAAAAGCAATAATTACCAAATTACATGCCCATTTACTTATTATCCACAAGCTGTGAGCTATTGGAGCAAATTGTCTACAAGCATATTGTAAAGTACCTCACTGAAAACAGTTTAGAACACGGTACTAGCACGGTTTCCGCGCACGATATTATACTGTCACACAGCTGCTTAAGTTCACGCGCAACATTGCTTCAGAGCTTAACAACTGGGGACAAATTAAGGCGATTCTCATCGACTAATCTAAATAGTTTGGTAAGGTCTGTCACCGAAAACTTCCCCACAAATTAGGAACACTTTTTTGAAACAGCCCATTGTTTCAATTCGTAATTAAGCGAATACTTGCACTCAAGATCTAGTTGGTTACATATAAGTTCGCGGTCATCACTAGTGCAAGTTTCATAAGCCGTTGCAGAAGGCTCATTTTTGAGCCGCTGTTTATTATTTGCAAAAATGACGTGGTTAAAATTACTTGCGGCACGCCTGTCGAATTGAGGTTCTATGCTGATGACTGCGTTTTGTATTGCAATGTCACAAACATTCAAGATCGGCGGTGTCTGAATGATGTGTTTTCCAGATTTTCCGCATAAAGCAGTGACTGGAAAATGTAGATTATGTTGCAAAAGGAGTGTCGATAACTTTTACCGACAAAAGCAACCTTAGCATTACAAATAAGCTTACGCAGGAGGATCAACTAATGTTGATGAGTTTAAATATCTCAGCTTTACTTTTACACCAACTCTCAAATGGCCCAAACACATCGACTTTATCTGTGTGAAGGCAATCCAAAAGCTTGCCTACTTAAAGCCGACTCTCAAAAAGTCTACGATATCTCGTAAAATACCTTTTTAGAAAACCCTTAACCGTCTTGTAATTCAGTACGCCTCAGTTGTGTGGTGTCCTAAGGCAATTACGTTTTTAACCGTCCGTCCGACGGCAATTTTCCCCTACATTTTATTTATTTATTTATTTATTTTTTATTATTATTTATTCTTATTTTATTTATTTATTTATTATTTATTTATTTATTTATTTTATTTATTTATAATGCATCAAGGGCCCCAGTCAATGGGTGTTACATGAGGGGGTAGACAGTTGACAAACAGATGATTTGTTCGATGGCTTCTTTGAAATGGGCGATGCTGGAGGGGTGCACGATGTCAGCAGGAACATCGTTGCATTCTATTGATGTTTGCACAAAAAATGAAGAGTGATGGGCAGTGGTTTGCGCACGGGGTGAATGAACTGCTTTCGAATGGCTGATACGGCATGAAAGACGATGAGCTGAAACAATAACATGGTTTAGGTGCAATGCATGATAAAATTTATGAAACAAACACAGTCTTGAAAATTTGCGGCGCGAAGCTAAGTTAACCATGTTAGCTTGAGTTTTTTTCCTAAGACACTACTGTGATAGGAGTAGTCTCAATAAATGAATCTGGCTGCGCGGTTATCGATGGATTCAAGTGTTTTAATAAGAGTGATTTGATGGGGATCCCAGATGGCACATGCGTATTTTAGCTTCGGGCGAACTAGTGTTAAATAGGTTAAAAGTTTAGCAGAAGGTGGGGCTAGACGTAAGTTTCTTCGGAAATAGCGAAGAACGCGGTTTGCGTCATTAGGGACGTTCATTATGATTGATGACCAGGTCAGATGAGAAGTTAGAGTGATACCGAGGTATTTACATGAATTAGCTTCTGTAATTTAAGAATAAAACAGGAAGTATTTCTTGGAGGAATAAGATTGTCGGCGATGGAAATGAATGGCACAAGTTTTCCTTATGTTAAGGGACATCAGCCATTTTTCTCACCAATATTGAATCAAAGAAACATCAGACTGTAGGATGACAGAGTCACTTGCTTTGTAAACAGGATGATAAAAGACACAGTCGTCTGCGAATAGACGAATGTTAGAAGCTAAGTTAATGGGGAGGCCGTTATGTAGATTAGGAATAGTAGAAGACGAAGGAGCGTGCCTTGAGGTACGCCGGAGGTTACAGCGGATAAGGAGGAGCGATGGGTGTTCGCACAAACAAACGGCTTACGGTTAGTCAAGAAGTCACATATCCAATTAAAATCAAGGCAATTAAGGTTAAGACGTGAACGCTTCAAAAATAATCTATTATGTGGAACTTTGTCAAAGGCTTTTTCGAAATCAATAAAAATGTCGTGTACAGGTATGTTATTATCCAGGCTAGAACTCACGTCGTTAACGAGTTCTAGCCATGTGACGTGTTCAGTGTCACTTGAAAGTCCTTTTTGAAAACCGTGTTGGTTAGGATGAAAGAATGTACTGAAAGTAAAAACGTACTGTGTGGGAATAAATTATGTGTTTCGTTAACTTAGAGCATACACTTGTTATCGAAATGGGGCGATAATTATTCGGTGAAGACGAAAGACCTTTTTTCGGGACAGGAACGATCTTACCAAGTTTCCAGTCCTCCGGCACCACTCCGCATGAAATGGACTGCTGAAATATGTACGAAAGAATATTGCTTGTGTTTTGTGGCTTAGTGTTTTTCAGTATTTTGGAATTAATGCGGTTGATTTCTGCGGATTACGTTAGTTTCAATTCGTCAATTTGTTTTGCAATTCCGTATGAGTCGAATATATTTCCCGGAATGACAGGATAATCAAAGAATGGGGTGTCTAGGCGCGGCCTGCAAGATTTAGGGGTAAATACGGAAGGGAAAGTAGAATTTATTATTTGAGGGGTAATCAGATATGCAATAGAATCACCGTGTTCATCAAATAATGTTAATGTTTTTGTGGGGTTGGGGTTAATGGCTCTCCAAGATTGTTTAGGAATATTGCTTAGCATATTAGGTAATGTAGAAGAGAAAAACAACGCTTAGAATTCTCAGCAAGCGATTTCCATTACGTTGCTGTTCCGCGATATCTGTTCCAAGCGCTCGCGGTGTTAGACAGTTTAGCCGAGCGCTATAATCGCTTTTTTTATTGTTCAGACGCTTAGGAGATGTGGTAAACCAAGGTGGAGACGCCCGTTCCGTAATTGTAATTGTTTGTATAAACCTATTGATCAAATCATGCATTTTGCACTTGAACAAAGACCAGTTAGTTTCAAGGGGACGTTGGAAGAAGTCGTTTAAATACCAGTCACAATTATGACTAGTTCGTTGTTAAAGGCGGCGTAGTTACCCTTATCGCAGAGTGTGAGGGTTTTCTTGCAAAGTCTTGGGCCTGATAGTTGATTAGAAAGCACTTATCTCGGGGAAAGGAACTAGCGATACAAGATTGCCGGGGTGTGATGTGAGAATGAGGTCAAGAATATTTGAGGAGTGCTCAGTATTTCGCGTTGGGAAGGAAACAAGTTGAAATAAACCAAATGTTAGGCACGTGTTAAAAAGTCGCTTTCTATAGTGTGTTTTGTTATCGTGACAGCGAGGTTACACCAGTTTATTCCTGGGAAGTTAAAGTCACCCATTGAAATAACCAGTATCTTAGGATGAGAGGCATTCAGGAAGTTAGGAGCACTGTGGAAATTAGCGATAAATGAAGCATCTGAGTCAGGGGGCGGTAACAGACTCCAATAATAACCGGTGGATACGAGTTTCTGCAGCAGACAAACAATATTTCAACGCTGGAAGGTATGACCACTGGGGAGCAATTTAATCGACTGTGAGCAGCTATAAGAATGCCACCACCACGCTTACCATCCAGATCTCGCCAGAATATTGTAAAGCCAGGAAAGCATGGTGTTAATTCGGAATCGCATATTGAAGGGTTTATCCACGTTTCAGTTGAGAACAAAGTTGCATTCTGTCGAGCAGATAAGATTAAAAAGCGAGTCGCGTTTCGGCAAGGGGCTTCTAATGTTAGTGTGTACAATTGACAAAATTTCAGGGTTTAATTTAGGATTCGCTGGGGTGGGAGGTGGTAGCTATGGGCTGAGGGGGATTACGTTTTTCAGAAGAGCGATCGAAAACGTAAGTAGTGTCGTCAATGGTTAGCTTGTTGTACCGCAGTTTATACGTCTTGCGAGATACTTTACCAAATGCAATGTGGTGCATACGGGCCTTGCGTGTGTTGGGGGAAAGATTTTCACTAATGCTGTAATGGGTGTCTTTCTCAGTGAGTGTCTGGAAGCCGTCGACCTTTCCTTTTACTCTGGCTATTACAGAGCAGTTGTCTTCAATTTTAGAGAGTCTTTTAGTAATTTATTGATTTTGTTTTTCGTGTTGCAGCAGCGTAGAACGTATAGGTTTCTTTTCGTTAAGGATGGCCGCCCCTCCGGACTGGATATCGCTGAGGACAGACATAATGTCGTTAGGGGTTTCAGTGTTAGCGGACCTAGTTGCAGGGCCAGGGTTAGTCTTGATGTCGCCACATAATAGCAACCGCACTCGCAGGGCACGAATACCACTACAAACAATCTTTAAGCAACAGTTGGGGCTCGGAAGCACTAGCAAGGCAGCGTATTTGGCACGCTTGGAAAATAGGAAACAGGAATTTTTTACCTGCACAAAAAGCAGGCGTTGCAAGTGAGTGCGCGCCATCATTGGTGTTCTGCCGAGCCCACTGAAGAGCGCGCGGCCTTTGGTGTAGCTTTTATAGAAGCGGTGTGACGTCAGTTCCGTTTCCATGCCTCATGACCATGAGGAGAAGGCAGCAGCAGTGACGGAGGCACAGACGGGAACATTGAAGGGCATTCGTGCGGTGCGGGCGGCAGGGTATCCACGGCACAAGGCAGACGGTGTATCCTGGCTGATGGGTCTAAAGCGTGCCGCGGGTGCTCAGCCTGGGAGGCCGGCCTCCGATGTGCAGCGTACTGCGGACCACCGGGGAAGGATTGAAGGCCGTCCACGCAGAATATTTGCACAAAAAGCAGGCGTTGCAAGTGAGTGCGGGCCATCACTAGTATGCTGCCGAGCCCACAGGTCCCACGAGTTCTGACGCATTCTGAGCAACCGTCACTTCAGCCCTTATCTCACAGAATTGCATTGATGCACATGATTGTACGTTTCTGCACTTGTTTAGCTGCTTCATTGTCTTTCTTAGGTTGCTCGAGGCGCGCAAGAACGCGCACTGATCCCTCAAATATTGTCCTGTTTGGAGCACACTTGGGTTCTTTTATGATTCCTTTTTTATCTGAAACAATTGAACTATAGAGCAATATAGAGCCACCGTGCGAAAATTGCTGGCTGAACTGGTTCTCAAAAACTTTCCAGAACATGTTTCATGATATGATTTTTAAGCGGTTTTTCATTTTCTGATGTAACATTTTTGGGAGGTGTGTACTTTTTACGTACGCTTTATAACTTGTATCTGTCGCGCATATGTATTTTATATAACTCTTCCACTACTGCTATGTCCCTAGTTGAGACAGCACCATTGGTAAATAAAAAAATAAATTTTATTGTAAACAAGAAATACGCCGTATGCTTCCCTCGTAAAATGTAGGAATTTACATTCGTGTTTCTAGATGAGTGAAAGTTTGCCCAACCATGTGCAGCACAACAAACCGCGGTGGAAAGTTCTGACGCATCACTGAAAAATTCTTACAACAGAGAGCAAGAATCTAAACTGGCTGTTTTCTGTTTACACGCCTCTACAACATCTTGTACCTACCTTTTTCTACCCTGGCAGCTCCGCCATCTGCCATGTGACTTGCCATTTGAAAAATTGAAGGAAATCAAGTGTCAAAAATGCAAATATGCAGCGCCTTTTTTGTTTTATGGAGCAACCATCGATGTACTCAACATTCCACTGACGAGTTGATGATGGTTGGTTATTGACGGTGCAATACCCACTAGGGAAAAGAGCGCCAGAAAAGTAGCTATATGTAAGAGATGAAGACGCAAAAAAAATGCTCAGCAAGTAGAAGAATATTACTAGTCAACTACAATCTGAATGGCTGGTGTCGAAGGCGAGCTTAAATTTAAGTCTGGCATGTAATTAGGTATACAAAATTTACTTGTGCTAAACATTTAAATACGCACTTGACAGAAAACATAAAATCGTCAGACATCAGAACGTAGTTGTCACGGGATGTGTTGCCTCTATAGTTGTCGGAAGCATTTCCGTGTTGTTTGTAGTAGCTTGCATATAGTGAGTACATGCATTATAGATAGGCCCTCTGCATGACAACTACACTCGAGTGTTGGTGATTCAGTGAGCAGGTGAAAATGTAATACATGCGTGTGACCTATCCATGAACTTGCTAAGGCCACTGCGGTGTGTGCCTGTTGTGTCAGTTTTTTATCGCTCCAAGTGTGGCTTTAGTATTTGTAGTTTGTTGTCGGTCTGTTACTCCAGTGGCTTTGCAATTGTTTAAGTACGTGTTATTTTTTGTGGCCTTGAGGTCAGCGTAATGTGTCGTTGTTATATATACTGCAGTCCCGAGAGCAGCAGCAGCGGCCCTCATATCACCAGCTTGTTGCCAGTGATCCCAGCGTGGCTGGGAACCAGCACACCCTCACATTCACCTATGGGGTATATTGCATCATACAACCCCTAAAAACGAGAATAATGACCTAATATATAGAAAATGGGATAATAATGCACCCACCACACTTACTAAATTTGTGAAAATAATGGACTTTAGAATATATTATTCGACGGTGTTTATAAATTATGTTGGTCCCGTTGTTGGTCCGGCTGCACCATGGAGCTCAGCTCCGACATCATTGCGTTTACCTTGCAGATCGCCGCATGTGCCGGGAGCCACCATATTCGCAACGATCGCCGCATGGCACGACGTCCGGGCAGCCACTTTGACTGCGTAAACCGTGACAGCGACATTGCAGCCACATGCCGTCTACTACGTCACAAAGAAGCGCCACCGCGCATAAATCAACTGGATTTCAGAAGCACCGCTTGTGATTGCAAACCTACAGGCGGACCTCTACATGGGCATCATGGCCTAGAAAGCCGGTGCACGCGAATCAGCTCTTAAGTGGGTCCGGTTGCGGCTTGGAGTGCAGCTGCAACATATTAGTGTTTCCCTTGCAGGTATGCTGCAATACAATTACAAGGGCTACAGAAATGATAGTCTTTTCGTACGGCCGTTACCGCACCCAGGGTGTCTGTGTGATGCGTTTTATGGCACTGTGCATTTCTTGAAACTATAGCTGTGGCTGTCTACAGACAACGAAGACAACCCTGGTCTGGAAGATGAAATCGAGACCGAACAGCCGTTGTCAGACTTACTGACAGGTCAAGCACGCGTTATTCAAGAATTAGGAACTCTCACTTAAAAAGGTGCTTCATTCCAAGAACGCGTTGTTAAAAGTAGAGTCTTGGGGTTCAGCGTATAGCAACATCGCTGCTAAAGTCCCGGAGTTAATGAGTACAGTTTCAAAACCTCAGAGCATTGTGAATAAAATCGGCAGAAATATTGACTTTGAAACCCAGTCCCCCACAAACAAATTAGTAATAGATAGCTAACCATAATCGCCTGACGAAAATCCAGAACAGATGACTTTTCTGGTGGCCAAAAGGATAATCCATAGGCTACAGGTACTGTGCGATGAAAGTGAAGACAATCACAGAGCCGGGTGGCACATCGAGGGCAATATAAGAGCAATACTCTAGAAACTTCTTGATTTCAGAGCAGAGACTAAAATTTTGTAGAATACGCATTAACTACAGGAATCCCAGACATACATGAATTAAAATTTTTCGGGAAGGATTAGGAAGCTGCGTAAGTGTTTGTGGCTCCACTCACCTGATGTGATAAAAAATGGACTTAAATACGACTTAGCCGAGACTGCCTGGTGGAGATAGCGTTTCACACATGGGATAACGCAAAATCCGCCATTGTAAAGGCTCGGAAAATGCGCTGATAAATATTAACCGCTTCGCTAATAACGCGCTGGCAATAAGCACTGGCAATCGATCAGCCGATCAGAAGCCTTGATTCTTCTCAATGTATGCGCGCGTAGCATAGTGAACAAATCGTGAAGTCAATAAATATATTTTGATTTACCACAACAAATATGCCATATGGTTCCCCAATGAAAATGCGGGAGTTTACATTCATGTTTTGGAATGGGTTAAAGTTTGCCCCGTCTGCAGCACAACACGTCGCGGTGGAAAGTTTATGCGCATTTCTGAAAAATTCTGAACCCTTGTATTTCTTCTGATGAGACATCTATTACTGGAAAAGAGCAGTTTTTTGTACCGTTTCTTATATGATAAACTCGGTAAAAACCAAATAAGCTTATACAGTGCAGAGAGGACACGGGAATACAGAGTCCATTGAAGATGTTTTAATGGTGTCAAAAACCAGACAAAGTTAAGAAGCATCCTCCCTCACCCTTAGTGAGAATTGTGCCGAAATGAATGGACGATACAATAATTGTTGGGATAAGCATGTAGAGTTATTACATATTTAGGACGATGGTGAGACATTGAAGAAGCTTCTAAAGCTTATATGAATCGACACACTTCCGCTAACAATCTACGCACAATTTTTCACCACTCACGAACGGGATTTGCAAAGGGTTATTCGCGAAAGCCCCAGACGCAGGCTGAATGCTCAAAGTGCCCTCTGCCTCGAGAATTTTTAAAGTTGTTTCATTCCTGACACATGTACAACACTACCCAAGTCCAACCGCGGACCTACCAAGCTCCTAAACACGTGCAGCAGCAGTTATTTACAGCAGCATTCAGGTGACAAGAGCTTGAGAATATTGTTTTTGAAACATTTATGTTTCAGGTGCTTCATGTGTGAGATAAAGGAAAGTTTTTTATAAAGACCTATGTCTATAAACTTTTTGGTACATGCTCTACACTGAATAAAACCAGCATACATGTGTTCGGGGAGCTTTTATTGTTTTATTGTCAAAAGGATATGTTTCCGGAGGTTTCCCTTATTGTCTCTTCCGACGGCAGTATCACCTTGCTCGTTAAGGCCTTCGCACAGGTCGGCATCAGTTTCGTGTAGCTGATCTGGCTTAGCGATCACACCCTGGAGGCTGTTGAGTCGGCAGCGGGGTTTGACCGTGAGGTCCATATCTACAACGCGAGTTCCGGTCAGTAGAGTAGTCGCCAGCTGCTGAGTGCTTACTTCGACTAAGACTTCCTCAGTCTTGTGTTTTAGCATCGTAAAATTTGCCAGGGATGTTATAAAAGAGGCGAGAAATACAGATTACGAGGAACGAAGCATTGATTGGTCCACGGATTTAATCACCAATGCTAGACGCCAGCACACCCGTGCTGCGACGAAAAAAGCCGATACGGCAGTTGGGGAATTCGGCGAAACGCTCTCTCAGGGAGATTGGTATGGCCAGAGCAACGGCACTCCACCGGTTGCTCCGGCTGCCGCATAAGCGCGTCATTCGCGTCGTTCGTATCGTCGCTTCCACCAGACTTCACGATGTCGTGAGTAATAAGTCAGTTTAACAAAAAGCATATGCTCAAAATTACATGGTAAAGAAGAACAATTACAATTTATTATCCAAAATTTACAACTATTTATGACTAAGGGTTAGCAAATTTGTCTTACCGTACCCGGATTTGTGAGTTTTGACGTTAGAAACGAACCATCACATTTCTTTTTTTTTCAATTTTTTTTGTTGATTGAAACTTGGAAGTTTTACGTGTAAAGGATAGAAACCGTTTTTTAAACAAACTTAACACGTACCTTGGAGCCACTTCATGCTTTAGTAACTACGAGCGAAACACGCCTGTCAAATAAAGCAATTTTTAATACACTTACTTCCCAATTCTGCAAAGAAATAAATACAACTGTCCCTATTTTCTTCGATTTTACGGTTTATATCCAATTATCAGGTACGGTGTAGGACTACTACACAAAATTTCAGAATAATTAGGTAATTCAAACAGAAAACGCAAACGCAGACGTCGCGCGTTTTTGCTCGCAAACACCAGTGAGCGGATATTTACGTAAACCTTGTTAGGGAAAACTTGTAGCCAGAACATTATGTTTAAAGAAGAGATAAACTAAGAGGAGAATGGGCGAATATACCAGTGCTGGTTTATAGACTGTACAATAGATAATGTATGGTGATGGCCACGAGAGCATGAGAATGACTGTACGCGAACGGCTGGAAGCCAAGGGAACTAAACTTGGTCCAGATATCGAGAGCGCGTCTAGAGAAGGTGAGCCTAATGACCGTTTCCTTTAAAGGGTGCGCTGTAAATCAGATAAGGAGAGTTTCCTCGGGCGAGCTAACAACCCCTCCAAGTCTACAGGGCATAGGTGACGATGGGAGTGGACGTCTGATGTGCAAGTTTGGCTGACTATACCAGCAGGAATGAGAAAGAACCTTGAACAAATAAACAGTAAAACCTAACTTTGAAAAGACGAAATACGATACAAGCACGAGAAAAGTACAGTTAACATAGAGAAAGACAGAAACAAATACAAAAAACAGTTCAACGTTAGACAAAATGATGCTACAGGGAGCGTGAACAATGAATAGTACAAATAAAGCAGTTATTAAAAAATCTTCGACGCATATGATGGACAAAGTCCCATATATTCACAGGTCGGCCCGGATGATGCCTAGCGGACCGAGATGATTCGACTATCTATGAAGTGAGGCTTCGCCATAGTCCGGGCAGTCCGAAAACAATATGGGTGACTCAAAACCCGAGAGTTCGCTGCAGTCCTCCATGGCCCGATGAGCGAATGATGGTTTACCCACGGCCAGAATCCGTTTTCACATCATGAAGTCCAAACGCAACCAATTTTTCTCCACGCGGGTTTTCGTTTTATAACCGCACCAGCGGGAAAAGAATCAGAACAACACACAACTAACCCGCGGCCTTCGAGCACCAAGCATCCCTCTTTCTGAATTCTAGAATCATCGCTGCAACTTAACACTTGGAAAGCAACGCTCGCCCTTTCGAAAGTGTTCAAACCTTTCACAAACGCTAAGCGGCGGGGCGACCCGGCGTATGGTCGGAGCCATCGAGGCTTTGTGCGAGAGAGTTCCAGTGTTTTTTCGGGCCAAATAGGAAGGAAATTGAAAGAATCGGACGGCTCGATAACGAGAATTATCCGAAGGAATATTACGAGGAATATTGCTTGACGTAGAAATGCTCGAAGGAGGGATGATTCCTTGGTTTGAACACCATCAGGCAAAAAAAAGATAAGTTACAATGTCATGGTTATTCATTGACGACAACCAGCAAAGAAGGAACTGCCTCCATAGAAACAGATATTTGTTCAAAAACCTGTTTATGATGCGCGAACTGAAAAAAAAAACACCACGACGGCTGTCCACTGACAGCGAAGAAGCAGCACGGCATTGCACGCAGGGAGTAGCGAACATGGATTTATGCTCATTGCTACTCCGAGATCGCAAATACACACGGACAGCTTTAAATAGGAAAATATTGCAGTAGACAGTTCCAGTGATAGTGAGACCGCTTACCGATATTTTTTTACTTTTGCTGCCACACATAGAAATAAAAGTGAACGAGGGCGGAAAAGAAACACAATCCAGCAAACGTAAACAAAGGCAATTGCAATTTTCTGTCACTACAATAATAATAGAAGCCGTGCAAAAAAATGATCACCACGCTGGATATAATCACGTTAGCATGGTCCACGCGCTAAGGTGTAGACCAGAATTTGCTTGAGTAATTTCTGCACTGAATGTGTGTTTGAATATGATCTTTGGAGCTTCAACAAATTTTATGGATTCACTTCATGCACGTATATGGCTGAACTGCGGCAATGGAAGTGGCACATTGCTCAACCTCAGTTTGTATGCCGGACGGTTTATATAAAAGCCACATGTGTTACGGAGATTGCAATCATTCTTTATAGAAGTAAAACACACAATTACAAATATTGACGAAAAATAGAAAACACAATGACAAGATCCAGCACCTGGTACATGCTTTAACGGCCTGATAAATCCTTTCCGAACACTCTTTTTACTACAGCAAAACTGCGACTCTTGATGTTGTAGTACGCTTTTCCTTTCTCGTGCTCTATCTCAGACAATATTTGTTCCGTGGTGCCACAATTTTGCCAGGTTTATCACCCTATGTTTTATATATAACGTACCCAAACAAAAAACATAGGCTTCATTCTATGTACATCTTTAGAGGGTATTTGTCTGTAGGGAGCCTAGAGGGTTTATTTACGTGGGGTGCAATTTTTCTGTCAAGACTTTATAGTGATCTAGAGAAAATGACGAGAATGGTGTTAAACGGTGAGTTGGCCGAAAGAACTTCATAAAGCACCCCAAAAGGTAGTCTGCGATGAATTCTATTTTTTTTAGAGTTTTGTCGGCGAGTTGGTTCCCATCGCCAGACATAAAACAACATTGAGAACTAGAAACACTGGTTAAGAACATAATAGCACTTGTTTCCGGTTACCAGTGCAACATCCGCCTACCAACACGCAAGCTGGCGCGCTCAACTGACCTGTATGATTGCTACATCCTTTACTTCTCCCGAATAGGGACAAAAAAGACCCCGAAAACCCAGCTCAATTTGAGGCTAATTTGGGGGTGTCAAGAAGCGTCTGCCGCGGGTTTGTTGAGATCTTAGCAGGTGGTTGACCGCGTTATGTGCCTCTCACATGCATGATCTCTGCAGTTTGCTGAGTGATAAAGGCCCGTTCTGAGAGGAGCAAGTACATGTCTTATGAACTCGTATGTTGCAGATGACCACGAATATGGGGATGTAGCATCAATTGAAGCGAGCCAACCACAGGAGCATAGATACGGGATAATCAGTTCAATGACATACGTGCGACCAGTATTGCGATATATGACGCCTTTCGTAACAGCAGAGAAAGGAGGGGAAAGCCGGGAAAAAAATTTCCACGAATGCCGGTGCCACTGTTTGTCGCTAATGTTCGAGAATGAATGACCTCGACGCATTTAAGCCTTTTTATAACAAGATTAATAGATGCCGTCAACACGCAAAAACAAAGTATCCTAAATATTAATAAACTATCCACAAATTATTGAAACAATGATATATTCTTGCAGGGGCTTAACATAGCAGTTGGGCGTGGAGAGCACACGAAACATTTCCAGGAGCTGATTAGAAATGGTACTGCCATGTCTGCGAAAGCCTTAGCGAACTCATTCAGTGGCTGATCTGACAGTTCTGCAGAATATAGCTGAGGGCGTGTGTTTTGCTCGCATGAAGCGACCAAAACTTCGCGCGCATTTGGACAATCACTGGGCAAAGATGGAAATACAACACGAATGGTGCTGCACCGTAGGTTGACTGTAGTACCGCGGAACGCGGGAAACCATTCTTTTAGTGTTAGCATGGAAGGAGGCCATACGTACTCTGGAAATTTTCTAATAATGGTAGAAGTAGGAGCTGGGTCCAAGGAACCATGGTACGACAATTTTGGTGAATAAATACTGCGTGTTTCGTGGGGATGGTTCGAACTAAGTTGTACGAACAATGCGGCTAAGAGCGTTGACCGTGGATAAAGAATGCAACAATTCTTAGAGTAATGGTCTGGGTCTACGCGGCAGAAATATAGTATAGTAAGACACGCAAAGTCAGAGTTGTGGTCGAAGCAGAGGGAGAAATTATTTGTGCTTGAAATATTAAATTTATTTAAACTATTTGTCGAGCTTTCTCGTTAGACTTGTTCTAATAATTATGTGCTAGTGGGGTTGATGTTCAATGTTAACACAATAAGTGCCGTACTTTCCTCTATACAGGCAAATATTTTATAAATGGCATTCAATCTAGATTCGTGCATTCGTGAGGAGTTAAAGTCTCCTTTCTGTCACAATAACAACAGGATTCCTTCAGTGGCAGCTGTTTTATACAGTAAAACTAGAGGGAGGATTTTTGTGTTTGTCCATCAAACACACTACGTCTGCCTTATCGCTGCCAGCTTGATATTAGACCGTTTGCTTAGTTCTCAACGTACGCAGTGGGCAGGGCGGATGTTTACGTAGTGCTTGTCCACACACCCTCGAAGGAAAGATTGATTGCCAAAGTGATATTACCAGACTTTTCTGCTTACCTAGTTCCAGTGTTATTTTACTTGCAACTTCATTCTCCTGCCTTGAAGTAGTGACAATCACCTAATTACAGTTGTTTCTTCGTCAGCATCAGCCTTGTGTTGATCGTGTTTTATGAAGCTCATTGTTGCCGGCAAAATACTACTGTGCAAGAATCTGGTACCAAACAATAATAGTGATCACGTACTCAAAAACTGCAAGGGAACAGAGAAGAGAATGTTTTTCTGGATCACATCACAACTACCCAGGCAGCCTTTGTGCAGGATGCCTTCTGAAATGTAATATAAAGAGCCTGTGGGTAAGCAGAACAACCTGGAAGAAAAGGATGTAACCCTGAGTAAGGCAGCAGTGACTAAGACGTTTATGCTGCTTTGTTGGAGGGTGGACTGCTGACATTTTGGAAAATATACATGGACATTTCCGATGTACTCACCACCATTGGGTAGCATCTGCACCAGTGTCGAGGTGCTGATTCGGTCCAATAAGAGTTTACAATGTGCGATCCACTCAGAGTGAGTGGGATGTTTGTAGCTGCGAAATTGTTCACTTTATATTTAGTTAGCTCGCGGTGTAGGCAAGAAACTCGCCTATACTAAGCGATAAGAGTATGCGAAGGTCAGCAGAACTTTTTCTGCTTTCCTTTTCTTGTAGAACACACGGTGCCACGATTCTCATCTCTCCGTGGAGAAAGTCCAACTCTCTATTTCAACCATTCCGACATCGCCAGTGGGTCATGCGATGTAGCAAGTTGAGCGCGCTCATATTTTCCATCATTCCTTTCTTGAGTGATTTGTTTACATAGTATGCCAAAATGGCTACTTTGAGCTTGTGACCATAACCACTGGTATAGGCTCTTCTGATTTACTATTGCGGAGAGTTTCATGTGCGGTTCTTGATTACCGTTGCAATTGCCAAAGCCTCCATGTTGGCTACTGGGTAGAAGCTGCCTCTATAAGGAAGCTCCGGGTGGCGGTACTCGTTTATGAGTTCGCCTTCAGTTCTCAGTTTACGCCTAACGTGATATTCAGAAGTTTCAGGTTTGGTCTAAGAGCTGGTTAGATTGTGTTCGGGCATACGACTTCCTAAAAAGTTTGCTCCTTGCATCAAATTCAGCCTGTCTTTGGAGTCCACGTCCCTGAAAAAGTTTTAAACACTCAGCTGGGTTTTCTTGGCCTATGTTTAGATACGGCGGGCCGTAGATATTTTGGTGTAGCTAAAATCTAGCTGCCCTGGGACTATTCACGTGGTCTTTTAAAAGTCTTGGTAGATAAAATTTGACTTTTTCGTATATGGTGCTGTATGTTCGAATAAGGGTTTGCAGTCAAGAAAACCTCCGAAAGCCAAGGGGAGAATGAGTAGGTCCTAGAAACAGATGAAGAATTTTTTAAGGCAGAAAGAAAGTTCTCTCCTTTGCTTTCCAGGGTTTTTTTGACTGCCGACCCTCATTCCATCCTAATTCATCGAGCCGCTCTTTTTCAATGACTGATTCGCGACGTGCAATATTTTCAGTATTTTGAATCCAATTTACTGCAATAAATGTAATGGGAAGAGAAGCTTTTGTAGCTACAATCAAGAGTTCAATCTAAGCAGCCTCTCTCTTTCAAAGGTTTAAGTACATAAAGGGGGTATGTTATTGCTGAGATCAGCCTCGGATCCACATTGCGCCACGCTTCCGCTGTCTCAAAGGCAACGTGAAGTATGGTAAAGTTGCTAGCCAGATGCGAAATTTGATTACCCCGCTTCTGACGGTTGCTGCTGTAACACATCAATAGGTAGAAAATCAATATATATATATATATATATATATATATATATATATATATATATATATATATATATGTATATATATATATATATTTGTATATGTATATATTGACACGGTCTTGGTGGATGGAATGGGTTTATTCACAGTTGTGTTGACCGGGAAGGGCCAAGCGAACAGATCGGGAAGCGGCCGGCACCGTCACCACCTCAACCTCCTCTTCTACCAAACCACATGGGGCTTGGTCAATCCCTTTCCATTAGAAACCCCAATTACAATGTCCTTCGTTGAAACTGCGCTGTAACACTTCCCCGGGGCGAGACGAAGCTCACTGAGAGAGTTGAAGTTGTCGGGGTTGGCAAGGCTTCAGGCGGGCAACGTGAACAACTTGCGTTTTGCGAGACCGACGATCTTGGGACATCACTTTAGCGATTTCATAATTCAGGTCGCTTTGTTTTCGCACAACTACAAACGGGCCGGTATAGGTTGATAAAAACTTCTGACACAAACCACGTTTGCGTTGTGGCGTCCAGAGCCAGACAAGGTAACCAGTAAAGTACGAAGCTGGTGCGTGTCGTCGGTCATATCGCGCCTTAGTCTTCGCCTGGGACGTCAAATCCGTAGTCGGGCAAGGCGGCGCGCCTCTTCAGCACGACAGAGAGTCTGAGCTATAGAAACATCTTCATGGTAAGAAAAGGGCAGGATAGTGTCGAGGAAGCCGCTGGGCAGTCGCATGTACAAGAGAAAGAAAGGTGCGTATCCCGTGACCTCGTGCTTAGCGGTATTGTAAGCGTATGTGATAAAAGGTAACACATCGTCCCAGTTTTTGTGATCTGAGGATACGTACATGGCCAACATGTTTGTCAGTGTACGATTTGTGCGCTCAGTAAGGCCATTGGTTTGTGGGTGATATGGCGTGCTGTGTCGGTACTGTGACCCACAAAGACGAAGGAGCTCTTCGACGATATCCGCTGTGAATTGTCGTGCGCGATCACTTATAACCACCCGGGAGGCACCATGGCGCAGTATGATGAAGTGCAGAAAAAAGTGTGCGACTTCGGAAGCTGTAGCGGATGGCAGAGCAGTCATTTCCACATATCTTAGTCAGGTAATCGACACAGACAAGTATCCATCGATTCCCGGCCACCGACTTGGGAAACGGGCCGAGCAAGTCAATTCCTACTTTTTCAAAAGCTGACGTTGGTGGACGCACCGGATGCAAAGGCCCGGAAGGAGGAACTGTGGAATGCTTGTAGCGCTGGCACACCTAACAACCGGCGACGTACTGCTTCGTCGTCTTGCGGAGGCGAGGCCAGTAGAAACGTTGACGGAGTCGGTAAAGCGTGCGGGCAAAGCCAAGATGTCCTGAGGTGACGTCGTCGTGCATAGCATGCAGGACGACAGGCCGGAGGCTCTCAGGCACGACAAGCAGAAAGCGAGCACCATCGGACGAATCCGTCTCCAGAGCAAGCCATCTCGGACGACGAACGGTGAATTCGACGTTTGAGACGCCTGTGCGGAGACAAAAAATGGCTGCAAGCTGCTATCTTTTTGTTGCTCTTCCTGAAACACGAGTGCATCGGGGAGCGTGGTCGAGATGGAAGCTAAGGAATCGGCATTGTGTTCTTTCTCAAATAGCTGCGCTTGTTAAGGCAGGCGTGACAAACAGCGTCGGTGTGGCGGCGACCGCTCTTGTAGACAACAGCGAAATCGAATTCCTGAAGCCGTAAATCCAGCGAGCAAGTCGACCCGAGTGGTCGCGTAGTCCGACAATCCAGCACAGGGAGGGATGGTCGGTTACGATGGTAAAATGACGTCCATAAATGTAGGGTCTGAACTTCTGAATGGCGAAAAGTATCGCAAGGCATTCTAGTTCTGTCACCGTGTAGTTGCGCTCTGCTTTCGAGAAGGTACGACTTCCGTAGGCGACAGCGCTATGCGCACCTCCATGCAGTTGGACCAGCACAGCCCCAACACCGATGGCGCTGGCGTCTGAGTGGATCTCAATGGGGGCCGAGGGGTCGAAGTGGCACAAAACAGGACCGGATTTCAACAAACGCTTCAACTCAGTGAAAGACGAGTTACATTCGGGAGTCCACACAAAGGGCGTGTCTTTACGAAGAAGAGCTGTGAGGGGACTGACGACCTTGGCGAAGACTTTGATAAACCGACGAAAGAAGGAGCACAGTCCAAGGAAGCTCCGAAGGTCCTTAAGTGATCGGGGTTTTTGAATGTCATGAACCGCAGCAATCTTTTGAGGGTCAGGCCTGATATCATCGTAGTCAACAAGGAAGCCGAGCACAAGCGTTTGGCGCTCTCCGAAATAACACTTCTTCGAGTTCAGGACCAGGCCAGCGTGCGCGATGCGCTGGAGAACAACATCAAGCCGCTGGTTATGCTCGTTGAACGTCCGGCCGAAAATTATGACGCCATCTAGATAACACATGCAGACTTCCCACTTCAGGCCCCGAAGGACAGAGTCCATGAATCTTTCGAATGTTGCGGGCGCGTTGCACAGGCCGAAAGGCATAACATTAAATTCGAACAAGCCATCTGGTGTGACGAATGCTGTCTTTGCCTTGTCGTCCGAGTGCATAGGAATCTGCCAGCAGCCCGATCGAAGATCAACCGACGAAAATTAGGAGGCAGAATGCAGACAATCGATGGCGTCGTCAACTCGCGGAAGTGGGTAGACGTCCTTCTTCGTCACATTATTAAGTCTATGGTAGTCAACGCAAAATCGCCACGTGTTGTCCTTTCTGACCAGTATTACAGGAGCGGCCCATGGGCTGGTAGATTCCTGAATTACACCGTTTCGGAGCATTTCCTCAGTTTGCTCATTTATAGCGCTGCGCTCAGCAGGAGACACGCGGTAAGGTTTCTGCCGGATGGGTGGTGCATCGCCGGTGTAAATTCGATGTTGCGTCCGAGACTCTGGCGGCGCAGGAGGGTATTTACCCTGCGAAAAATCAAACACCGAAGCGTGCCGAGCCAGCAATTTTTGCAATGCGTGTCGTTGCTCAGACGGCAACGATTTGTTAACCGTTTTGATGAAATTGGCTGTATAGTCCGGTTCCACATTAGTCCCAGGGCCAGCCATAGAAATAGCGTCCAGTGAAGTATCTAAATTATTGGCATAACTGGCGAGCGTGAGGCCCTGAGGGAGAAGTACGGATTCTAAGCTTGCGTTCACTGTCCACAGGTGAGTAAAGCCACCCTCCGCATGAACCAAAGCCCGATGTACGAGCACATTTTTCTTCATCGCTGTGTTCAGTTCGGGCTCAACGAACGCCACCTAGGGGCTACCCTTGCTCATTTGGCTTGCACTTCACGGGAACGAACATGGCTGCCATAGGAGGCAATGGCGTATCATCGGCAACAGCGAACACTCCTCGGCCGTGTTCGGTGGCTTGCTCGATACAGACAGGCAATACAGTTCGCAATAAAATCTCTCCAGCACCGCAATCTAACTTTGCCTCACATTCTTCCAAAAAGTTGATACCCTGAATGACATCGTGCGTAGCGTACTCCAATACGGTAAACTCAGTTCTGAAGGTGTATCCGCCAGGCACAACGTCTGCCGAGATAATTCCAACTACCCGCAAAGGCTCACCACCAGCCCCACGGAAATGTCTAGTTCCATCCCACTCAAACATTACTTAATGTCCAAGGCGATCTTTAAATGACGAGCTCATCACTGACACACTAGCACCAGTATCCACCCAAGCAGTTGCGTTCACACCGTCGACACAAATACACACCTTGTTCTCTACCATCACTACTGACAGGGGCTTTGGTAGAACCGACCGTTCCGCGACCTCACCCCTGTCGGGGGCACCAGCTAGTTTCCCAGCGGCGGGGGCATGGACCGGCGGCGAGGCGACGGCGACCAGCCCTGGCGAAGCGGTGGTGTGATGCTACGGTCAGAGACGGGGGGAGACGCATTGCGGTTGGTGAGCGGAGCCGGGTAGTGGAAAAGGGGATCTACAAGAAAACTGCCCCTACGAACGACTGGCGCATGCGCACGGGACGTTGACCGCATCGACAACCCGCTGCACGACGGACTACATAGGGGCAGTGATCGGCGAGCCATCCTGTGGGCACGGCGAAGCTTCCCTGATGAAGACAACTGAACCGGTTATTCTGTTATTCCAGGCTTTGTTGTGCATTGTTCCAACGGCAGTGCAAGCTTCAAGCACGGGCCTTGTTATCGGATGCTACCCTGATGCCACTCTCATCGAATCTACAAGGAACACCGCCCCCTACGAAGGACTGGCGCATGCGCACGGGACATTGACCGCATCGACAACCCGCTGCACGGACTACTTAGGGGCAGGGATCGGCGAGCCATCCTGTGGGCACGGCGAAGCTTCCCTGATGAAGACAACTGAACCGGTTATTCTGTTATTCCAGGCTTTGTTGTGCATTGTTCCAACGGCAGTGCAAGCTTCAAGCACGGGCCTTGTTATCGGATGCTACCCTGATGCCACTCTCATCGAATCTACAAGGAACACCGCCCCCTACGAAGGACTGGCGCATGCGCACGGGACATTGACCGCATCGACAACCCGCTGCACGGACTACATAGGGGCAGTGATCGGCGAGCCATCCTGTGGGCACGGCGAAGCTTCCCTGATGAAGACAACTGAACCGGTTATTCTGTTATTCCAGGCTTTGTTGTGCATTGTTCCAACGGCAGTGCAAGCTTCAAGCACGGGCCTTGTTATCGGATGCTACCCTGATGCCACTCTCATCGAATCTACAAGGAACACCGCCCCCTACGAAGGACTGGCGCATGCGCACGGGACATTGACCGCATCGACAACCCGCTGCACGGACTACATAGGGGCAGTGATCGGCGAGCCATCCTGTGGGCACGGCGAAGCTTCCCTGATGAAGACAACTGAACCGGTTATTCTGTTATTCCAGGCTTTGTTGTGCATTGTTCCAACGGCAGTGCAAGCTTCAAGCACGGGCCTTGTTATCGGATGCTACCCTGATGCCACTCTCATCGAATCTACAAGGAACACCGCCCCCTACGAAGGACTGGCGCATGCGCACGGGACATTGACCGCATCGACAACCCGCTGCACGGACTACATAGGGGCAGTGATCGGCGAGCCATCCTGTGGGCACGGCGAAGCTTCCCTGATGAAGACAACTGAACCGGTTATTCTGTTATTCCAGGCTTTGTTGTGCATTGTTCCAACGGCAGTGCAAGCTTCAAGCACGGGCCTTGTTATCGGATGCTACCCTGATGCCACTCTCATCGAATCTACAAGGAACACCGCCCCCTACGAAGGACTGGCGCATGCGCACGGGACATTGACCGCATCGACAACCCGCTGCACGGACTACATAGGGGCAGTGATCGGCGAGCCATCCTGTGGGCACGGCGAAGCTTCCCTGATGAAGACAACTGAACCGGTTATTCTGTTATTCCAGGCTTTGTTGTGCATTGTTCCAACGGCAGTGCAAGCTTCAAGCACGGGCCTTGTTATCGGATGCTACCCTGATGCCACTCTCATCGAATCTACAAGGAACACCGCCCCCTACGAAGGACTGGCGCATGCGCACGGGACATTGACCGCATCGACAACCCGCTGCACGGACTACATAGGGGCAGTGATCGGCGAGCCATCCTGTGGGCACGGCGAAGCTTCCCTGATGAAGACAACTGAACCGGTTATTCTGTTATTCCAGGCTTTGTTGTGCATTGTTCCAACGGCAGTGCAAGCTTCAAGCACGGGCCTTGTTATCGGATGCTACCCTGATGCCACTCTCATCGAATCTACAAGGAACACCGCCCCCTACGAAGGACTGGCGCATGCGCACGGGACATTGACCGCATCGACAACCCGCTGCACGGACTACATAGGGGCAGTGATCGGCGAGCCATCCTGTGGGCACGGCGAAGCTTCCCTGATGAAGACAACTGAACCGGTTATTCTGTTATTCCAGGCTTTGTTGTGCATTGTTCCAACGGCAGTGCAAGCTTCAAGCACGGGCCTTGTTATCGGATGCTACCCTGATGCCACTCTCATCGAATCTACAAGGAACACCGCCCCCTACGAAGGACTGGCGCATGCGCACGGGACATTGACCGCATCGACAACCCGCTGCACGGACTACATAGGGGCAGTGATCGGCGAGCCATCCTGTGGGCACGGCGAAGCTTCCCTGATGAAGACAACTGAACCGGTTATTCTGTTATTCCAGGCTTTGTTGTGCATTGTTCCAACGGCAGTGCAAGCTTCAAGCACGGGCCTTGTTATCGGATGCTACCCTGATGCCACTCTCATCGAATCTACAAGGAACACCGCCCCCTACGAAGGACTGGCGCATGCGCACGGGACATTGACCGCATCGACAACCCGCTGCACGGACTACATAGGGGCAGTGATCGGCGAGCCATCCTGTGGGCACGGCGAAGCTTCCCTGATGAAGACAACTGAACCGGTTATTCTGTTATTCCAGGCTTTGTTGTGCATTGTTCCAACGGCAGTGCAAGCTTCAAGCACGGGCCTTGTTATCGGATGCTACCCTGATGCCACTCTCATCGAATCTACAAGGAACACCGCCCCCTACGAAGGACTGGCGCATGCGCACGGGACATTGACCGCATCGACAACCCGCTGCACGGACTACATAGGGGCAGTGATCGGCGAGCCATCCTGTGGGCACGGCGAAGCTTCCCTGATGAAGACAACTGAACCGGTTATTCTGTTATTCCAGGCTTTGTTGTGCATTGTTCCAACGGCAGTGCAAGCTTCAAGCACGGGCCTTGTTATCGGATGCTACCCTGATGCCACTCTCATCGAATCTACAAGGAACACCGCCCCCTACGAAGGACTGGCGCATGCGCACGGGACATTGACCGCATCGACAACCCGCTGCACGGACTACATAGGGGCAGTGATCGGCGAGCCATCCTGTGGGCACGGCGAAGCTTCCCTGATGAAGACAACTGAACCGGTTATTCTGTTATTCCAGGCTTTGTTGTGCATTGTTCCAACGGCAGTGCAAGCTTCAAGCACGGGCCTTGTTATCGGATGCTACCCTGATGCCACTCTCATCGAATCTACAAGGAACACCGCCCCCTACGAAGGACTGGCGCATGCGCACGGGACATTGACCGCATCGACAACCCGCTGCACGGACTACATAGGGGCAGTGATCGGCGAGCCATCCTGTGGGCACGGCGAAGCTTCCCTGATGAAGACAACTGAACCGGTTATTCTGTTATTCCAGGCTTTGTTGTGCATTGTTCCAACGGCAGTGCAAGCTTCAAGCACGGGCCTTGTTATCGGATGCTACCCTGATGCCACTCTCATCGAATCTACAAGGAACACCGCCCCCTACGAAGGACTGGCGCATGCGCACGGGACATTGACCGCATCGACAACCCGCTGCACGGACTACATAGGGGCAGTGATCGGCGAGCCATCCTGTGGGCACGGCGAAGCTTCCCTGATGAAGACAACTGAACCGGTTATTCTGTTATTCCAGGCTTTGTTGTGCATTGTTCCAACGGCAGTGCAAGCTTCAAGCACGGGCCTTGTTATCGGATGCTACCCTGATGCCACTCTCATCGAATCTACAAGGAACACCGCCCCCTACGAAGGACTGGCGCATGCGCACGGGACATTGACCGCATCGACAACCCGCTGCACGGACTACATAGGGGCAGTGATCGGCGAGCCATCCTGTGGGCACGGCGAAGCTTCCCTGATGAAGACAACTGAACCGGTTATTCTGTTATTCCAGGCTTTGTTGTGCATTGTTCCAACGGCAGTGCAAGCTTCAAGCACGGGCCTTGTTATCGGATGCTACCCTGATGCCACTCTCATCGAATCTACAAGGAACACCGCCCCCTACGAAGGACTGGCGCATGCGCACGGGACATTGACCGCATCGACAACCCGCTGCACGGACTACATAGGGGCAGTGATCGGCGAGCCATCCTGTGGGCACGGCGAAGCTTCCCTGATGAAGACAACTGAACCGGTTATTCTGTTATTCCAGGCTTTGTTGTGCATTGTTCCAACGGCAGTGCAAGCTTCAAGCACGGGCCTTGTTATCGGATGCTACCCTGATGCCACTCTCATCGAATCTACAAGGAACACCGCCCCCTACGAAGGACTGGCGCATGCGCACGGGACATTGACCGCATCGACAACCCGCTGCACGGACTACATAGGGGCAGTGATCGGCGAGCCATCCTGTGGGCACGGCGAAGCTTCCCTGATGAAGACAACTGAACCGGTTATTCTGTTATTCCAGGCTTTGTTGTGCATTGTTCCAACGGCAGTGCAAGCTTCAAGCACGGGCCTTGTTATCGGATGCTACCCTGATGCCACTCTCATCGAATCTACAAGGAACACCGCCCCCTACGAAGGACTGGCGCATGCGCACGGGACATTGACCGCATCGACAACCCGCTGCACGGACTACATAGGGGCAGTGATCGGCGAGCCATCCTGTGGGCACGGCGAAGCTTCCCTGATGAAGACAACTGAACCGGTTATTCTGTTATTCCAGGCTTTGTTGTGCATTGTTCCAACGGCAGTGCAAGCTTCAAGCACGGGCCTTGTTATCGGATGCTACCCTGATGCCACTCTCATCGAATCTACAAGGAACACCGCCCCCTACGAAGGACTGGCGCATGCGCACGGGACATTGACCGCATCGACAACCCGCTGCACGGACTACATAGGGGCAGTGATCGGCGAGCCATCCTGTGGGCACGGCGAAGCTTCCCTGATGAAGACAACTGAACCGGTTATTCTGTTATTCCAGGCTTTGTTGTGCATTGTTCCAACGGCAGTGCAAGCTTCAAGCACGGGCCTTGTTATCGGATGCTACCCTGATGCCACTCTCATCGAATCTACAAGGAACACCGCCCCCTACGAAGGACTGGCGCATGCGCACGGGACATTGACCGCATCGACAACCCGCTGCACGGACTACATAGGGGCAGTGATCGGCGAGCCATCCTGTGGGCACGGCGAAGCTTCCCTGATGAAGACAACTGAACCGGTTATTCTGTTATTCCAGGCTTTGTTGTGCATTGTTCCAACGGCAGTGCAAGCTTCAAGCACGGGCCTTGTTATCGGATGCTACCCTGATGCCACTCTCATCGAATCTACAAGGAACACCGCCCCCTACGAAGGACTGGCGCATGCGCACGGGACATTGACCGCATCGACAACCCGCTGCACGGACTACATAGGGGCAGTGATCGGCGAGCCATCCTGTGGGCACGGCGAAGCTTCCCTGATGAAGACAACTGAACCGGTTATTCTGTTATTCCAGGCTTTGTTGTGCATTGTTCCAACGGCAGTGCAAGCTTCAAGCACGGGCCTTGTTATCGGATGCTACCCTGATGCCACTCTCATCGAATCTACAAGGAACACCGCCCCCTACGAAGGACTGGCGCATGCGCACGGGACATTGACCGCATCGACAACCCGCTGCACGGACTACATAGGGGCAGTGATCGGCGAGCCATCCTGTGGGCACGGCGAAGCTTCCCTGATGAAGACAACTGAACCGGTTATTCTGTTATTCCAGGCTTTGTTGTGCATTGTTCCAACGGCAGTGCAAGCTTCAAGCACGGGCCTTGTTATCGGATGCTACCCTGATGCCACTCTCATCGAATCTACAAGGAACACCGCCCCCTACGAAGGACTGGCGCATGCGCACGGGACATTGACCGCATCGACAACCCGCTGCACGGACTACATAGGGGCAGTGATCGGCGAGCCATCCTGTGGGCACGGCGAAGCTTCCCTGATGAAGACAACTGAACCGGTTATTCTGTTATTCCAGGCTTTGTTGTGCATTGTTCCAACGGCAGTGCAAGCTTCAAGCACGGGCCTTGTTATCGGATGCTACCCTGATGCCACTCTCATCGAATCTACAAGGAACACCGCCCCCTACGAAGGACTGGCGCATGCGCACGGGACATTGACCGCATCGACAACCCGCTGCACGGACTACATAGGGGCAGTGATCGGCGAGCCATCCTGTGGGCACGGCGAAGCTTCCCTGATGAAGACAACTGAACCGGTTATTCTGTTATTCCAGGCTTTGTTGTGCATTGTTCCAACGGCAGTGCAAGCTTCAAGCACGGGCCTTGTTATCGGATGCTACCCTGATGCCACTCTCATCGAATCTACAAGGAACACCGCCCCCTACGAAGGACTGGCGCATGCGCACGGGACATTGACCGCATCGACAACCCGCTGCACGGACTACATAGGGGCAGTGATCGGCGAGCCATCCTGTGGGCACGGCGAAGCTTCCCTGATGAAGACAACTGAACCGGTTATTCTGTTATTCCAGGCTTTGTTGTGCATTGTTCCAACGGCAGTGCAAGCTTCAAGCACGGGCCTTGTTATCGGATGCTACCCTGATGCCACTCTCATCGAATCTACAAGGAACACCGCCCCCTACGAAGGACTGGCGCATGCGCACGGGACATTGACCGCATCGACAACCCGCTGCACGGACTACATAGGGGCAGTGATCGGCGAGCCATCCTGTGGGCACGGCGAAGCTTCCCTGATGAAGACAACTGAACCGGTTATTCTGTTATTCCAGGCTTTGTTGTGCATTGTTCCAACGGCAGTGCAAGCTTCAAGCACGGGCCTTGTTATCGGATGCTACCCTGATGCCACTCTCATCGAATCTACAAGGAACACCGCCCCCTACGAAGGACTGGCGCATGCGCACGGGACATTGACCGCATCGACAACCCGCTGCACGGACTACATAGGGGCAGTGATCGGCGAGCCATCCTGTGGGCACGGCGAAGCTTCCCTGATGAAGACAACTGAACCGGTTATTCTGTTATTCCAGGCTTTGTTGTGCATTGTTCCAACGGCAGTGCAAGCTTCAAGCACGGGCCTTGTTATCGGATGCTACCCTGATGCCACTCTCATCGAATCTACAAGGAACACCGCCCCCTACGAAGGACTGGCGCATGCGCACGGGACATTGACCGCATCGACAACCCGCTGCACGGACTACATAGGGGCAGTGATCGGCGAGCCATCCTGTGGGCACGGCGAAGCTTCCCTGATGAAGACAACTGAACCGGTTATTCTGTTATTCCAGGCTTTGTTGTGCATTGTTCCAACGGCAGTGCAAGCTTCAAGCACGGGCCTTGTTATCGGATGCTACCCTGATGCCACTCTCATCGAATCTACAAGGAACACCGCCCCCTACGAAGGACTGGCGCATGCGCACGGGACATTGACCGCATCGACAACCCGCTGCACGGACTACATAGGGGCAGTGATCGGCGAGCCATCCTGTGGGCACGGCGAAGCTTCCCTGATGAAGACAACTGAACCGGTTATTCTGTTATTCCAGGCTTTGTTGTGCATTGTTCCAACGGCAGTGCAAGCTTCAAGCACGGGCCTTGTTATCGGATGCTACCCTGATGCCACTCTCATCGAATCTACAAGGAACACCGCCCCCTACGAAGGACTGGCGCATGCGCACGGGACATTGACCGCATCGACAACCCGCTGCACGGACTACATAGGGGCAGTGATCGGCGAGCCATCCTGTGGGCACGGCGAAGCTTCCCTGATGAAGACAACTGAACCGGTTATTCTGTTATTCCAGGCTTTGTTGTGCATTGTTCCAACGGCAGTGCAAGCTTCAAGCACGGGCCTTGTTATCGGATGCTACCCTGATGCCACTCTCATCGAATCTACAAGGAACACCGCCCCCTACGAAGGACTGGCGCATGCGCACGGGACATTGACCGCATCGACAACCCGCTGCACGGACTACATAGGGGCAGTGATCGGCGAGCCATCCTGTGGGCACGGCGAAGCTTCCCTGATGAAGACAACTGAACCGGTTATTCTGTTATTCCAGGCTTTGTTGTGCATTGTTCCAACGGCAGTGCAAGCTTCAAGCACGGGCCTTGTTATCGGATGCTACCCTGATGCCACTCTCATCGAATCTACAAGGAACACCGCCCCCTACGAAGGACTGGCGCATGCGCACGGGACATTGACCGCATCGACAACCCGCTGCACGGACTACATAGGGGCAGTGATCGGCGAGCCATCCTGTGGGCACGGCGAAGCTTCCCTGATGAAGACAACTGAACCGGTTATTCTGTTATTCCAGGCTTTGTTGTGCATTGTTCCAACGGCAGTGCAAGCTTCAAGCACGGGCCTTGTTATCGGATGCTACCCTGATGCCACTCTCATCGAATCTACAAGGAACACCGCCCCCTACGAAGGACTGGCGCATGCGCACGGGACATTGACCGCATCGACAACCCGCTGCACGGACTACATAGGGGCAGTGATCGGCGAGCCATCCTGTGGGCACGGCGAAGCTTCCCTGATGAAGACAACTGAACCGGTTATTCTGTTATTCCAGGCTTTGTTGTGCATTGTTCCAACGGCAGTGCAAGCTTCAAGCACGGGCCTTGTTATCGGATGCTACCCTGATGCCACTCTCATCGAATCTACAAGGAACACCGCCCCCTACGAAGGACTGGCGCATGCGCACGGGACATTGACCGCATCGACAACCCGCTGCACGGACTACATAGGGGCAGTGATCGGCGAGCCATCCTGTGGGCACGGCGAAGCTTCCCTGATGAAGACAACTGAACCGGTTATTCTGTTATTCCAGGCTTTGTTGTGCATTGTTCCAACGGCAGTGCAAGCTTCAAGCACGGGCCTTGTTATCGGATGCTACCCTGATGCCACTCTCATCGAATCTACAAGGAACACCGCCCCCTACGAAGGACTGGCGCATGCGCACGGGACATTGACCGCATCGACAACCCGCTGCACGGACTACATAGGGGCAGTGATCGGCGAGCCATCCTGTGGGCACGGCGAAGCTTCCCTGATGAAGACAACTGAACCGGTTATTCTGTTATTCCAGGCTTTGTTGTGCATTGTTCCAACGGCAGTGCAAGCTTCAAGCACGGGCCTTGTTATCGGATGCTACCCTGATGCCACTCTCATCGAATCTACAAGGAACACCGCCCCCTACGAAGGACTGGCGCATGCGCACGGGACATTGACCGCATCGACAACCCGCTGCACGGACTACATAGGGGCAGTGATCGGCGAGCCATCCTGTGGGCACGGCGAAGCTTCCCTGATGAAGACAACTGAACCGGTTATTCTGTTATTCCAGGCTTTGTTGTGCATTGTTCCAACGGCAGTGCAAGCTTCAAGCACGGGCCTTGTTATCGGATGCTACCCTGATGCCACTCTCATCGAATCTACAAGGAACACCGCCCCCTACGAAGGACTGGCGCATGCGCACGGGACATTGACCGCATCGACAACCCGCTGCACGGACTACATAGGGGCAGTGATCGGCGAGCCATCCTGTGGGCACGGCGAAGCTTCCCTGATGAAGACAACTGAACCGGTTATTCTGTTATTCCAGGCTTTGTTGTGCATTGTTCCAACGGCAGTGCAAGCTTCAAGCACGGGCCTTGTTATCGGATGCTACCCTGATGCCACTCTCATCGAATCTACAAGGAACACCGCCCCCTACGAAGGACTGGCGCATGCGCACGGGACATTGACCGCATCGACAACCCGCTGCACGGACTACATAGGGGCAGTGATCGGCGAGCCATCCTGTGGGCACGGCGAAGCTTCCCTGATGAAGACAACTGAACCGGTTATTCTGTTATTCCAGGCTTTGTTGTGCATTGTTCCAACGGCAGTGCAAGCTTCAAGCACGGGCCTTGTTATCGGATGCTACCCTGATGCCACTCTCATCGAATCTACAAGGAACACCGCCCCCTACGAAGGACTGGCGCATGCGCACGGGACATTGACCGCATCGACAACCCGCTGCACGGACTACATAGGGGCAGTGATCGGCGAGCCATCCTGTGGGCACGGCGAAGCTTCCCTGATGAAGACAACTGAACCGGTTATTCTGTTATTCCAGGCTTTGTTGTGCATTGTTCCAACGGCAGTGCAAGCTTCAAGCACGGGCCTTGTTATCGGATGCTACCCTGATGCCACTCTCATCGAATCTACAAGGAACACCGCCCCCTACGAAGGACTGGCGCATGCGCACGGGACATTGACCGCATCGACAACCCGCTGCACGGACTACATAGGGGCAGTGATCGGCGAGCCATCCTGTGGGCACGGCGAAGCTTCCCTGATGAAGACAACTGAACCGGTTATTCTGTTATTCCAGGCTTTGTTGTGCATTGTTCCAACGGCAGTGCAAGCTTCAAGCACGGGCCTTGTTATCGGATGCTACCCTGATGCCACTCTCATCGAATCTACAAGGAACACCGCCCCCTACGAAGGACTGGCGCATGCGCACGGGACATTGACCGCATCGACAACCCGCTGCACGGACTACATAGGGGCAGTGATCGGCGAGCCATCCTGTGGGCACGGCGAAGCTTCCCTGATGAAGACAACTGAACCGGTTATTCTGTTATTCCAGGCTTTGTTGTGCATTGTTCCAACGGCAGTGCAAGCTTCAAGCACGGGCCTTGTTATCGGATGCTACCCTGATGCCACTCTCATCGAATCTACAAGGAACACCGCCCCCTACGAAGGACTGGCGCATGCGCACGGGACATTGACCGCATCGACAACCCGCTGCACGGACTACATAGGGGCAGTGATCGGCGAGCCATCCTGTGGGCACGGCGAAGCTTCCCTGATGAAGACAACTGAACCGGTTATTCTGTTATTCCAGGCTTTGTTGTGCATTGTTCCAACGGCAGTGCAAGCTTCAAGCACGGGCCTTGTTATCGGATGCTACCCTGATGCCACTCTCATCGAATCTACAAGGAACACCGCCCCCTACGAAGGACTGGCGCATGCGCACGGGACATTGACCGCATCGACAACCCGCTGCACGGACTACATAGGGGCAGTGATCGGCGAGCCATCCTGTGGGCACGGCGAAGCTTCCCTGATGAAGACAACTGAACCGGTTATTCTGTTATTCCAGGCTTTGTTGTGCATTGTTCCAACGGCAGTGCAAGCTTCAAGCACGGGCCTTGTTATCGGATGCTACCCTGATGCCACTCTCATCGAATCTACAAGGAACACCGCCCCCTACGAAGGACTGGCGCATGCGCACGGGACATTGACCGCATCGACAACCCGCTGCACGGACTACATAGGGGCAGTGATCGGCGAGCCATCCTGTGGGCACGGCGAAGCTTCCCTGATGAAGACAACTGAACCGGTTATTCTGTTATTCCAGGCTTTGTTGTGCATTGTTCCAACGGCAGTGCAAGCTTCAAGCACGGGCCTTGTTATCGGATGCTACCCTGATGCCACTCTCATCGAATCTACAAGGAACACCGCCCCCTACGAAGGACTGGCGCATGCGCACGGGACATTGACCGCATCGACAACCCGCTGCACGGACTACATAGGGGCAGTGATCGGCGAGCCATCCTGTGGGCACGGCGAAGCTTCCCTGATGAAGACAACTGAACCGGTTATTCTGTTATTCCAGGCTTTGTTGTGCATTGTTCCAACGGCAGTGCAAGCTTCAAGCACGGGCCTTGTTATCGGATGCTACCCTGATGCCACTCTCATCGAATCTACAAGGAACACCGCCCCCTACGAAGGACTGGCGCATGCGCACGGGACATTGACCGCATCGACAACCCGCTGCACGGACTACATAGGGGCAGTGATCGGCGAGCCATCCTGTGGGCACGGCGAAGCTTCCCTGATGAAGACAACTGAACCGGTTATTCTGTTATTCCAGGCTTTGTTGTGCATTGTTCCAACGGCAGTGCAAGCTTCAAGCACGGGCCTTGTTATCGGATGCTACCCTGATGCCACTCTCATCGAATCTACAAGGAACACCGCCCCCTACGAAGGACTGGCGCATGCGCACGGGACATTGACCGCATCGACAACCCGCTGCACGGACTACATAGGGGCAGTGATCGGCGAGCCATCCTGTGGGCACGGCGAAGCTTCCCTGATGAAGACAACTGAACCGGTTATTCTGTTATTCCAGGCTTTGTTGTGCATTGTTCCAACGGCAGTGCAAGCTTCAAGCACGGGCCTTGTTATCGGATGCTACCCTGATGCCACTCTCATCGAATCTACAAGGAACACCGCCCCCTACGAAGGACTGGCGCATGCGCACGGGACATTGACCGCATCGACAACCCGCTGCACGGACTACATAGGGGCAGTGATCGGCGAGCCATCCTGTGGGCACGGCGAAGCTTCCCTGATGAAGACAACTGAACCGGTTATTCTGTTATTCCAGGCTTTGTTGTGCATTGTTCCAACGGCAGTGCAAGCTTCAAGCACGGGCCTTGTTATCGGATGCTACCCTGATGCCACTCTCATCGAATCTACAAGGAACACCGCCCCCTACGAAGGACTGGCGCATGCGCACGGGACATTGACCGCATCGACAACCCGCTGCACGGACTACATAGGGGCAGTGATCGGCGAGCCATCCTGTGGGCACGGCGAAGCTTCCCTGATGAAGACAACTGAACCGGTTATTCTGTTATTCCAGGCTTTGTTGTGCATTGTTCCAACGGCAGTGCAAGCTTCAAGCACGGGCCTTGTTATCGGATGCTACCCTGATGCCACTCTCATCGAATCTACAAGGAACACCGCCCCCTACGAAGGACTGGCGCATGCGCACGGGACATTGACCGCATCGACAACCCGCTGCACGGACTACATAGGGGCAGTGATCGGCGAGCCATCCTGTGGGCACGGCGAAGCTTCCCTGATGAAGACAACTGAACCGGTTATTCTGTTATTCCAGGCTTTGTTGTGCATTGTTCCAACGGCAGTGCAAGCTTCAAGCACGGGCCTTGTTATCGGATGCTACCCTGATGCCACTCTCATCGAATCTACAAGGAACACCGCCCCCTACGAAGGACTGGCGCATGCGCACGGGACATTGACCGCATCGACAACCCGCTGCACGGACTACATAGGGGCAGTGATCGGCGAGCCATCCTGTGGGCACGGCGAAGCTTCCCTGATGAAGACAACTGAACCGGTTATTCTGTTATTCCAGGCTTTGTTGTGCATTGTTCCAACGGCAGTGCAAGCTTCAAGCACGGGCCTTGTTATCGGATGCTACCCTGATGCCACTCTCATCGAATCTACAAGGAACACCGCCCCCTACGAAGGACTGGCGCATGCGCACGGGACATTGACCGCATCGACAACCCGCTGCACGGACTACATAGGGGCAGTGATCGGCGAGCCATCCTGTGGGCACGGCGAAGCTTCCCTGATGAAGACAACTGAACCGGTTATTCTGTTATTCCAGGCTTTGTTGTGCATTGTTCCAACGGCAGTGCAAGCTTCAAGCACGGGCCTTGTTATCGGATGCTACCCTGATGCCACTCTCATCGAATCTACAAGGAACACCGCCCCCTACGAAGGACTGGCGCATGCGCACGGGACATTGACCGCATCGACAACCCGCTGCACGGACTACATAGGGGCAGTGATCGGCGAGCCATCCTGTGGGCACGGCGAAGCTTCCCTGATGAAGACAACTGAACCGGTTATTCTGTTATTCCAGGCTTTGTTGTGCATTGTTCCAACGGCAGTGCAAGCTTCAAGCACGGGCCTTGTTATCGGATGCTACCCTGATGCCACTCTCATCGAATCTACAAGGAACACCGCCCCCTACGAAGGACTGGCGCATGCGCACGGGACATTGACCGCATCGACAACCCGCTGCACGGACTACATAGGGGCAGTGATCGGCGAGCCATCCTGTGGGCACGGCGAAGCTTCCCTGATGAAGACAACTGAACCGGTTATTCTGTTATTCCAGGCTTTGTTGTGCATTGTTCCAACGGCAGTGCAAGCTTCAAGCACGGGCCTTGTTATCGGATGCTACCCTGATGCCACTCTCATCGAATCTACAAGGAACACCGCCCCCTACGAAGGACTGGCGCATGCGCACGGGACATTGACCGCATCGACAACCCGCTGCACGGACTACATAGGGGCAGTGATCGGCGAGCCATCCTGTGGGCACGGCGAAGCTTCCCTGATGAAGACAACTGAACCGGTTATTCTGTTATTCCAGGCTTTGTTGTGCATTGTTCCAACGGCAGTGCAAGCTTCAAGCACGGGCCTTGTTATCGGATGCTACCCTGATGCCACTCTCATCGAATCTACAAGGAACACCGCCCCCTACGAAGGACTGGCGCATGCGCACGGGACATTGACCGCATCGACAACCCGCTGCACGGACTACATAGGGGCAGTGATCGGCGAGCCATCCTGTGGGCACGGCGAAGCTTCCCTGATGAAGACAACTGAACCGGTTATTCTGTTATTCCAGGCTTTGTTGTGCATTGTTCCAACGGCAGTGCAAGCTTCAAGCACGGGCCTTGTTATCGGATGCTACCCTGATGCCACTCTCATCGAATCTACAAGGAACACCGCCCCCTACGAAGGACTGGCGCATGCGCACGGGACATTGACCGCATCGACAACCCGCTGCACGGACTACATAGGGGCAGTGATCGGCGAGCCATCCTGTGGGCACGGCGAAGCTTCCCTGATGAAGACAACTGAACCGGTTATTCTGTTATTCCAGGCTTTGTTGTGCATTGTTCCAACGGCAGTGCAAGCTTCAAGCACGGGCCTTGTTATCGGATGCTACCCTGATGCCACTCTCATCGAATCTACAAGGAACACCGCCCCCTACGAAGGACTGGCGCATGCGCACGGGACATTGACCGCATCGACAACCCGCTGCACGGACTACATAGGGGCAGTGATCGGCGAGCCATCCTGTGGGCACGGCGAAGCTTCCCTGATGAAGACAACTGAACCGGTTATTCTGTTATTCCAGGCTTTGTTGTGCATTGTTCCAACGGCAGTGCAAGCTTCAAGCACGGGCCTTGTTATCGGATGCTACCCTGATGCCACTCTCATCGAATCTACAAGGAACACCGCCCCCTACGAAGGACTGGCGCATGCGCACGGGACATTGACCGCATCGACAACCCGCTGCACGGACTACATAGGGGCAGTGATCGGCGAGCCATCCTGTGGGCACGGCGAAGCTTCCCTGATGAAGACAACTGAACCGGTTATTCTGTTATTCCAGGCTTTGTTGTGCATTGTTCCAACGGCAGTGCAAGCTTCAAGCACGGGCCTTGTTATCGGATGCTACCCTGATGCCACTCTCATCGAATCTACAAGGAACACCGCCCCCTACGAAGGACTGGCGCATGCGCACGGGACATTGACCGCATCGACAACCCGCTGCACGGACTACATAGGGGCAGTGATCGGCGAGCCATCCTGTGGGCACGGCGAAGCTTCCCTGATGAAGACAACTGAACCGGTTATTCTGTTATTCCAGGCTTTGTTGTGCATTGTTCCAACGGCAGTGCAAGCTTCAAGCACGGGCCTTGTTATCGGATGCTACCCTGATGCCACTCTCATCGAATCTACAAGGAACACCGCCCCCTACGAAGGACTGGCGCATGCGCACGGGACATTGACCGCATCGACAACCCGCTGCACGGACTACATAGGGGCAGTGATCGGCGAGCCATCCTGTGGGCACGGCGAAGCTTCCCTGATGAAGACAACTGAACCGGTTATTCTGTTATTCCAGGCTTTGTTGTGCATTGTTCCAACGGCAGTGCAAGCTTCAAGCACGGGCCTTGTTATCGGATGCTACCCTGATGCCACTCTCATCGAATCTACAAGGAACACCGCCCCCTACGAAGGACTGGCGCATGCGCACGGGACATTGACCGCATCGACAACCCGCTGCACGGACTACATAGGGGCAGTGATCGGCGAGCCATCCTGTGGGCACGGCGAAGCTTCCCTGATGAAGACAACTGAACCGGTTATTCTGTTATTCCAGGCTTTGTTGTGCATTGTTCCAACGGCAGTGCAAGCTTCAAGCACGGGCCTTGTTATCGGATGCTACCCTGATGCCACTCTCATCGAATCTACAAGGAACACCGCCCCCTACGAAGGACTGGCGCATGCGCACGGGACATTGACCGCATCGACAACCCGCTGCACGGACTACATAGGGGCAGTGATCGGCGAGCCATCCTGTGGGCACGGCGAAGCTTCCCTGATGAAGACAACTGAACCGGTTATTCTGTTATTCCAGGCTTTGTTGTGCATTGTTCCAACGGCAGTGCAAGCTTCAAGCACGGGCCTTGTTATCGGATGCTACCCTGATGCCACTCTCATCGAATCTACAAGGAACACCGCCCCCTACGAAGGACTGGCGCATGCGCACGGGACATTGACCGCATCGACAACCCGCTGCACGGACTACATAGGGGCAGTGATCGGCGAGCCATCCTGTGGGCACGGCGAAGCTTCCCTGATGAAGACAACTGAACCGGTTATTCTGTTATTCCAGGCTTTGTTGTGCATTGTTCCAACGGCAGTGCAAGCTTCAAGCACGGGCCTTGTTATCGGATGCTACCCTGATGCCACTCTCATCGAATCTACAAGGAACACCGCCCCCTACGAAGGACTGGCGCATGCGCACGGGACATTGACCGCATCGACAACCCGCTGCACGGACTACATAGGGGCAGTGATCGGCGAGCCATCCTGTGGGCACGGCGAAGCTTCCCTGATGAAGACAACTGAACCGGTTATTCTGTTATTCCAGGCTTTGTTGTGCATTGTTCCAACGGCAGTGCAAGCTTCAAGCACGGGCCTTGTTATCGGATGCTACCCTGATGCCACTCTCATCGAATCTACAAGGAACACCGCCCCCTACGAAGGACTGGCGCATGCGCACGGGACATTGACCGCATCGACAACCCGCTGCACGGACTACATAGGGGCAGTGATCGGCGAGCCATCCTGTGGGCACGGCGAAGCTTCCCTGATGAAGACAACTGAACCGGTTATTCTGTTATTCCAGGCTTTGTTGTGCATTGTTCCAACGGCAGTGCAAGCTTCAAGCACGGGCCTTGTTATCGGATGCTACCCTGATGCCACTCTCATCGAATCTACAAGGAACACCGCCCCCTACGAAGGACTGGCGCATGCGCACGGGACATTGACCGCATCGACAACCCGCTGCACGGACTACATAGGGGCAGTGATCGGCGAGCCATCCTGTGGGCACGGCGAAGCTTCCCTGATGAAGACAACTGAACCGGTTATTCTGTTATTCCAGG